>CM065121.1:5642720-6132720 GCA_033026305.1 Cirrhinus molitorella | reverse complement strand
TTTTGCAGTGATCACATTTAAATTCACTTTAGTTTGACGTTCTGCTGAAGTGATGTTGAATTTCTAGCTGTTTCTCTGTCAGGTAACCCATGAAGTCAGTGCTTTAGTTAGTTGAGCAGGTGTAATTCCCTCTCCACCTGTAGGGGTCAGTCCTGATCCAGCTTCACTTGTCGCAGTCTCAGTCTGCATTAGCATCCGCTGTCATCTGTGCTCGGCCCGGCTACTCACAGACCTGAAATATTGTTCACATCATCATCGGTCATGGCAACGGCGGCTGTAAACCTGTGTGTGTGTGTGTGTGTGTGTGTGTGTGGCCGCTGGTGAGCAGTGATGGTTGATGCAGGTGTGTGTGTCTGAAAAATAATTACAAAAAAGCAAAGAGTGAAGAAAATAGTTGCATCAGTGTTTAAATATATGTATTTGTCTGTCTGATTATACACTCGATCTTTGTAGACATTCGTCTGTCTGTCTGTCTGTTGTCTTTCCACCTAGCTCTGTCTGTCTGTCTATTGTCTTTGTAGTTATTTTTCTAGACGTCTGTCTTATCCATCTGCCTGACCACCTACATCTGTCAGATGATAGGTTCATCTAGTCATAATTTTAGACATCCGTTTGTCTTTCTACTAGACATAATTTTATCCCTGTTTGTCTGATTATACGTTTGTCTCTGTTTGTCTAGATATCAGCCATCTATCCGAGATGTCTGTCTGTGTATAGATTTATCTAGACGTCTGTGTATTTTAGACATCCTTCTGTCTGTGTATAGGTTTATCTAGCCATCTGTTTGTCTATCTCTGTCTGTCTGTCTGTCTGTCTGTCTATCTGTCTATCTAGACGTATGTCTGTCTATCTATACGTGTGTCTATCTGTATCTATCTATCTATCTATCTATCTATATCTATCTATCAATCTATCTAGACGTCTATCTATCTATCTAGACGTCTGTCTATCTAGACGTATGTCTGTCTATCTAGACGTGTGTCTATCTGTATCTATCTATCTATATCCATCTATCTATCTATCTAGACGTCTGTCTGTCTATCTATCTATCTATCTATCTATCTATCTATATATCTATCTATCTAGACGTCTGTCTATCTATACGTGTGTGTCTGTCTGTCTGTCTATCTATCTATCTATCTATCTATCTATCTATCTAGACGTCTGTCTATCTATCTATCTATCTATCTATATATCTATCTATCTAGACGTCTGTCTATCTATACGTGTGTGTGTCTGTCTGTCTGTCTGTCTGTCTATCTATCTATCTATCTATCTATATATCTATCTATATATCTATCTATCTAGACGTCTGTCTATCTATACGTGTGTCTGTCTGTCTGTCTGTTTGTTTGTCTATCTATCTAGACGTCTATCTATCTATATGTGTCTGTTTGTTTGTCTATCTATCTATCTATCTATCTATCTAGACCTCTGTCTATCTATCTATCTATCTATCTATCTATCTATCTATCTAGACATCTATCTATCTATCTATCTATCTATATATCTATCTATCTATCTAGACGTCTGTCTATCTATACGTGTGTGTCTGTCTGTCTGTCTGTTTGTCTATCTATCTAGACGTCTATCTATCTATCTATCTATCTATCTATCTAGACGTCTGTCTATCTATCTATCTATCTATCTAGACGTCTGTCTGTCTGTCTGTCTGTCTGTCTGTTTGTCCGTCCGTCCGTCCGTCCGTCCGTCCGTCCGTCTGTCTAGACGTCTGTATATCTACCTGTCTATCTATCTACCTGTCTGTCGCAGCTCATTGCTAACTGTACATTCTCCCTCAGCTTTTTCCAAACAGCTAGCTGATGTTTTCCCGTTTACATCTGTCAACATTCACACGTTTCTTGTAATTACTGTATCCGGCCAGGACGGTTTGGCTAATTAGCGCTCTCAGCTGCGTCCCCTATGAAACATCTTGCTAGCATTCACACAAGTGTGAGAACATCTGTTGTGTTTGCATGTTGCGAGACACCGTTGCCCTTAAAATGAGGGAAACCGCGAGTCCTCCTCAATTACACGTGTTTCATGCTTCGACTGAAGGGTTGCGAATGGAGAATTACTCGCGTCTTTGGAAGGTGCTTCTAGAAATGTGTAAATAGAAACACGTCCGTTCTCCTTCCCTCTGATATGGCGGTGTTTCAATCCATCATCGTATCGCAGGCGGGGGGGGATCTGCTCTCCGCTCTTGTACTGGGAATGTCAGTGCTTATGAAGATCCACGGATGGGGTCGTGGTGATGGATCGCTACGGGACCTGAGCGCCATTTTCTGCCCACGTTTTCAGCAGTTTTCATGGTTGATGAGCCACCCGAGATAAATAAGCCAAACACTCCGTCCTGCTTTTAATGCTGACTTGGAGCCAGTACATGAATAGATAAACTACAGCTGACCTAGCGGACAAGCTCATGGGACATGATACATTTGGTTAACGTTAGACCTGAACTTCAACACTTAATAGTTGACTTTGCTTAATACATACATATTTTTGTTTATCATTTCAATATATTGTGCAGGCTTAACATAAACATAATGTTATCCCGGACGAGCCCCCAATTATCCCCACTTATTATATTATTAATTGGGGGCTCGTCCGGAATAATATCCCCTAATATAACCCCTAGTTTTTCCCCTGGTAACCATAGTTTAAATCAAGTAATTAAAATAGTTAATTTAATGAAAGTTTACCACAGTTTTTGCATGGTAACTATAGCTTAACTGTGGGATTTGGAGTAAAACCATAGTAAACCCAGTTCAAATAGTTTTAATGGAAGTTTTCCATAGTTTTTTCATGGTAACCACAGTTTAAATAAAGTAATTGGAGTAAAACCATAGTAAACTCAGTCAAATCCTCCTTTATGAAAGTTGACATAGTTTTTGCATGGTAACCATAAGAAGTAATTAGAGTAAAACCATTGTAAACCAAGTTCAAATAGTCTTTTATGGAAGTTTGCTACAGTTCTTGCATGGCAACCATATTCTGTATACTTCTGTGAACTTTATTGTAAAGTGTTTCTTTATGGACAGCTACAGTATGTCAAGCAAAACTCATAAAAGCCATAAAAGCAGAAAGTTTTGACCAGAATAAGTTTGTTTTTTGTAAAGTAGGCCATGTTTTCTTTAGCAAGACAAGCAGTTGTTCTCATTTCCTATGAGAAGTGCATCTTTATTGTGCTTTTTGGAGCCGTTTAGCTGGGGTAAACTGATCTGAGAGCAGTTCAAAAGGGCAGCGTTCGCCCCTCGCGCATCCAGAGCACGAACGCCGGCTCGTATTTGCTGAACACGCTGAATTTCCACTCAGCCGAAGCCCTCGACCGTCCTTGTCGCTACACCAGCAGATTGTGCGAGTCTCCCCGCTTAAGCTCTGGAAATAAGATGCAGTGGTTTCTGCAAATCCGGCAGGCGTGCGTTTGATTAGCACAGCAAAGGAAGCCATTAAACAAACAGCATGTTGGGACGGGCCGATTCCCGCCTGTACGAGCGGATCCATTTATTTCTGATAACACACACACAAACTGCACACGATGACTTTATGGCTTGCAGTCTTCAGCGGATTCTGCTGCTTTTGTTTTCTTTTGTGCTTATTTTGTAGTTCAATAAACAAATGAGACAGTTGTTGACAATTAATCAGCTCAGATTGTTTCGTCTTGTGAAAGTTTGAAGTGAAGCGTTTGTTCATATTGAGAGCTTTGTCTTGCGAACTTGACAAAATTGCGCACAATTTAAAATAATTGAGTTGCGAAACAATCAGTTAATCAATAAATTCGTTTTTTCATTAGATTATGCATTTCAATAATGTATGCATTGAGGCATATAAATTAAAAGTGAATGGTTTTATTGTGGGTTTTGTAGAAAGATTAATAGAACTGCAGGTAAAATAATCCTTTACCATAATTTTAGCCATAGATTAACTGTGATATTTAGTAAAACCATAGTAAACCAGTGTAAAATAGACTTAATGTTAAATAGTCAACATTTACAGTACATTTTGAATGGTTATCATGGTTTAAATCAAGTATGTGGAGTAAAACCGTAGTAAACTCATAGTAAATTCAAAAGGTCTTTTATGAAAGATTACCATAGTTTTTGCATGGTAACTATAGTTTAACGTTGGTATTTGGAATAAAACCATGGTAAATCCTTTTATGAAAGTTTACCATAGTGTTTTCCCCAGTAACCATAGTTTAAATTGAGTAAAACCATAGTAAACCCAGTGAAATTCACTTTTATAAAAGTTTACAATAGTTTTTGCATGGTAACTATAGTTGAACTGTGGTATTTGGAGTAAAACCATAGTAAATCCTGGTAAAATAGTCTCTCATGAAATTTTACCATAGTGTTTCCCCGGTAACCGTAGTTTAAATGAAGTAACTGGAGTAAAACCATAGTAAACCAAGTTCAGATTCAGTTCAGACAGTTTACCATAGTTTTTGCATGGTAGCAATAGTTTAACTGTGGTATTTGTAGTAAAACCATAGTAAACCCAATTTTAAATGTTTTTTTTTGTTTTTTTTTTAAGCTTTTGCATGATAATCATAGTTAAAATAAACTAATTCAAGTTAAAGTAACCATATAGACCCAGTTAAATCCTCCTTTATGAAAGTTTACTTTAGTTTTTGCATGGTAACTATAGTTTAACACTGGTATTTGGAGTAAAACCATAGTAAACTAAGTTCAAATGATCTTTTATGAAAGTTTACTCTAGTTTTTGAATGTAACTCTAGTTAAACTTTGGTATTTGGAATAAAACCATAGTAAATCCTGGTAAAATAGTCTCTCATGAAATTTTACCATAGTGTTTACCCGGTAACCGTAGTTTAAATGAAGTAACTGGAGTAAAACCATAGTAAACCAAGTTAAGATAGTCTTTTATGAAAGTTTACCATAGTTTTTGCATGGTAACTTTAGTTTACCTGTGGTATTTGGAATAAAACCATAGTAAATCCTTATATGTAAGTTTACCCTAGTGTTTTCCCTAAGTAACCATAGTTTAAATGATGTAATTGGAGTAAAATTATAGTGAAAACCCAGTGAAATTCACATTTATGAAAGTTTACCATAGTCTTTTACCTGGTAGCCATAGTTTAAATGAAGTAATTGGAATAAAATCATAATTAACCCAGTGAAATCCTCTTTTGTGAAAGTTTACCATAGTTTTTGCTTGGTAACTATAGTTTAACTATTTGAATTGTGTTTACTATGGTTTTACTCCAAATCCCAGAGTCTTTTATGGAAGACTGCCATAGTTTTTCCCTGGTAACCACAGTTTAAATAAAGTAATTGTAGTAAAATCATAGAAAACCCAGTCAAATTCTTCTTTATAAAAGTTTACTATAGTTTTTGCATGGTAACTATAGGTGTTTGGAATAAAACCATAGTAAATCCTGGTAAAATAGTCTTTTATGAAAGTTTACCATAGTCTTTTACCTGGTAACCATAGTTTAAATTAAGTAATTAGAGTAAAACCATTGTAAACCCAGTTCAAGTAGTCTTTTATGGAAGTTTACTATGGTTTTCGCATGGTAACCATAGTTTAAATGAGGTCATTAAAGTAAAATCATTGTAAACACAGTACAAATAGTCTTTTGCGGAAGTTTGCTATGGTTCTTGCATGGCAACCACTGTTGTATTTGGAGTAAAACCATAGTAAACCAACTTCAAATGATATTTTATGTAAGTTTACCATAGTTTTTGCATGGTAATCCTAGTTTTAAGTGTGGTGTTTGGAGTAAAATTAATAAATTTAGCTTTTTGGTGATTTATCTCAGTTTTAGCACATCTATAATATTGTAACCAAAATATTGTAGCTCCTGTTATGTATCATTTCAACAATTTAATTTAACTACTATAGATTATATTTTGTTTTCAGTTTTTTGTGTAAAACATGCGTAAAGCATGCATTTGTACAGTTTTTTTTTAATCTTGTGTACACAATTTTAAATCTACTTTGTAATAAAAGCTTTACTTTTATAATTAAGAGGCATTTCAGAGCAAATTCATTGCGATATTGCATATAACCAAATATAAAATATCATTTAACATTCAGCTGCACTGATTTTCTGAAATGTATTGATTTTTCTTCTCAAGTCTTTATAAAGTGGCTTGTCTCTTTTAACATGAGAATCAAGCTCACGCTGATTAAACGCAGTTCCCGATGAAAGCGTCCTGAGATTGGACATGTATTGTGTTTGTTACAATACATGTCTTATGGCTTCTCCATGGCTCTTATAAAGGACACAGAGTGTGCTATTTTCAAACATGCTCTTATCTGACCCTCTCTCTCTCATGTTGAGTTTGGGTCTCTCGACCATCTTGTAAGAGATGCTCAAGCAGTTGCCATAGAAACCCATCTCCTGAAGAAGCCCTCCTGGTGTTGATGTGTTCAGATGGGTGTTGCTCGCACATGTTCATGAGAGGAAAGACTGAATGTGGGTTTAGACTCAAACGCACTTTCCAGGCGTGTTGAGGCACATCGAGAACCGCAGCCGCTCTAGTATTCTGGAAACAAGTGAAAGTCTCCTCTCAAACCCTCATTCACCGTCTGTAAAGGCTTTCAGGGTATGCCAGGACTTTAGATGCGTTTTTAGATGCAGGAATCCATTTTATTTTCTATTTTGTAGCAAAGCACCTGATGGCACCAACACCAGAGAAGCCATGTCTTAAAAAAAAAAAAAAAAAGTTTGAGTTGTAGCCATAGTATTTAGAAAATTTACCATGGTTCTTGCATGGTAATCGTTGTTTACCTGTGGTATTTGGAGTAAAGCTATTGTAAACAAGGGTAAAATTACATTCTATGAGAATTTTACAATGTTTCTTACTCTGTAACCACTTTTTAATTGTCATATTTGGAGTAAAACCATAGTAAACAAGGGTAAAATCACATTCGGTGAAAATGTACCATGGTGCTTGCATTGTAACCATTGCTGAACTGTGGTATTTTAAGTAAAACCATAGTAAACGTAGGTAAAATGGCCTTCTGTGAAATTTTACCATGGTTTTTGCATAGTAATCACTGTTTAACTGTGGTATTTGTGGTAAAATCATACTAAACTTGGGTAAAATCACATTCTGCGAAAATCTACCATGAAAATTTATCATTGTTTAATTGTGGTATTTAGGGTAAAACCATAGTAAACCAGGGTAAGATCACATTCTATGAAATTTTACCATGGTTATTGCTTGGTAACCACTGCTTAACTGTGATATTTGGACTAAAATTACAGTAAACAAATGTAAAATTACCTTCTATAAAACTTTTGCATGGTAGCCATTGTTTCACCATAGTATTTGGGGTAAAACCATAGTAAGCCCAGGTAAAATATACTTTTATTAAAGTTTACCCTTTTGCCTGGTAACCATTGTTTGTTTAATTGTGGTATTACAAGTATAAAACCATTTTAAACTGTATTTTATGAAAGTTTTCCAAAGTTTTTGCATCATTTATCAATGGAATATGAACTAATACCATAGTAAACCCAGCTGAAATTGCATTCTGTTGACATTCACCATTCCTTTTTCATAGTAACTATAATTTACTTTGGAATAAAACCATAGTACCCTAGGTAAAACATTGTTTTCTTAAAGTTTACCATAGTTTTTGTTTGATAATCATAGTTGTCGTATCTGGTGTAAAACCATAGTAAATCCAGGTAAAATATGCTTTTATTAAAGTTTACCATACTTTTCTGCCTGGTAACCACTGTTTAACTGTGATGTTTCAAGTAAAACCATAGTAAAACCATTTAAACTGTGTTTTATGTAAGTTTTCCATAGTTTTTGCGTTGTTTACCTGTGGTATTTGAACCAATACCATAGTAAACCCAGTTTAAATTGTATTCTGTTGACATTTACCATTGCTTTTGCATAGTAACTATAGATTACTTGGATCTATTTGGAGTAAAACCATAGTAACCTAGGTAAAACAGTGTTTTATTAAAGTTTGCCATAGCTCTTTGTCTGGTAACCATAGTTTAATTGCCGTATCTGGTGTAAAACCATAGTAAACCCAGGTAAAAAATGCTTTTATTAAAGTTTACCATACTTTTCTGCCTGGTAACCACTGTTTAACTGTGATGTTTCAAGTAAAACCATAGTAAAACCATTTAAACTGTATTTTATGTAAGGTTTCCATAGTTTTTGCATAGTTTAACTGTGGTATTTGAACTAATACCATAGTAAACCCAGTTTAAATTGTATTCTGTTGACATTTACCATTGCTTTTGCATAGTAACTGTAGTTTACATGTGATATTTGGAGTAAAACCATAGTAACCTAGGTAAAAGTGTTTTATTAAAGTTTAACATGCTTTTTTGTCTGATAACCATAGTTTAGTTTTTGTATTTGAAGTAAAACCATAGTAAACCCAGGTAAAACATGCTTTTATTAAAGTTTACCATACTTTTCTGCCTTGTAACCATTGTTTAACTGTGATATTTCAAATAAAACCATTTAAACTGTATTTTCTGTAAATTTTTCATAGTTTTTACGTTGTTTAACTGTGGTATTTGAACTAATACCATAGTAAACCCAGCTTAAATTGTATTCTGTTGACGTTTACCATTTGCTTTTGCATAGTAACTATAGTTTACTTGTGGTATTTGGAGTAAAACCATAGTAACCTAGGTAAAACAGTGTTTTATTTAAGTTTAGGTAACCATTGTTTAACACTGATATTTCAAGTAAAAGCATAGGAAAACCATTTAAACTGTATTTTATGTAAGTTTTCCATAGTTTTTGTATCATTTAACTGTGGTATTTGAACTAATACCATAGAAAACCCAGTTTAAATTGCATTCTGTTGACATTTACCATTGCTTTTGCATAGTAACTATAGTTTACTTGTGATATTTGGAGTAAAAACCATAGTAACTTAGATAAAACAGTGTTTTATTAATGTTTACCATAGTTTTTTTGTCTGGTAACCATTGTTTAACTGATATTTCAAATAAAACCATAGTAAAACCATTTAAACTGTATTTTATGTAAGTTTTCTATAGTTTTTATGTCGTTTACCTGTGGTATTTGAACTAATACCATAGTAAACCCAGCTGAAATTGTATTCTGTTGACATTTACCATTGCTTTTGCATAGTAACTATAGTTTACTTGTGATATTTGGAGTAAAACCACAGTAACTTAGGTGAAACAGTGTTTTATTAAAATCTACCATAGTTTTTTGGACTGGTAATCATAGTTTAATTGTCATATTTGGAGTAAAAACCAAAGCAAAAAAAAGGTGAAATGGTCTTTTATGAAAATTTACCATAGTTTTTGCAAGGTAACTATTGTTTAAATGTATAAAACTATAGTAACCATAAGCAAAACCATAGTAACTACAGTTGCTAGAGCATAACCATTGCAAACCAAAGCAAAATAGCCTTTTATGCAAATATAGCATAGTTTTTGCTTGTGACTGTAGTAGCTGGAGTAATACTATAGTAAAATTTCTTTAGTTTTTAATGACTTTTTATGCCAGTATAGCGTAACTCCTGTTATTGTTACTATAGTAAAGGGTAGGAGAGAAGATACGAGAGCGATTCAGATGAATACTCTACACTCTTCCCATCAGGCCCACAGAGGAGGTCAGCTGAGCCCGGCCACGTCTCCAAACACGCGCTTACAGGGCGACGCGCTAGCACTTTAGCAAGGTTAACAACGTAAGCTACACAGGATAAATGGGCTCCACTTACCGGCTGTCAGCGACGGGACACCAGAGAACAGCAGGAGACACAGACAGACTCAAAATAACTTGGAAACCTTCAGCCAGATGCGCTTTTGAGCCAGAGTCATGTTCAGAAGTCTGTCTTACTTGGGAACCGGTGTTTATGTTGCAGATATGTGATCATTTCTTTTATGAGTACATCATTTATACTATAAATTATTTTTCCTATATATTTTATATTTTCTGCCTTTTTATTTATTTATTTTTATTAGCATAGTGAAATGTATTATGCTATGTACATTTTTTGCTTTTTTTATTTTTATGTTCTTATGTAGAATTGTATTGGTTTTATTTATTACACATTATTTTTAGATGTTTTCACAAGTTTTTTTTTTTACACACTTCCCTGATCCTTATTAAAGCGTTTCTCCCTGGCCACTTTCCAAACAAAATGAATCTAATAAATCGCCAAGATCCCATTCCCACAGCTCTTTAGGGGCTCAGATATTACAGCAGAAACAATGAACCTTTCACTTTAATTAAATGATTTTCCATACTTGTTACTTAAGGATAATGAGTTAGTTTTTTTTTTTCTTTTAGTTTTCGGTCAATCATGAATTAACCTCAGCATCCGGCGGGAGTTTCCCCATCTGCGCCGAAAACTCAGAATAAGGCTTTTTTTTTTCTAATCAAAGAGATTAGAAATCACATACGAATTACGTGAGCTTTGAAAGACAGAAAAAAGCAATTGATGTTAGTAAATGGAATGACTGAGCCAAACCCTAATTGTCTAGGTATAGTTGACTAATATTACAACTTATTTATGTATTATATTCATTTTTTACTTTTTAACATGGTAAATTAATTATTTTCTGAAAATGATTGATCTATACTTTCATCTGTTTAATTTTTTGTTACGTTTTTATATCAATTACTATTTACTGTGTGTTTTTGGGTTCCCAAGGAACTAATGGAGAGCAAGGCACATGGATTGTGATTATACTTGGTGTTAGTGTGGTGCTTATTTTTATATTTGAACAATAAAATATTATTATTTATATTTTAATTGATTGTTTGTTAACATAATATATAATCAAATTAATAAATGCATTGATTTAATTTTTTATTATAATATGAAATAGGACAGTTGACTATAATGTTATGTAATGTGTTTTTTTAATATATATTTTTAAGTAATAATATTGTTTATAAATTATTGTTGTGTACTTTTATATTTCCCTCTATTTCTTATTTTTATTAAATTGTTCATATTATGTTTAATTTATTTACTTTTTGATTTGTTTAATCTTTATCTTTATATATATATTATAATTATTTATTTATTTATTTTATTTTATTTTTTTACTTTTTAATCATTTGAAATCCCAAGGGGCTAATGGAGAGCAAGGCACATGGAAAGGTTGTTTTTGATTATACTTATACTTGGTGTTAGTGTGGTGCTTTTTTATTTTTTTTATTTTTATATATTTGAACATTAAATTATTATTATTGATATTTTAATTTATTATATTTGTTAACATAATATATAATCAAATTAATACATTTATTGATTCAGTTTTTATTAGAATATGAAATGCCATAGGACAGCTGACTATAATGTTAGTTATTATATTTCTTATTTTTATTAGTTACTTTTTTCATATTATGTATTTTTTTTTTATAATTTTAACTTTAAATTTTAAATCATAAAGTAAAAAAATATACATAATATGAAAAATGTAACTAATAAAAATACTTTTTTTCATATTGTTTTTTTTTTTTTTATAATTTTAACTTTAAATTTTAAATCATAAAGTAAAAAAAATACATATGTAACTAATAAAAAATACATTTTTTCATATGTATATATTTTTTACTTTATGATTTAAATTTTAACTTTGTATACTTTATTAGCATTTATTAGCATAGTTTATTATAAACTTTTTTTTTTCATTTATTTATTAAAATGTTTTTTTTATAATACTACACATTTATATTACATTTATACTTTTTTTTTTTTAACTTCTTTTCTTACTTATTAAGGTAGTTTATTATATTACAAAAATATAATATTTTATACTTTTTTACTATAATATATACATCTATTTTGTATATTTTATATCGTTTATAACTTGTATTTTTTTCTAAAATATTTATCGATTTATAATTTTTTTTTTTTTAACTTTTTAAACATTTGGGTTCCCAAGGGACTAATGGAGAGCAAGGCACATGGAAAAGTTTCTCTGTTATAAAGACAAGCAGGCTATTAATTAAAATGAGTGTAGAACACATGAAATCGAGATTGCGTATTTTAAAATGTCTAGACAAGTAGACCATCTCGGGCATTCATTGACGAATTTTGCTATAGTAAAATAAAAACTAGTTAACCATGTCGCAAATGTACACATCCCATCCGGAATCATTGATGTTAAACGGTGCGAATGCGTCACACCTGTAAAAGCGTTTCCCAGCAATCAGTGTCAATTCAAACCATATGGTTTTCAACCTCTCGACATTCGAAATTAATCCACCAGAAGCTAGTCTTTACCGGTCACCGCTGTGTTTTTGTGTTTTTGCTCCTCCTGCCTGTTGGTCTGTTTCTAGCTGATTAAAGCCAGAGCGGCGATACGGCACAGAAAGCTGTTATTACTTGTTTTTGTGTTGCCGAGGGTGTGAATGACGGGTAACATGGTGAACGAATGAAGTTAAGTGTAAGGTTATCATGCATCTAGCTCAGCCTCTCGCTGCGTCTAATCAAACGCCTGGCACACGCCGAAGGAATTGGGAGCTGTCAGGCCGAGAGAGGGAAAGTAAGAGCGCCTTTCATCCCCCATGGTGTGAAATATAGTTTTCATTAAAGAGCAGGCAGCAGTTTTCCAATGAAAGTCCAAACAGCACAGCGTGCGTCTCTGGGGAGCGTGGCTGAAAAAGCCCTTACGCCGGGCCTTACCGCTGCACTTTTATGCTAGAGACCGCCAGATGCATTTCTCACTCCTCCATTTGCCTTTGCTTTTTGTATTTTTGTAGGTGGTGGTAGTAATCGTCTGTTTTTTTTCCTCACGTTTTTGCCTATTGTCTTGTTTTTGGGTTCCCAAGGGACTAATGGAGAGCAAGGCACATGGAAAAATTGGTTATGCTATAAGTGATGTTTACTATGGGCATTTCTCATGCTTTGGGTAGTGTGATTCTTATTTTTGTATTTAAAAAAAAAAATATATATATATATATATATATAAATAATATATTTAATAAAATAAATAATATTAAATATTTTATGTATATATATATGTGTATATAAAAGTATTAAATATAAATAATATATTTAATAAAATAAATAATATTTTATTTATATATATATATATATATATATATACACACATATATATGTATGTATGTATGTATATGAATTTTACATTTATTGTTCAGTTTAAAAGTAACTCTTCATATTTTATTTTTTTTTAGATTTTATGAATAATTGTTTAAATTGTAGATATTAAAATATAAATGTACAATTTTTACATTGTATTATAATTATTTTTAAAAAGGGAAAACCACTTTATAATAGTAGTAATACATAATAGGAATATTTTGTTGTTGAAACAATTTTCACTCAGAAATTGCTCAGAAATTTCAGAAACTTACAATGAAGCGGCAAGTGAAACAATCAATGAATACAGACTTTTTGAAGTAGAAAACTGGAATAGTATTTTCTTGCTACTTTTTTTTGTTTTTTAGTTGTTTCTTGCATATTGTCTGTATTTTGGGTTCCTAAGGGACTAATGGAGAGCAAGGCACATGGAAAAGTTGATTATGTGATAAAAGGAAGCATATATATATAGGGATTTTACATTTATTTTTCATTTTAAAAGTAACACATTCACATTTCATTTTTTTTATGAATAATTATTTAAATTGTAAATATTAAAATATAAATGTGCAATGTTTACATTGTATTATAATTGTTTAAAAAGTAGGGCTTTCAAACGATTAATTGCGATTAATCACATCCAAAATAAAAGTTTGTTTACATACTATATATTTGTGTACTGTGTATATTGATTTTTATATATATATATAATATAAATACACACACATGCATGCATGTATATATTAAGGAAAAATATTTTAGATTTATATCTAAAACATTTATATTTATTTATAATCTAAAGTGTATAGACTTTTTCTTTAATTTTTAGCTGTTTTTAGACTATTGTCTTTTTTTGGGTTCCCAAGGAGAACTAACGGAGAGCAAGGCACACAAAACGTTTTTCTGTGATAAAGACAAGCAAGTTATTAATGATTATTATTGTTTTTAAAGTAGTTTTAAGTAGTTTAAGTAGTTGTGTATTTACATGTTATGAAATCTAGACTATTAATAATTTAACATTAATATAAATATTGGTAAATTCATACATTTCTATTAGCAACAAACCACTTTTTTGCCACTTTATAGTGATATTAATGTATACCAGAAACATTTTGGTGTCAAAACAGTTTTCACTCAGAAATTGCTAGTAAATTTCAGCATCTGTTACAACGAAATGGCAAGTAAAACATTTAATGAAAGTTTTTAGACTATTGTCTTTTTTGGGTTCTCAGGGGACTAACGGAGAGCAAGGCACACAGAAAAGTTTTTCTGTGATAAAGACAAGCAAGTTATTAATAATGATTATTGTTTTTAAAGTAGTTTTAAGTAGTTATGTATTTACATGTTATGAAATCTAGACTATTTCAATTAAAATTAATTTCTAAATGATTAACAATTAATAATTTAACATTAATATAAATATTAGTAAATTCCCACAATTTAATTAGCAAAACACTTTTTTGCCACTTTATAGAAGCAGAACACTGATGTAGAAACGGTTTTCACTAATAAATTGTTGGTATATTTCACAAAGAAAGAGCGAGTCAAAAGTATTGAATTAAACATCTACTTCAAAGTAGCAAAACTGAAGTATTTTCTTGCAAAACTTACTCCACGAATCTTTGTTTTACTTATGACTTAGATAAAAATAATCATTTTTTTACAGTGCAAAGAGGGCAAGCTAAACTATCAGAGGAATTACTGGAGCATCATGTTTCGCTGCGCTTGGATTTGTATTTTTTAGTTGCTTTATTAAAGATTAATTAAGTTTCTCCCACTCACTCTCTTTATATTCCTACAGTATATATATAAATATTACACAGATTGCATAACAGATTATGTAAAACGACACTGACAGGTTGGAAATGATTAGAATATGTTGTTTTTCTTCTTTTTCGAAGGGAAAAGTGCCAAATAAATAAGGAGTGAGGGTTTTCTTGTGGTTTGAGGACTTCATTATTTTCTCCTCTGATCAATAGTAAATGGCAGAAGAGAGCGGAGCTGTCAGTCAAGCGCTGGACGCCGCATCTCAATCATTTAGAGTTGTTTTCTCTTCAGTGTTTCTTCATTTATCAGGCTTTTTCTTCAGCATTTTCTTAAGGTTATCGTTGTAAACGTCGGCTTTAGCCGTCTCAGAGGGGTTTGGCGAACGCACCTGATAAAATAAGGCGGTATTTTGCTCAGATTTGTGAATCTCTCCAGGTGAATCTGTGTTTATGGAGTCGATGTTGTGTGAAATCTCTCCTGTTGCTTTGAGGCTTATGTGAGAGAGAGATTCGCCGAGCCTGATGTTTCCATATTTTTCCCCCCGTCACATTTGTTTTCAATATCTGTTTTATATCGTTCCTCAAATGGGACGTTTACAAACCCGTTGGCCCGCAGTGAATTAGATAAATCTGTTTTCTTTAATTGAACCATACTTGCCGTTCTGCTGTATGATTTTAGAGCACCAGTGCATTTTCTCAATCTTTTAGTCTTATTTTCCAGCGAAATATCAAGAGATCCACAAACACGAAAATTGTATTTCGTTTTTGTTTTAAATAAATATATTTTATTTGTTTAATGACCACATAAAACTTAATTAAAACGTTTAAAAAAATTACCTATTTAAAATATTATATTATTATATAATATTAATTTAATTCATACTCTTGTATTTATAATCATATTTTAGCTGGTAATTAATTTTTGGACTGTATAATGTTGGTAAATATTTGCTTCAAACAGGACAAGAAAACAATATTATTAATAATACTGTATTTTTAAATAATATTTGAATAAATAATTATACTTGTGCATTTTTAATTAGTAATTAATCTTTTGCTTAAATATTAAATATTTGCTTCAAACTGGAAAATAAAATCTTATGTAATACTGTATTTTAAAATAATATTTTAATGAACATTTTAATTCATACTATTGCATTTATAGAAATTTATTTACAAATTAATCTTCAAATTATTGTCTTCAGTATTTATTGTATTTGCTTCAAGCAGGAAAATATTGTTTATGTTTTCATTAATATTACTGTAAATTATAATTTTGTATTTAAAAAATATTTTAGCTAGTAATTGATCTTTGGTTTCTTTTCCTTAGTATATTTGTATTATATATTTGCTTCAAGCAAAAGCAAAAATTAAATATTGTATTTATATTAACAATATATTGTATTTATATTTTCATATTGCTTTAATTTATACTCTTGCATGTATAATATTTAATTAGTAATTCATCTTTAGATTATTTTCCTTAGTATAATGTTGTTAAATATTTGCTTCAAACAGGACAACAAGAAAATATATTTTGTAATACTGTATTTTCAATTAATATTTTACTGAAAATTACTATTTTAATCTATACTCTTTAATAATATTACAAATTAATCTTTGGATTCTTTTCCTCAGTATATTTATATTAAATATTTTCATCAAGCAGGGAAAAATAATCACAATATTTACTATTTAATAATATTTATAATATTTGTGTTTTTAAATAATCTTTTCATTAATGTTACTTTGTTAATTTAATACAGTGTGTTTAATTTATACTCTTGTATTTACAATAATATTTTGGCTAGTAAATAATTTTGGATTTATTTTTAACAGTACATTTTTGTTAAATGTTTCCTTCAAGCAGGAAAAAATCTTAATATTATTTATAATATTGTATTTTTAATAATATTGTAAAAATATTATTGCTATTAATTTATACTCTAGTATTTCTAGTAATATTTTAATCAGTTTATTTTTGGATTCTTCAATACATGTTAAATACATGTTATTGGTAGGGGTTGGCCGATTATCGGTGCCGATATTAAGCATTTTATAGTTATTGGTATCATTTATTTTCAAAACCGATAAGCCATTATAATAATTTAAAAGCATTTTGTCAGATCCCTTGTTTTTATTAATTGTCATTAGTTTAATTTTTACACCAGACCTATATATCGGTTCAAAATATTAGTTATCGGTCTACTTGATCTGTAATAATCATATTGTCATTTTCAGACCCAGTTTACCAATTGAAATAGTTTTTGCAGTTTTTGTCAGAGCCCTTGTTATTCTTCATTTTGACATTAACATTTTTGCACCACACATCTATATCGGTTAAAAATATCGGTTATCTGTCTACTTAATCTGTAATAATTGTATTGTCATTTTCAAAACCGATTTAAGTTTTGTCAGAGCCCTTGTTGTTCATTTTGAGGTTAATTATAATTTTTACACCACACATATATATCGGTTTAAAATATCGGTTTTCAGTCTACTTTAATCTGTAATAATCGTGTCGTCATTTTCAAAAATGATTTGCAGATTAAAATAATTTAAAAGCATTTTAAGTTTTTGTCAGAGCTCTTGTTGTTCTTAATTTTGACATTAATTATCATTTTAACACCACACATAAATATTGATTCAAAATATTGGTTATCGTCTACTTAATCTGTAATAATCGATTTGCAGATTAAAATAATTTAAAAGCATTTCAAGTTTTTGTCAGAGCCCTTGTTGTTCTTAATTTTGACATTTATTATTTTTTTTTACCACACATATGTATCTGTTCAAAACATCGGTTATCAGTGTACTTAATCTTTAATAACCGTATCGTAATTTTTGAAACTGATTTCCAGATTAAAACAATTTAAAAGCGTTTCAAGTTTTTGTCAGAGCCCTTGTTATTCTTAATTTTGACATTTAATAATCATTTTTATACCACACATATATATCAGTTAAAAATATCGGTTATCGGTCTACTTAATCTGCAATAATCGGTATCGGCATCAGTAGTATAAAAGATGTTTAATTAATATTTATTCATTAATATTGTCTGTCTTAGTGATGCTAAGTATGTTGGTTGTAATTGACATTGTCCTGAGCTCTGTAATCAGGACAGGAGCTGAGCGTGTCTCAGTGCATTGTGAGATATGTTTTGATGATGGCCAGTGTGCGAGCAGGTTGTCAGTGGTTTGGTGTGGTCTGGATGAAGTCTGCTGACCCGCAAACCCCTGTGGGCTGACGAGGGCCGTTTTTTCCCAGAGGAGAGTGTGACAGATCCAGCAGCGCTGCTCTGATCTGTGTGTGGATCTCCTCTGGTTCCTCCTCATCATTAGAGCGGCTCCTGAGGACTCTCGGGGTCCCGGGACGGATGGAAGCGCCGGGTGTGCGGGTCGCTCTCATTAACAGCGGCTGTAATCCTCACGCTGTCAGCAGCACTGACGCAACCAAACCTCAACACGCCAGAACACAAGACGAGCAACACCACGAATAAAGCAGAGCTTGAGCTTTCAGAGGCTTTGCTGGATCCAGCTTCAATAGAAATGTGGAACTCTATGGAAATGTGGAACACAATGGAAGTTTCCTACATTACTTTGACACTTAAGAGTTAAAAACATGCCATAAAATGCATTTACACTTTAAAAGTAAAACGCTGCTTGAGTTTGTAGATTACAGCAAAGTTACTGCAGTAAAGGAGTGGAACAGTGTGACAAAACTGTAGAATGCAAAGATAAATTGTACTACATATATAAGATTGCTCATTTTTACAACAGTCTAGTGTACATCTATAATCTATTGTTGAAATGGATCTATTTATTATTATTATTATTATTATTATTATTATTATTATTATTATTATTATTATTATTATTATTATTTAATATTGTTATTATTATAAGTTAATATTGTTTTTTGGTTAAAGGCATTTTGCAGACAACATAACAAATGTACTGTAATTAATAAATATATTTGTTAATAATAATAATAATAATAATAATATTTATAATAATAATAATAATAATAATAATAATAATAATAATAATAATAATAATAATTGTCAAAGGCATTCTGCAGACAACAACTATGTACAGTAATTAATAAATCTATTTATTTTATTATTAATAATAATAATCATTATTATATTATTAGTGTACAAATTTACATTTGTATATTTTGCATATGTACTTTTATATTTTATATTTGTATGTATGTATGTATGTATGTGTATATATATATATATATATATATATATATATATATATATATATAAATATAAATATAAATATAAATATAAATATATATTATTATTATTATTATTATTATTATTATTATTATTATTATTATTATTATTATTACTACTACTACTACTACTACTTACATATTTTATAAATTAATGTTAGTATTTTTATTTTTAATTAATTTTCAGGAAGTTCATCCAGTAGGCAAACTAAATTTTATGTTTATTATGGATAATGTATACAATTAATTATTCATTTAGAATAAGTGCATTTATAATATAAAACTTATTTAATTTAATATTATTTAAACTAATTTAATATTAATATTAGTTTATTGTTAAATAGATTTTGCATATTTATATTTATTTTAAATTTGTATCTGTCTGTCTGTCTATTTACCTATTTTAGAAATTGAAAAGATGTCAGTATTTATTATTATTATTATTATTATTATTATTATTATTATTATTATTATTATTCATTTTCAGAAACTTCATCCAGTAGGTAAAGTTTATTTATGTCTCATTAATAGAGATAATGTACATTTTTTCACAATTTTTCCATTATTATTAGTATATTTTCTTTGTATTTATATAACGACATGTTTTGTTTTGATAGTTAATAATGTTTTATATAATTTAAAAGTGTATTATGATCATTATTGCTAATAATGTAGCTATATATTGGATTAAAAAATTATAGTTTAGAATAATTTTTATTGTTAAAAAATGCATTTTTATATCATTATTACTAAAGCGTTTTTTTAAAAGTGGATTTTAGCCATTCCCACTTTATTTTTTATTCTAATTTAAAGTAAATCTAATTACAGATTTTTTTTAATTGATCATTTTCAATGTTTTATATAGTTTAAGAATATCTTTTGATCATCTTCAATAATAAATAATATATTTTCTTAATTATTATAAGTGTATTTTAGTCAGCCTGTGTTGCCTTGTGAGTAATAAAAAATAACACCCATTAAACGAGGTAAAATAAGTGTCACATCGTCTCTGTAGGTTTGCGGCTTTAATGAATCCTGTGCAGCTTGACCAGCATTAAAAGCTGTTAGTTACATCTGATAAGCATGAGATATTGATTTAAGAAGCTGTCAGAGAAAATGAGAAAATTAAGTGCATGTTTATTTAACCCTACATTTTTCCTCGGGGAATACACACTTTATGTTCATGCGCTAGTCGTAAATGACACCTGCGCTAGTTATGGGTTCGTATGTGCATCATAAGAAAATGCATTTTATGTTTGCATTTTTGTATATTACTATGTATTTTATTTAATATGCACTGTTTTTTTTCAAGTTGTAGGCCTAATATTTGGTGCCGGTGCGTCCAGTGGCTTGTTTCTGCTGGTGTTTTTTTGTGGTGGCTTGTTGTGAGAAGCATTGATTGATGATTGGCTCTCCCGCCGCGTTCACCGGTGCTCATCTAGAGGTATAAAAACAAGCTGGGGCTGAACGGCGCTCTCAGTAAAAGCTCAGATTGATGTATCGATCCCCGCGCACAGAAAGCCCTCGCTTATGAATTTATTTGTCCATCAAACAAGCGCGAGCGGGAAGAAAAGGACAAATGGTTGCCGCATCAAAGACACGTAAAACAGCACAGGTAAACAAACATCGCACAAAAGCCTGCTTTCAGAGAGCTGTTTCGTGGAGTGCTTCATTTACAAAATGTTTTGAGTCTCGTAAAAAGATGTTTGTTGGGAGTTTCTTCAAGTACTGCCACTTTTAATCTCAGAGATTGATTTTTGCTCAAACTGTTTGTTATACAAAATTCACATTAAAACTAGCTTAGAAACTACTTCTGTCGTAATTGATGTCTGCTGCTTGTTTTATGTGTAGATTGTTGTCTTGTTGCAGAAACGTTAAGCATTTTTGCAATGACAGGCTATTTTTAATTAAATGGCATTTTTATTATTTGCGCATATAAATATATATAAATCACTTTGACTCACCATTGTGTATGAAATAAACTTGCTTTGCCCATTTCACAAAATTGCAGTGACACTCAAAAATATTCAGTCTTTTCAGTTAAAATGAATATATATATAATTTTATCTTTTAAAATGATAATGTAAACAAAGTGAAATATTCATGTGAAAATCTAACAAAATATAAGTGAAAACGCTGCAAATTTAAAACTGCAATGTAAATGTTCACGCAAATTATGAAAAGTTTCTAAGTTTCGACGTCACTTCCACAACAATAAAACTCAATAAAACAGCAACGCCTTTAACAGGCTCATTTCATATATATATTTTTTTTAAATCAGAAATACAATTAAATGATTTGTCGCTATGTGCATTATTTTGCAAAATTGAAGCGCAAAAATATTCAGTGTCTTTTCAGTGTTAAGTTTTAGGATTTTAAACTCTGATAAGCTAAACAAAGATCGAAATAATTATAAACCAGTTCAATAAATATGTAGTCAGAATTTTTCACATTTTATTTTTAAATTGAAGTGGAAAATGTTCATGTTTATGCAGATGTACACATTTCCTATCATTCGACAAAATATCCTCAACAATAAAACAGTGGACTCCTTGCCAAGGCTAATTTCATCACAAGCTAATTTTTATTTGATTTGAAATATGCACAATTAAATGATGGTCACACTGTTGGAATTATTTCACAAAGTACTTTTCAGTGATAAACTGTGATAATCTATGGAAAAGTAATTTTCCAATGTTTACACACATTACACACTATTCCTAAGCTTTGACGTCATTTCAACAATATACAACAATTTTGCTACTTTTAAAGTTCTAATAAAGTTAACTAATCATAAACGCTCCACATATGTATTGTGAAAATAACTTTGCAAACTTAACACTGAATATTTAAATGCTAACGCAAATTATTGTATGACTGTTCTAAGTTTTGACATTTTCACAACACACAATTATGTCTAAAAATAATTTGGCAAATTTAAGATTAAACGTTTAAATATATACACAAATTACGACTATTCCAAAGTTTTGACATCAGTTCAACAATATACAATGATTTTGCTACTTATGAAGTTCTAATAAAGTTAACTAATCATAAACACTTCATATGTATTGTGAAAATAACTTTGCAAACTTAATACTGAATATTTAAATGCTAATGCAAATTATTGTATGACTGTTCTAAGTTTTGACATTTTCACAACACACAATTATGTCTAAAAATAATTTGGCAAATTTAAGATTAAACGTTTAAATGTTTACGCAAATTATGACTCTCTATAATTTTTGTAATAAGCAGTTTTTTCCTACAAAAGTTTAAAAATCATAAACCCTCTGGAGTTATGTATTGTCTGAAAATATAGCAGAATTTTAAATTAGACATTTTAAATGCTAATGCAAATTATGACTGTTCTGAAGATTTGGCGTCATTTCCTCAACAATTTTGGCTACTAAAAGTTAGTTTAATAATCATCATAGATGTACTGTGTAAAAATGTCACAAATTATATGCAAATGAGCAAATTTATGCAAATTAGACAGTTCAGAAGTTTTGAAGTAATTTCCACAACATACAACCATTTTGGCTGATAAATTTCAGAAGTTTAATAATCATAAATCCTCTTAATATATATGTATTTTCTAAAAATAAAAAAATAATTTTAATTTAAAAGTAAATGTTTAATGTTTATGCAAATTATGACTCTTTGTCAGTTTTGTTGTAATTTCCACACATTTTTGGCTACTAACAAAGCTATTTTTTTCTACAAAAGTTTAATAATCATAAACTCTCTTTATATATGTGTTGTGTAAAAACTTTGCCAAATGTAAAATTAGACATTTAAATGCTAACGCAAATTATGACCGTTCCTGAGTTTTGGCATAATTTCCACAGCATAAAACAATTTTGGCTGCTAATAAAGGTAACCCCCCCCCCCCCCCCCCCCCCCTCAAAAGTGTAATAATCATAAATATGTATTATGTGAAATTGTAAAAGTAGATATTTAAAAGTTTTGGTGTCATTTCCACAACATAGAACAATTTTGGCTACTAAAAGTTTCAGAAGTTTAATAATAAACTCTCTTGGTAGATATATTGTGTGAAAAATGTGCGAATTTAAATATTTACGCAATTTATGACTTTTCTTAAGTTTTGAAGTCATTTCCATAACATACAGCCATTTTGGCTACTAGTAAAGTTTTTTTCCCTCCAAAAGGGGAGTAACCAAAAATCCTCTTAATATATGTATTGCATGAAAATTTCACAAATTTTAAAAGTAGACATTTAAATGTTTATGAAATTTACGACTTCCTAATTTTTGGCGTCATTTCCACAACATACAACAATTTTAGCTACTACATACAGCAATTTTGCCTACTAACAAAGCTTTTTTTTTCCCAAAGAAGTTTAATAATCATAAACCTTCTTAAAACATGTATTGCGTGAAATTTCCCAAAATGTCAAATAAGATATTTAAATGTTTGTGCAGTTTACAACTGTTCCTAAGTTTTGGCATAATTTCTACAACATAAAACAATTTCTGCTAATAAAGGTACCCCCCCTTCCCCCCAAAAGTTTAATAATCATAAATATGTATTATGTGAAAATTTCACAAAATTAAAATTTAGACATTTAAATGTTAATGTAATTGACTGTTCATAAGTTTTGCTTTAATTTCAACAACATATAGCAATTTTGGCTACTAATAAAGTTTAATAATCATAAACCGTCAACATGTATTGTGTAAAATTTCCCAAAATGTAAAAGATATTTAAACGTTTATGCAGTTTACAACTGTTCCTAAGTTTTGGCGTCATTTCCACAACATAGAACAATTTTGGCTACTAAAAGTTTTAAGTTTAATAATAAACTCTCTTAGTAGATGTATTATGTGAAAAATTTGCAAATTTAAACAAACATTGAAATATGGAGTTTATGACTCATTTATGAGTCATTTCCACAAAGAAGTTTAATAACCATGAACCTTCTTAAAACATGTATTGCGTGACATTTCCCAAAATGTAAAAGAAGATATTTAAATGTTTGTGCAGTTTACAACTGTTCCTAAGTTTTGGCATAATTTTTACAACATAAAACAATTTTGGCTGCTAATAAAGGTACCCCCCCCCCTTCCCCCCAAAAAAGTTTAATAATCATAAATATGTATTATGTGAAATTGTAAAAGTAGATATTTAAATGTTTATGCAGTTTACAACTGTTCCTAAGTTTTGGCGTCATTTCCACAACATAGAACAATTTTGGCTACTAAAAGTTGTAAAAGTTTAATAATAAACTCTTAGTAGATGTATTGTGTGAAAAATTTTGGAATTTAAACAAACATTTAAATATGGAATTTATGACTCTTCTTAAGTTTTGAAGTCATTTCCACAACATACAGCAATTATAATCATAAACCTTCTTAAAACATGCATTGCGTGACATTTCCCAAAATGTAAAAGAAGATATTTAAACGTTTGTGCAGTTTACAACTGTTCCTAAGTTTTGGCATAATTTCTACAACATAAAACAATTTTGGCTGCTAATAAATGTATCCCCCTTCCCCCCAAAAATTTAATAATCATAAATATGTATTATGTGAAAATTTCACAATTTAAATTTAGACATTCAAATGTTAATGTAATTGACTGTTCCTAAGTTTTGCTTTAATTTCAACAACATATAGCAATTTTGGCTACTAATAAAGTTTAATAATCATAAACCGTCAACATGTATTGTGTAAAATTTCCCAAAATGTAAAAGATATTTAAACGTTTATGCAGTTTACAACTGTTCCTAAGTTTTGGCGTCATTTCCACAACATAGAACAATTTTGGCTACTAAAAGTTTTAAAAGTTTAATAATAAACTCTCTTAGTAGATGTATTATGTGAAAAATTTGCAAATTTAAACAAACATTGAAATATGGAGTTTATGACTCATTTATGAGTCATTTCCACAAAGAAGTTTAATAACCATGAACCTTCTTAAAACATGTATTGCGTGACATTTCCCAAAATGTAAAAGAAGATTTTTAAACGTTTGTGCAGTTTACAACTGTTCCTAAGTTTTGGCATAATTTCTACAACATAAAACATTTTTGGCTGCTAATAAAGATACCCCCCCCCCCCCTTCCCCCCAAAAAAGTTTAATAATCATAAATATGTATTATGTGAAATTGTAAAAGTAGATATTTAAATGTTTATGCAGTTTACAACTGTTCCTAAGTTTTGGCGTCATTTCCACAACATAGAGCCATTTTGGCTACTAGTAAAGTTTGTTTCCCTCCAAAAGGGGAGTAACCAAAAATCCTCTTAATATATGTATTGCATGAAAATTTCACAAATTTTAAAAGTAGACATTTAAATGTTTATGAAATTTATGACTGTTCCTAATTTTTGGCATCATTTCCACAACATACAACAATTTTAGCTACTACATACAGCAATTTTGCCTACTAACAAAGCTTTTTTTTTTTTTCCCCAAAGAAGTTTAATAATCATAAACCTTCTTAAAACATGTATTGCGTGAAATTTCCCCAAATGTCAAAGAAGATATTTAAATGTTTGTGCAGTTTACAACTGTTCCTAAGTTTTGGCATAATTTCTACAACATAAAACAATTTCTGCTAATAAAGGTACCCCCCCCTTCCCCCCAAAAGTTTGATAATCATAAATATGTATTATGTGAAAATTTCACAATTTAAATTTAGACATTTAAATGTTAATGTAATTAACTGTTCCTAAGTTTTGCTTTAATTTCAACAACATATAGCAATTTTGGCTACTAATAAAGTTTAATAATCATAAACCGCCAATATGTATTGTGTAAAATTTCCCAAAATGTAAAAGATATTTAAACGTTTATGCAGTTTACAACTGTTCCTAAGTTTTGGCGTCATTTCCACAACATAGAACAATTTTGTCTACTAAAAGTTTTAAAAGTTTAATAATTAAACTCTCTTAGTAGATGTATTGTGTGAAAAATTAGCGAATTTAAACAAACATTTACACATTTACTCAATTTACGACTGTTCTTAAGTTTTGAAGCAGTTTCCATAACATACAACCATTTTGGCTACTACTAAATTTTTTTTCCCTCCAAAAGTTTAAATAACCGAAAACCCTCTTAATATATGTATTGCATGAAAATTTCACACATTTTAAAAGTAGACATTTAAATGTTTATGCAATGTACGACTGTTCCTAAGTTTTGGCGACATTTCCACAACATAAAACAATTTTGACTAGTAATAAAGTTTTTCCTTCCAATTTATTTATATATTTTTTTATTATTATCATAAACCCTCTTAATATATGTATTGTGTAAAAAATCACAAAATGTAAAATTAGATATTTAAATGTTTATGCAATTTATGATTGTTCCTAAGTTTTGGCGACACTTCCACAACATAAAACAATTTTAGCTACTAATAGTTTTATTCGCTCAAAAAAGTTTAATTATTATAAACCCTCTTAATATATGTATTATGTTAAAATTTCACAACATTTAAATTTAGACATTTAAATGTTAATTAAATTTACGACTGTTCGTAAGTTTTCCTTTCATTTCCACAACATACAGCAATTTTGGCTACTGCTAAAGATTTTTTTTTTTTTCCCCCAAAGAAGTTTAATAATCATAAACCTTCTTAAAACATTTATTGCGTGAAATTTCCCAAAATGTAAAAGAAGATATTTAAATGCTTATGCAGTTTACAACTGTTCCTAAGTGTTGGCGTAATTTCTACAATATAAAATAATTCTGGCTGCTAATAAAGGTAATCCCGCTTCCCCCCCAAAAAGTTTAATAATCATAAATATGTATTATGTGAAAATTTCACACAATTTAAATTTAGACATTTAAATGTTAATGAAATTTATGACTGTTTCTAAGTTTTGCTGTCATTTTCACAACACACAACAATTTTGGCTACTAATAAAGTTTTTTTGTTTTTTTTCCCCAAATAAGTTTAATAATCATAAACCTTCTTAAAATATGTATTGCGTGAAATTTCCCAAAATGTAAAAGTAGATATTTAAACGTTTATGCAGTTTACAACTGTTCCTTAGTTTTGGTGTAATTTCTACAACATAAATAATTTTTTGGCTGCTAATAAAGCTAACCCCCCAAAAAGTTTAATAATCATAAATATGTATTATGTGAAAATTTCACAATTTAAATTAGCAAATTTAAACATTTAAATATTTACGCAATTTATGACTGCTCTTAAGTTTTGAAGTAATTTCATTACTTAATTTCATTACATAGCATACAACCATTTTGGCTACTAATAGTTTTTTTTTTTTTTTTTTTTTGTTTTTCCTCCAAAAGTTTAAATAACCAAAAACCCTCTTAATATATGTATTGCATGAAAATGTACATTTAATTGCGACTGTTCCTAATTTTTGGCGTCATTTCAGCATAAAACAATTTTATCTACTAATAAAGTTTAATGATCATAAACCCTCTTAATATATGTATTATGTGAAAATGTCACAATTTTAAATTAGACTTTTAAATGTTTATGCAGTTGAAACTGTTCCTAAGTTTTGGCTTCATCTCCACAACATACACAAAATTTGGTCACTAATAGAGCTTTCCCAAAAGTTTGTGCTCTTGGTTACCAAAGAGATAAGTGATAATATTAAATATTACATGTGTAAAGAAAACAAGGTAAAATCAAAGTATCTTACACTTCCAAGCAACATATATTTGAGAGTCATTACCAGCCGAGCTGTAATTTGGCCAAATTGTGCAAAAAGTGTATGACGATATCAATTTTCAATATCAATCTCATTAATAAAGATGCTGAGGAAATGACATCTTATTATTTCAGAACAAGGTAAAACCTTTTGAAATGGATGCCTGTATTTCCAGCGTTAGCAGACAAAGTAAATTAATTTGAGTATGAAGTGTTTCTGAGTCGGCAGCTGAAAAAAACACCTGTGCATCTCAGATGCGACCGGAGTCTCTTTAGGTTTACAGCTCTCTTGTGCTCTACCACAATATAATCTAATCCTGAAAGCATAATGTGTGGATTACACAGTGAGTATAGCAGCTTCCTGACGAGATTACCGCTCACGATAAGAGACACGCTCCGACTCCAATTCAGCTGCCGATGATAGAGCGACCTACTTTCACCAGCACTTCCCAGGGATCTTATCATATCTAAATGGAAATGGCTCCGTTCAGCTTCAACTGTGTGTGTGTGTGAGCGGTAACTGATCTGAGGTCAGCTGATACTACAACGTTTTCCCCGCTTTCACTCTTGTTTTGAACAGCAGGTGTGTGAAAATGATGCCATTTCTTTCTGATGAGAAACTGTTGTGTTTTTTGTCGTAGATGATGGTTTAGGTTGGATTTATCATCGTACGACAAGGCCGAGATGGGTATCCTTACAAAAAAGACTGCAATATTAGCATGAAAATGTACCATGCAAAAACTATAGCAATGCGGTCTTTTTTTAGACGCTACCATGATACATTTTACTGGCAAAAAAATAGTATATTACTACTAGAATTTTTTTTTGCTTGTTTGTTTTTTTTTCTAAAAACTTCATTCATTTTGTTTATTTTTATATTTATATTGTTTATTTTATATTATAGTTTTTTGGGGATATGCTATGGTAAAATCATGATATTTTAATATGGTAACCATTAATACCATGATATAGATACCATCTGATAATATTGCTGAACCATTCCTTACAAAGAAATACTGTTGTACTCTAGTGACACTAGAGTACTTTGAAATTTACCATGGTACTGAAAAATGTCTATTTACAATGGTGTTTCTAGGGTGCTTCAAACAATACCATGGTATATTGCCAAAAAACATGGTAAAACTTGTTTTTTTTTTTTAATGGTTGTACCATTTATAAATTGTACACTAACAAAAATGGTGTCTCTTTTGCAGATGTATTATGGTAAAACTGTATTTTTTTTTATGATTGTACCGTTTATAAATGGTACACTAACAAAACAAAGTGTCTTTTTGGGGACGTACCATAGTAAAGCATTTTTTTTTTTTTTTTTTTTTTAAGGGTTATATAGTTAATATAGTTGTATCATTTAAAAATGGTACTCTAACAAAAATAGAAAAAAAATAGTCTCTCTTTTGGACATGTACCATGGTACAGCTGTATTTTTTTATGGTTGTACTCTTTATAATGGTACATTTAACAAAAATAGTGTCTCTTTTGGACATGTATTATGGTACAACTATTTTTTTTATGGTTGTACTCTTTATAATGGTACATTTAACAAAAATAGTGTCTCTTTTGGACATGTATTATGGTACAACAATTTTTTTATGGTTGTACCCTTTATAACGGTACACTAACAAAAATAGTGTCTCTTTTGGACGTATTATGGTACAACTATTTTTTTATGGTTGTACCCTTTATAACGGTACACTAACAAAAATAGTGTCTCTTTTGGACATGTATTATGGTACAACTATTTTTTTATGGTTGTACCCTTTATAACGGTACACTAACAAAAATAGTGTCTCTTTTGGACATGTATTATGGTACAACTGTATTTTTTTATGGTTGTACTCTTTATAATGGTACATTTAACAAAAATAGTGTCTCTTTTGGACATGTATTATGGTACAACTGTATTTTTTTATGGTTGTACTCTTTATAATGGTACATTTAACAAAAATAGTGTCTCTTTTGGACATGTATTATGGTACAACTGTATTTTTTTATGGTTGTACTCTTTATAATGGTACATTTAACAAAAATAGTGTCTCTTTTGGACATGTATTATGGTACAACTATTTTTTTTATGGTTGTACTCTTTATAATGGTACATTTAACAAAAATAGTGTCTCTTTTGGACATGTATTATGGTACAACAATTTTTTTATGGTTGTACCCTTTATAACGGTACACTAACAAAAATAGTGTCTCTTTTGGACATGTATTATGGTACAACTATTTTTTTATGGTTGTACCCTTTATAACGGTACACTAACAAAAATAGTGTCTCTTTTGGACATGTATTATGGTACAACTATTTTTTTATGGTTGTACCCTTTATAACGGTACACTAACAAAAATAGTGTCTCTTTTGGACATGTATTATGGTACAACTGTATTTTTTTATGGTTGTACTCTTTATAATGGTACATTTAACAAAAATAGTGTCTCTTTTGGACATGTATTATGGTACAACTGTATTTTTTTATGGTTGTACTCTTTATAATGGTACATTTAACAAAAATAGTGTCTCTTTTGGACATGTATTATGGTACAACTATTTTTTTATGGTTGTACCCTTTATAACGGTATACTAACAAAAATAGTGTCTCTTTTGGACGTATTATGGTACAACTATTTTTTTATGGTTGTACCCTTTATAACGGTACACTAACAAAAATAGTGTCTCTTTTGGACATGTATTATGGTACAACTATTTTTTTATGGTTGTACCCTTTATAACGGTACACTAACAAAAATAGTGTCTCTTTTGGACATGTATTATGGTACAACTGTATTTTTTTATGGTTGTACTCTTTATAATGGTACATTTAACAAAAATAGTGTCTCTTTTGGACATGTATTATGGTACAACTGTATTTTTTTATGGTTGTACTCTTTATAATGGTACATTTAACAAAAATAGTGTCTCTTTTGGACATGTATTATGGTACAACTATTTTTTTATGGTTGTACCCTTTATAACGGTATACTAACAAAAATAGTGTCTCTTTTGGACATGTATTATGGTACAACTGTATTTTTTTATGGTTGTACTCTTTATAATGGTACATTTAACAAAAATAGTGTCTCTTTTGGACATGTATTATGGTACAGCTGTATTTTTTTTATGGTTGTACCCTTTATAATGGTACATTTAACAAAAATAGTGTCTCTTTTGGACATGTATTATGGTACAACTATTTTTTTATGGTTGTACCCTTTATAAATGATACACTAACAAAAATAGTGTCTCTTTTGGACATGTATTATGGTACAACTATTTTTTTATGGTTGTACCCTTTATAACAGTATACTAACAAAAATAGTGTCTCTTTTGGACATGTATTATGGTACAACTGTATTTTTTTATGGTTGTACTCTTTATAATGGTACATTTAACAAAAATAGTCTCTCTTTTGGACATGTATTATGGTACAACTGTATTTTTTTATGGTTGTACCCTTTATAACGGTACACTAACAAAAATAGTGTCTCTTTTGGACATGTATTATGGTACAACTATTTTTTTTATGGTTGTACCCTTTATAAATGATACACTAACAAAAATAGTGTCTGTTTTGGACATGTATTATGGTACAACTGTAATTTTTATGGTTGTACTCTTTATAATGGTACATTAACAAAAATAGTGTCTCTTTTGGACATGTATTATGGTACAACTGTATTTTTTTATGGTTGTACTCTTTATAAATGGTACACTTACAAAAAAGTCTTTTTGGGGACGTACCATGGTAAAGCGGTATTTTTTTTTTTTGTAATGGTTGTATCATTTAAAAATGGTACACTAACAAAAATAGTGTCTTTTTTAGACATGTACCATAGTAAAGCTGTATTATTATTTTTTTTTATGGTTGTACGATTAATAAATGGTACACCAACACAAAATAGTGTCTTTTTTTAGACATGTACCATGGTAAAACTGTATTTGTTATGGTTGTACCATTTGTAAATTGTACACAAACAAAATTACTGTCTCGTTTACTCTTGTACTGCGATAAAACGATTTTTATGGTTGTACCATTTATAAATTAGTTTCTATATGGTTTTAACATTTAACATTGCACACTAGCAAAAAAAAATGTCTTAACAGGTCTTATTTTGGACATCTCTGGTAAAACTGTATTTTTTCGAAGTACAAATAATAATTATCCACATTTGTATTAATTTGCTACCATTCCGGTGAATGTAAACACAATTCCTGTCAGTCTTACCTCTTTAAAAATGGCTGATAACTATGTCAGTGAATGGATGTTTTCTAAAGACTTCATTCTGGGCTCTCTTTGCCGTTGTAAAAAGCACCAGTAATTAGTATTGATCAGTTGCTGTTGATACGGCGTGTGCCAGTGAACGTTAGATCCTGTTTTAGCGTCTAGCCTCTTGAGAATGCCATCGATCCGCTTCGCTTTTGCTTAGCAACCCACGCGACATCTTTATTACACTTCAACCGCTATTTCTAACCTGGGATCAACTGGAAGTATTTATACCCACAGGTAAACGGCTAGTTTTTGCTCGGCTAATGGGTTGAATCCATTTGCCGCAGCCACTTTAAACCTCCTTTTTGTAACATAACTTCTCCAGATGTATGTATATTTTGTTTTGAGTGTTGACAGAACCATTCAGAGTAATAATAAACATCCGTCTGCCGCTGTTCTCATGGGTTTGACGCTTATTGCTTCCGATTGCACGCGTTCGGCGTGATTCATTTTGCATATGTTCGTTTGGAGATTTGTAGCCGCGCATAAATGAATGCAGAGGAGCACGCGCACACACTTATTTTCAGCCAGATCCGTTTCCCCTCATATGCCCCAAAAATCCAACTGAGAATTCATAATTTCTGAGTAGCTCTCTCGGTAAATGTCAGGCGGCGTTACATATTTAACTATGGATTACTTGGATATGTGCTTTCAGAATAATAATTGGCAGTTCTCCAGCTCCAAATCCCAGCAGGTTCTGCCTTCCCGGTTCCACATCAGCTTGACTTGTAATACTCGGAATAGAAAAATCTCTCGGTCGGAGGCAGGGATGTCAAACATGCCGTGCGGTGAGTCATTCGGCCGGCCATAGCCATCGTTCAGGACAGCCAACGCTTTGATGTTCCTGGCCTGTCTGAACTCAACTCATACAGTCTGATCTCGCTTCGGGAATGAAGTCACCTCCTCATGCTATTTTTTTCCCCCCATCTCTGAGGAGACAGAAATGTTCACTGAAAGGTCTGCACTCGTAAAAAATAAAGTGTACGGTTCATTTTATGGGCATTTTAAGGTTTGTGGCATTTAAGGTCAGCAAAGAAACCTCTTATGAAGATCTAGTTTTGGCTCTTGGTTTTTCAGCATTTGTCCTTCAGATTAGCTTGGTTTCTGGTCCTCTAGAAAATTGCTTTTAAAATGTGACTTTAAATTTGCATTCTTATTTCAGCAGAGAATCTTGTTTGAAAAAGTATTTCTCATAATTCTCAGCCATGTTGTATGCACTGTTTTTCAGGTCGATTTTGAGATTTGAGGTTTTTAGTTTTGTTGGCTTCGTTTTCACAGAGTCATTTGAATCATTCATTCAGCCAATTTGTTTCAAATCACTGAATAGTTCACTTTGAGGATTTGTTTCCGAAACACTGATTCATTCATTAACATAGCAGTGAATCGATTCGTTTATTCTAATTCAAACACTGACTAATTAACTTTTTACGAGTGAGTCTTTGAATCATTCGCTCAAGCAATTCATTGAAAAATTCAGGAACGTCATTAATGTAGTTCCTCAGAGACACGTGGCACTCTTATTTTTGTTGGCACAGCAAAAACAGACATTAGCTGTCAATATTGTGCCTAAAATGTAAGCTGTTAGTACATTAGTATAATGTTAGTATATTGTAATAGTGTTTTAGATTTTATAATGATGGTCTGTTTTTGAAACGTATCAAATATTAATGTTAACGCCATGTTTTTTGTCGTTTACAATGGTGATACCATGTTAAGAACTTTATCATGATGTTTAATCCCATGTGTTTTTTACCGTGATGATTTTGACCATGTTTTTGGTTTGATATGATAGTAAAGCATTTTATTTATTGACATTTACAGTGATAATAGCAAGTTTTTGGACTTTATAACAAAATTAAGCCATGTTTTTTGACAATTAACCAAGATAATACCATGTTTTGGCCCATATCTTGATTGAAATGTTTTTTTGACATTTACCATAATACCACCATGTTTAGGGCATTATCAAGATATTTTTGTAATACAGTGTTTTGTATCACGATGTTAACGCCATGTTTTGTTTTTCATTTACTATGATGATACCATGTTTTCGATTATATCATAATGGTAATGCTCTTTTTCTTTAACATTTACCATGGTAATACAATATTTTGACGATAATGCCATGTTTTTGTCATAGGGCTATATCAAGATGTTAATACCATGTTTTTTTTTGACTGATACCATGTTTAAGATATTATATTATATTAAGATATAATATAATATATTATGTTTTGGACCATATCATGATGTAAATGCCATGTTTTTTGACATTTACCACAATAATATCATGTTTTGGACCATACCATGATGTCACTGTCATCTTTTTTTTGACATTTACCCTGATAATATCATGTTTTGGACATGTTTTTTTGCATTTACCACAATTAGGCCATGTTTTGGGCCACATCATAATGGTTATGGTAGTTATTTTTTTTTATTATTATTTTTTTTTTTTTACCATAATATTACCATGTTTAGGACATTAATGTGATGGTTTACATTTAAAATAGTTTGTATCATTATGTTAATGGCATTTTTAAAAAACAAAAAAAATTGTCATTTACAATGGTGATACCATGTTAAGAACTTTATCATGATGTTTAATCCCATGTTTTTTTACCGTGATGATGTTGGCCATGTTTTTGGTTTGATATGATGGTAAAGCATTTTATTTATTGACATTTACAGTGATAATAGCACGTTTTGGACCATATCATGATGCCACAGCCATGTTTTTTGACATTTACCATGATAATACCATGTTTTGGACATTTCTATTTTTGACATTTATCACCATGTTTTGGATCATATCATAATGGTACTTTATCATGATGTTTAATCCCATGTTTTTTACTGTGATGATGTTGACCATGTTTTGGATGATGATAGGATGGTAAAGCATTTTATACTTTTACCATGGTAATACATTGTTTTGATGATATTAATCCCATGTTTTTGTCATTAGCGATGGTAATACCATGTTTTACCATTTTAAGATGCCAGACCCATGTTTTTTGACATTTGCTATTGTGATACCATGCTTAGGACTTTATCCTGATGGTTAATGTCATGTTTATCGACCTTTTCAGTGATAATAGCACGTTTTTGGACTTTATCATGATGTTAAACCATGTTTTTTGACACATATCATAATAATATCATGTTTTGGGCCATATCATAATGCCACAGCCATGTTTTTTTGACATTCACCATGATAATACCATGTTTTGGACGTTTTTATTTTTGACATTATTACCAAGTTTGGGACATTATTGTAATGGTTAAACGGTGATCATTTTTGGTTTAAATAACATTTAACATAGTTTTGCTTCATTATGTTAACGCCATGTTTTTTGTCATTTACAATGGTGATACCATGTCAAGAACTTTATCATGATGTTTAATCCCATGTGTTTTTTACCGTGATGATGTTGACCATGTTTTTGGTTTGATATGATGGTAAAGCATTTTATACTTTTACCATAGTAATACATTGTTTTAATGATAGCAATGCCATGTTTTTGTCATTTGCGGTTATCATGTTTTACCATGTTAAGATGTCAATACCATGTTTTTTGACATTTGCAATTGTGATACAATGTTTAGGACTTTATCCTGATGGTTAATGTCATGTTTATAGACATTTACAGTGATAATAGCATGTTTTTTGACTTGATTATGATGTTAAGCCATGTTTTTTGACATTTATCACAATAATATCATGTTTTGGACCATATCATGATGCCACGGCCATGTTTTTTGACATTTACCATGATAATACCATGTTTTGGACTTTTTTATTTTCAACATTTATCACCATTTTTTGGACCATATCATAATGGTACTTTATCATGATGTTTAATCCCATGTTTTTTTATACCGTGATGATATTGACCATGTTTTGGATGGTGATAGTATGGTAAAGCATTTTATACTTTTACCATGGTAATACATTGTTTTGATGATAGTAATATCATGTCAATACCATGTTTTTTGCCATTTGCTATTGTGATACCATGTTTAGGACTTTATCATGATGGGTAATGTCATGTTTATTGACATTTACAGTGATAATAGTACATTTTTGGACTTTATTATGATGTTAAGCCATGTTTTTTTTTACATTTACCACAATAATATCATGTTTTGGACCATATCATGATGCCACAGCCATGTTTTTTGACATTTTACCATGATAATACCATTGTTTTGGACTTTTTTTTTATTTTCGACATTTATCACGATTAAGCCATGTTTTGGACCATATCATAATGGTAATGTTAGTTTACCATAATATTACCATGTTTAGGACATTATCGTGATGGTTAAACCATGATGTATTTTTTTTAAATAACATTTAACAGTTTTGCATCATGTTAACGCCATGTTTTTTTTTTTGTCATTTACAATGGTGATACCATGTTAAAAACTTTATCATGTTTAATCCCATGTTTTTTACCGTGATGATGTTTGACCATGTTTTGGATGATGATATGATGGTAAAACGTTTTATACTTTTACCATGGTAATACATTGCTTTGATTATAGTAATTGTTTTTGTCATTTGCGACGGTAATGCCATGTTTTACCATGTCAAGATGTCAATACCATGTTTTTTGACATTTGCTATTGTTTTATTGACATTTACAGTGATAATAGCATGTTTTTGGACTTGATTAAGATGTTAAGCCATGTTTTTTGACATTTTACCATGATAATACCATGTTTTGGACGTTTTTATTTTCAACATTTATCACGATTGAAGATATGTTTTGGACCATATCATAATGCTAATTGTAAGTGTGTCATCAATATTCTAATATTAATATAACTGTACTATACTTTGCTGCCTCTGAGTGAACTGTATATCTCCAATATATACGGCTGTGAGATCAAATTCACCATAAGCATTACAGATGTGCAAATGACCGTTTACCGCTAGGTTAATATCCCATGTCACCTTGCACCGCCTCGAGTGTCCATCTGATCCCAGATCAGGCTCGAAACCTCGAACTGATGGTCTGCGTGACCTTTTTCCCATTCAGCCTGGCGAAATGGACTTCATTTGCTGTTAAATTTATATCTGCGCTCTCCTTGGTTGCGGTGCTCGTCCACCCCAGAGCCCTCTGGGAATCCGGGCCACCCGCTGTGCTCCCTGACGGCCGCGTGTTTTATTACCCAGTAAAGCATTACGCTGGGCTCCTTTGATATTGATTTATTTATTTATTTGTGTCCGTCCCATAAGCCCTCGTGAGAGATGTGTTCGTGCTGCGGGCCACGTTTGAACGCATTAAATATATTGCAGGCATTTGTTGTGGGCCGTAGACGCGGCGGGTGTTTGTTTCAGAGCGACGCGCACCTGCAGATACGACAACAAATGTGTCCTCGTCTCACGCCGCGCGTTTGAAGCCTCTTCCTGAAAAGAAACAACACAGCCGGGCCCTTTTGAAGCGTCAGTGTGGCAGAAGAGTCAAATATAATTTGCTTTCCATTAACAAATTGGTTTTATAGATTATATAGATCCAGATCTGGTGCATTAAATAGCCATCAGTGTGCAATTTAATTAAAATTTAAGTTTATTAGTATTTAAGTTTATATATCATATTGGTATTGTTGTTTTTAGTATTTATTTGTTTATTTATCATATTAGTATTTACTGTGTTTATTAGTATTATTTAACATACTTATTGTATTGTCAGAATTGATCGTATCAGTATTTGTTTAGTAGTGTTTAACATGTTTATTCAGTGCAGTAGTTTTTTTATTGGTATTTACTTAAGTTTATATATCATATGGGTATTGTTTAGTAGTATTATCATGTTTATTTATCATATTAGTATTTACAATGTTTATTACTATTTATTTTACATGTTTATTTACCATATACAATAAATATTTAATTAGTATTTGTCATTTTTTGATCGTATCAGTATTTGTTTATTAGTATATAACATGTTCAAGTGCAGTAGTCTTTAAGTTAATATTAAGTCTTTAAGTTATATTATAAATTTATATATCATATTGGTATTGTTTATTAGTATTTATTGCGTTTATCATATTAGTATTTACCATGTTTATTAGTATGTATTTATTTTTTTTTTTTTACCATATTCAATAAATAAATAAATACTAATAAAAATGGGAAATAAATACTAATAAACATGAGAAATAAATACTATAATCAATAAATATGGTAAATACTAAAAAACATGACAAACACTTCACTTTAAGTTTTTGATGTTTATTAGTACTGTATAACATTTAGTAGTTTATAACATTTATTGATCATGTCGGTATTTGTTTATTAGTATTTAACAGTGCATTAGCCTTTAAGTTAATTATATTTACTTGTTTATATATCATATTGATATTGTTTATAAGTATTTGTTTATTTATCATATTAGTATTTACCGTGTTTATTAGTATTCATTTATTTTACATGTTTATTTACCATATTAGTATTACCATATTAGTATTTACTCTTAGTAGTATTTATTATAGTATAGTATATTGTAGTATTTATTTACCATGTTTATTAGTATTTATGCACTTTTGTATAATATTAGTATTTAGAATATTTATTAGTATTTAATTATTTTTAATTATTTAATTATTTTACATATTACATATACATGGTAAATAAATACTAACAAACATATTTACATATACTTAAGTTTATCATATTGGTATTGTTTATAAGTATTTGTTTATTTATCATATTAGTATTTACCGTGTTTATTAGTATTTATTTATTTTACATGTTTATTTACCATATTAGTATTTACTCTTAGTAGTATTTATTTAACATTTATTGAACGTATCATTTCTTTATTAGTATTTAACGTGAGTACATTGGTCTTGATGTTTATTATTTACTTACGTTTATATATCATATTGGTATTGTTTATAAGCATTTATTGGGTTAATTTAAAAACGTGCATGACATGTCAAAAACAAGGTAATGTGATAAATGCTAATAAACATGAGAAATAAACATGGTATATAAATACTATATATATTAGTTATTGATGTTTATTAGTATTTATTTACCATGTTTATCATATTAGTATTTATTTATCATATTTATTAGTATTTATGTACTTTTGTAAAATATTAGTATTTAGAATATTTATTAGTATTTATTTACCATATTTATCATATTAGTATTTATTTCGCATATTTATTAGTATGTTTACCCTGTTTATTTACCACATTATTTGTTTATTAGTGTTCATTTACCATTTTTATTTATCACATTATTAGTACTTATGTTTATTAGTATTTGTTCTGTTTTTTAATATTAGTATTAATTTTGCATTTAGTATTTATAGTTATTCACCATATTAGTGTTTGACATGTTCATTAGTATTTCTTTACCATATTTATAATTATTTTTTTTTATTTACTACATTTACTTTAGTTGCATTTATCATGTTTATTAGTGTTTATGTACCATATTTTGTTTTACTGTAATAGTATTTGTGTTTATTAGTATTTATTTGCCATGTGTATTTATCATATTGCCATTTATTTCACATGTTTATTAGTATTTATTTCTAATGTTGTCTTGTTTTAGATATATCATGCATTTTATGTACTGATTTTGCTGGGAAAGTGGTGTATTGGATGTAAACGTGGTGAAATGTGTTAAACACAGCTTTATTTTGCCGAACGCATGCCGCTTATCGAGCCACTCGTCTAGTATTGACTGAAAGCTAATTTCCCAAATTAGCCGTAATGCTCTGCAAATGTTTGGCCTTCCTTAAATGACAAATTCCACGGATAAACTTATCGGATTTCCTTCCAGAACATGACGCATTAAAGGAATCTTAATTGGCCGAACATCCATAAGGCATTTGCTAGCATGCGCGTGTGTGTGTGTGTGTGTGTGTGTGTGTGTGTGTGTAAAATCCCGCCCTTATCGGCATCAGCATGTCATTGTTTAACTAGCCTCAGAGTCGAGCACTTCAGCCAAGTCATGTTTATTCATTTAGCCCAGAGGGAGAGAGACAGAAGAAACACAGTGATTAATTCTAATTTGACCTTATCATAATGTAGCAGAGGCCCATTACCACGCCAATCACACCAACCGCACAGCATGCTGGGAAAACAGACTATCTAGATCACATGCATTAAGTGTGTATATATATATATATATATATATATATATATATATATATATATACTTTATATCTAAAATATTTATATTTATTTCTAATCTAAATTGTATACAGGTGTATATATGTGTATAAATAAATAAATAAATAAATACATAAATAAATAAATATATAATATATATATATATATATATATATATATATAATTATATATTTTTATATTAGATATAATTTATTTACATATCTATATCAATAAAATAGATGTTTATATATTACATAAATGTTTATTTTATATATAAAAAACATTAATAATATTAATAATATATATAACATTAATAATACTAATAGTTGTTGTTGTTTTGTTATTATTATTATTATTATTATTATTATTATTATTATTATTATTATTATTATTATTGGTTAACCACTCAAAGAAAAGAACACAAGTACAAACTCCTGAAAAGACTTTTATTTAAACCTAGTTTTCATTTACAGCAAATTAAATATGGTGTTTACACAGCAAAAATGCCACCCAAATGAGATTTTAATGAGTTTTTGACTTGTTTTGCATTTAAAATGCACTCGAGAAGCACTGCTGTATAGGATATTATGGCTTGTTGTCTTTCTCACCAGTTTTTTTCATGACTTAGTACTTAAAACGAGTGAAAAAACCCAGTGCAGCAAGACAAAATACACATGTACACCACCGTAAAATACCAAAAAGACTATCTGTGACGCATTTAGAGAGAAAAACATCCACATCTAGTAGAGAACATCAGAATATTTCCGTCGCCTGTTTCCGAGACGCGAACAAAAACCTCTGATTTGAGCGTCTTTAAATAGCCTTGCAGATTGTTTGTTTGTGCGTTTATCCACACCGACTGTTTGCACAGAGAAGCGCGTCTGTCGCCAGAACATGCTTTTGTTCCCTTTGTGTTAACAGCCGTAATAAGCCATTTTTCAGGACGAGAGCTGCCATAAACGGAGGGGAGAAACGCTTATTCTCTCTCTCTCTCTCTCTCTCTCTCTCTCTCTCTCTCTCTCTCTCTCTCTCTCTCTCACTCACACACACACACACACACACACACACACACACAAATGGTCTGCGTTATCCGAGCGCAGCGTCTAATCAAATATTCATCAGTATGAAAGTGTTAGGTGCTTGTGGGACTGCTAATTAGCAAGCCTAGCCTCAGTACAGTCATCTCATGAAAGTCGACGCCAACAGTTGGTCCAGTTTGCACTGCGCTTTCTTTCCCATCTTCTGGCTGGAGATGCCAAACGCTTCCTATTAGCCAAGATGTACGTTTTTTTGGCTAAACTGGACGTTTGTCACGTCTTGTTATAAATCAAATCCAGAATCAGCATAGAGAATAATACACCATTATGAGATTTCACTGGTTATTTTTGTATATAAAAAAGGCTGATTTTTATTTATTTATTTATTTTTTATTTAGCTAGTTTTAATTATTGACAAGTTAAAAACTTGAATCACAACGTGAATTAGTACAGTAAATCAAAATGTACTTTAAAAGTATCTTAGTACCTTGTTTTAATGATTTGTAAATCATTAAAAAATCAATGATTTTTATAAAGCTGATATATGAATATTAGATATTAGAAAGCTTATATCAGTTACAGGTGATTATAAATATAATATTAAAAAAAGAAAACATTCAAAAATATTGTTCATTTTTGTTTAGCTTAAGTTAAAGCACAAAAAGATAAAAATACATATAAAAAATAACTAAAATAAAACTAAACAAAACATTACTAGTAATGTTAAAAACTCTAGAAACTAGTAAAAACATTATAATAAATAAGTTATATTATATTATATTTCTTAAAATAAAGCTGCAGTATAAATATTAGATGAAAAACTTAATTCAGTTACAGATTTATCTAAATATTAGATTAAAAAAGAAAACGTATCCAAGAATATTGGTCATTTTTGTTTAGTTTAACTTAAGTACTTTTTAATTATTACTTTTTACTTTAAGTTAAAGTAAAAATACATCAATAAAATAAACTAGAAACTTGGACTTGGAAATAAAATGAAAACTTACTACTAGTAAGGTTTAATGTATTTATGTATTTAAAAACAAACCAAAAAAAAAAAAAAAACCTCAGAAATTAATGCAATTCAGTTACAGGTGATATAAATATTGGATTAAAAAAAAAAAAACATCTAAAAATATTGGTCATTTTTGTTTAGCGTAAGTTAAAGCACAAAAAAACCCATACATAAATAAATAAAATAAACTGCAAAAAAAAAAATAATAAAAAATAAAAGAAAAATACAACAACAACTAAAACTTAAATAAAATTATAAATAAATAAAATAAATAAAAATAAATGAAACCGTACTAGTAATGTTAATAAAAAGCCTACAGAAACGAATAAAATTGTTATATATATATATATATATATATATAGCATTAATAAATTCTATAACAAATATGTAACTTTATAAAGTTTTTTTTTGTGCTTATATTTAAATTTAATTAAATGGTTTTTAAGTTCTTGTTTTAAATTTATATTTATTATTACTATATTTATATTTGTATTCATTCTAATCAATTATTTCTCAATTGCAATAAAGCTGAAATATGAATATTATATGCAAAACTTAATTCAGTTCCAGATTTCATAAATATTAATAAAGAAAACCTATCCAAAAATATTGGTATTTTTCGTTTAGTTTAAGTTAAAGCACTAAAAAAAAAAAAAAAAAGCTAAACTAAAATTTTATTTACTTAAAAAATACTTAAAATAATTCAGCTTTTTAAGGTTTTAGTAGGTTTGTTTTAAATGTATTTATATATTTCAAGTTTTTTCAAATTATTTTGTGTGTGTACATGAAATGTGTATGAAATATAATTAGATTTAAGTATAATAATTCCGTAGTAAATAATGTAAATATAATTTGATTAATAATTTAAATAATTAAGGACATTTTACATTTTTATTATAAAATCATTGAATAAAAAGTCATCATAAACCACCTCAGATTTAAAATAGAAAATATAAATAATACAAAATAGAAATATAAATAACTAAATGTTTAATATAAATAAATTATATGTAATGCTAAAATAACACTGGAAATATTTCTTCATTTCATATTATTATTCATTGTTCAAGGTTTTTAGATCCTAAAACTATTCTTGTTTAAGCTTAATGCTAGTAGAAAGTTGGTAAACCTAGAATACTATTGATGAAATCCACAATGAGTTTCAGTAATGTATGTCTGCAGGGTGAGCGTGCAAACTCATATTTTTCAACGCACGCAAGGTCCAGGTGCGATACGCCACGTCGCTTCTCAAAGCGGTCGGGACATTGTAAGGATTTTAAATTGAATGAGGGGGAAAAATCCTTTTAGTTTCCCCTCGGATAAAGGTAAAAGTCCCCTCCTTTCTCTCTCTCTCTCGTTTCCAATCTCTCTCCATCAATCCTCGCGGCTCCGAGGGCTCAATAAAGCCTCTGGAAGGAGGTCAGTCTTATTGATACGGGTTTCTTCCCTCGGATCCTACAAATCATATTATCACGGAGCGCCGCACCAAATCCTGCGGGTATTAGCGGCCGTTTCCCACTTTTTTTTTCTCCTCAGAGAGCGGATGTTGTTGGCACCACCGATATGGGCTGCTCTTCCGCCATTGTAGTTCTGGGCTTCTCCGTTTCTCTCGCCTACGATGTTGTTCATCTGGGCCAAGTTTATTGATTGGAGCGCTCGACCACCTGCTGCGTCTCTGTCATAAACAGTCTTTGCTGTTGCGGGTGAGCTCAAGATTTTCGTCTTCTGACTACAGACTCTTGAAACCAGATTACGGATGTTCCCGGTGAATAGAGTCCACCTGCGGCCTTCTGGGGAAACTGTATTGACCTTGTGTTTGTTTTCTTCCGCTCTGGACATGGCAAATGTTGTTTTTTGTCGTCTTTACATCTGCAGTCTTTTCTTCATTTGTTTTTCGCTAGGGAAATTAAGTGCGCTTGTGGTGTTTGACTGCGGATTCCTCATAATCAGTGGTCACTGGGGTGGTGTCCTACACAGTTTAGCTCCAACCTTAATCAAACACACCTGAACCAGCTTATCAAGGTCTTAATAGGTATACTTGAAACTTCCAGGCAGGTGTGTTTCTTGTTCTTCAAAGTTCCTCTTATCTCGTCATGGTTCCTCAAGGTTTCCATCCTGGTTTCTCAAGAGTTTTCCTCTTCGTAGTTTCTCATCTTCACACTCGTAGTTCGTTATCATGGTTTCTCATTCAAGATCTTATCATGGTGTTTCAACATCAACGTTTCTCATGTTTGTGTCACATTATACAATCTTTTATTGAAATCTTCTCTCATATCATGGTTTTGGCTGCTCTTCTTCAAAGTTCCTCATATTTCATCATGGCTTCACATCATGGATTATCATCGTGTTTCCTCAAGACATCTCCTCCTGTTTTTTTTCTATCCTTTTTTCTCATTTCTTGTTCTTTAAAGTTCCTCATATCTCGTCATGGTTTCTCAAAGTTTCCATCCTGGCTTCTCAACAGTTTTCCTCTTCATAGTTCCTCATCTTCACACACTTTTTCATTTCTCGTTGAGGCCAGTTGGAGCTAAACTCTGCAGGGCACTGGCTCTCCAGGATCAAGTTTGGTGACCCCTGCTCATAATGGTTCTTTATTGTTCCTCATGAGAAATCGTAGTTCGTTATCATGGTTTCTCATTCAAGATTGTCTTATCATGGTGTATCAACATCAACGTTTCTCACGTTTGTGTCTCATACTAACTTTCATTGAAATCTTCTCATATATCATGATTATTGTGGCTGCTCTTCTTCAGAGTTCTTCTTAGTTCATCATGGATTATCATTGTGGTTCCTGAAGACATCTCGTCATGGTTCCTCAAGGTTTCCATCCTGGTTTCTCAACAGTTTTCTTCTTCGTAGTTCCTCATCTACACATTTTGTTTCTCGTTCTTCTTCATCAAAGTTTCTGAAGACATCTTCTCCTGGTTTTTCATCCTGGTTCCTCAAACTGTTTTCCTCTTCAAGGTTTCTCATCATGGATTATCATCATGATTCCATAAGACATCTCCTCCTGTTTTTTTCCCATCCTTTTTTCATCCTTTGTCTCATCTTTACAGTTTTCTAATTTCTTGTTCTTCAAAGTTTCATATATCATCATGGTTCCTCAAGGTTTCCATCCTGGTTTCTCAACAGTTTTTCTCTTCATAGTTTCTCATCTTCACACTTTTTTGTTCCTGACGTTCCTGAAGACATCGTCTTGGTTTTTCTTCATGGTTCCTCAAACTGTTGTCCTCCTTATGGTTTCTCATCGTGGATTATCATCATGATTCCTTAAGGCATCTCCTCCTGTTTTTTCTATGCTTTTTTTATCTTCATAGTGTCTCATCTTCATAGTTTTCTCTTTTCTTGTTCTTCATCAACATTCCTGAAGACATCTCCTCCTCTCCTCCTGTTTTTTTTCTATCCTTTTTTTCCTCTTCATATGGTCTCATCTTTACAGTTTTCTCATTTCTTGTTCTTAGTTTATCATGGTTTCTCATTCAAGATCATCTTATTATGGTGTATCAGCATCAATATTTCTCACTTTGCCTATCTTTTTCTGAAATGTTCTCATATATCATGGTTGTGGCTCTTCTTCAAAGTTCCTCAGATTTCATCATTGTTTCACATCATGGATTATCGTTGTGTTTTCTGAAGACATCTCGTCATGGTTCCTCAAGATTTCCATCCTGGTTTCTCAACAGTTTTTCTCTTCATAGTTTCTCATCATCACACTTTTTTGTTCCTGAAGATATCTTCTCCTGGTTTTTCATCCTGGATCCTCAAACTGCTTTCCTCCTTATGGTTTCTCATTGTGGATTATCATCATGATTTCCATAAGACATCTTCTCATGGTTTTTCTATCCTTTTTGTCTCTTCATAGTGTCTCATCTTTATAGTTTTCTCATTTCTTGTTCTTCAAAGTTCCTCATATCTCATCATGGTTTCCCGGTATGGTTCCTCAAGGTTTCCATCCTGGTTTCTCAACAGTTTTCCTCTTTATAGTTTCTCATCTTGACACTTTTTTGGTTTCTTGTTCTTCTTCATCAAAGTTCCTGAAGACATCTCCTACTGTTTTTTTTTTTCCTATCCTTTTTTTTTCTCTTCATACTGTCTCATCTTTATAGTTTTCTCATTTCTTGTTCTTCAAAGTTCTTCAAGACATCTCGTCATGGTTCCTCAAGGTTTCCATCCTGGTTTCTTAACAGTTTTCCTCTTCATAGTTTCTCATCTTCACACTTTTTTCATTTCTGGTTCTTCATCAAAGTTCTTGAAGACATCTCATCCTCTTCATACTTTCTCATCTTCATAGATTTCGTGCTGTTCATCAAAGCTCCTCATATCTCGCAATGGTTCCTCAAAACATTTCTTCCTGGTTTTTCATCCTGGTTGCCCTAGAGTTTTCCTCTTTATCGTTTCTCTACTTCATATTTTTTCATTTCTTCATCAAAGTTCCTCATATCTCATCATGGTTCCTAAAAACATCTCCTGGTTTTTCATCCTGGTTCCTCAAAAGTTTTCCTCTTCATAGTTTTTCATCTTCATAGTTTTCTTGTTCTTCATCAAAGTACTTCTCATCTCATCCTGGTTTCTCAACAGTTTTCCTTTTCATAGTTTCTCATTCTTCTTCATCTAAGTTCTTCATATCTCGTCTCCAGATATTGATTCGGAAAACTCTATATTTCTGCATCAAGCTTAACCCATCAATTTTCCTTGATATCTTTCTGGAGACACGCTCTTCATACGAATGTTTAAACACACGACTGGCGTTCTCGCTTAAATAAGAGTCAACCAAAGCGAACATGTTTCTTCTGGATCAATACCTGCTTCTGAGTAATGGACCTTCTTATAACTAATTCCATTGTGGCTTGCCAATGCAAGCTGCATGTTTTAGCCGACCTTTCTCTCTCTCCTTCGCCCACGTTGAGGTCGTATAATGAAGCCCGGTCTCTTAAGCTTGCTCTCAGAGGTTTAGGCATGTAACTCCTTTATTAGATTATATAGCGTGTCTTTTGAAAGAGGGAGATTTATACCTTTCATTATTGGGAGAAAGCATTTAATCAATAATTGTTGGGCGGGATTTATGATGCCGCAGTTGGTTTAAAATCCACCGAGTGATGTTATTTGTGGTGACGGGGCCTGCCTTTTGGACGCCGTCCCACTTGAGGATGGAGAGGGACTATCCGTGAAGTGCTTTTCAGGCCCAGTGTTGGTGTAAGCTGTTTTTAGTGTGTTTTTTGGCCTGTGTTTTTGTGGTTTGCATTTTTAAAACCATGTTCAAATATTACAGTTTGTATTTGAATATTTGTAATTATTTTTTTTAGGGATCCGGATTGTTGCCCCCACACCTTTAGGAGCTTGCATTGAAGTTAAATGTTGTTAAGCAAAAATCACAGGACAAATCCGAGTAAAATGAAAAAAATAAAATTTTAAATAATTTTATACGTAATATTTGTATTTATTTATGAATTTAAATTTTTTGCAAAACATTTACAAATACAAGTCTGACTTTTATTTTATTTTATTTTAGTATTTGGTTATTTTGTAATTAATTTAATCTATTATTTATTAATTGTCTATTATTTGCACAAAATACACATTTAAAACCAGGTTTTATTTTATAATTAAATTACTTAATAAATAATTTGCAATTGTTTGCTTAGTAAGCATAAATCTGACTTTTCATTTTTAATTTTAATAATCATTTTTAATTGCACTTTATTTTGCAACTATAAAACATTATTTTAGAAGATTATATTAATAATTTTAATTGTTTGCCATTTTAATCAGTGCAAATTAATGTTTTATTTTTTATTATTTACACAATGTACAAGTATAAAGCTGACTTATTTTATAATTCGTACATTATTATTTTTATTCATTATTTTTAATTGTGCCAAATAGGCAAGTATAAAAGTTTTTCATAATAATTTGCACACTATATAAGTATAAAATTAATTATTTTAATATTTTATTAGATCATCCAATTATAAACTTTATTTTATAGTTAATACATTTTTAATTTTATGAATAATTTTTAATTGCACAAAATTCACAAGTATTACACTGTTGCTTTATTTTATAATATTTCACGAATTTTAATTATTTGCGTATATAAATAATTTTTCATTATTTGCTTAGTAAGCATAAATCTGACTTTTTTTAATTTTTAATTTTAATAATCATTTTTACTTGCACAAAATATACATGCAACTTTATTTTGCAACTATAAAACATTATTTTAGAAGATTATATTAATAATTTTAATTTATTTTTATTTAATTTTTATTAATTAATTTTTTATTTGCCATTTTAATTAGTGCCAAGTGCATATTGGACTTAAAATACATGTTTAATTTTATCAATTTTTAATTATTTACACAATGTACAAGTATAAATCTGACTTATTTTATAATTTTTACATTATTTTTAGTCATTATTTTTAATTGCACAAAATAAGCAAGTATAAAAGTTGTGTAAATCATTTGCACACAATATATAAATATAAAACTAATTATTTTAACAATTTGTATTTGATCATACAAGTATAAATCTTATTTTATAGTTAATACATTTTATAATTTTGAATCATTTTTAAGTTCACAAAATTCACAAGTATTACACTGTTGCTTTGTTATAATATTTCACTAACTTTAATTATTTGCGTAAATTTTTAGTTATTTGCACAATGTGCAGGTATAAGTCTTGACTTTTATTTTTTAATGCATTTTTAATTGTATTAATCATTATTAATTGAACACAATATACAAGTATAAAATTGCTATTTTATTTTTAAATATTTTATTAATTTTTAATAATTTGCAGACAGGATACAAGTATATAACTGTTTTTGTTTTATGCTGTTGTGACCATGGACCACAAAACCAGTCATAAGTGTCAGTTTTTCGAAATTGAGATTTATACATCATCTAAAATCTGAATAAATAAGCTTTCTATTGATGTATGGTTTGTTAGGATAGGACAATATTTGATTAAAATCTGAGGGTGCAAAAAAAAAAAAAAAATCTAAATACTGATAAAATCGCCTTTAAAATTGTCCACATGATGGTCTTAGGAATACATATCACTATTCAAAAATTAAGTTTTGGTATATTTACAGTAGGAAATGTACAAAATATCTTCATGCAACATGATCTTTACTTAATAGCTTAATGATTTTTGACAAAAGAAAAATCGATCATTTAGACCCATGCTATATATTTTTGTCTACTGCTACAAATAGCAATATTTTGTGGTCCAGGGTCACACATTAAATCTTTTTCATTCATTTGCATTTAAAAAATGTATAAAATAGAAAAAGTAGAAGGGAGAATCTCAACTATTTGAAAAAGTAAAAATAAAAAAAATAAGCAAGTAACTTAAATGGCTTTTTTGCGCTGTGTATTTCTTTGAAAATAACAAACGTTGACTCTCCAGTAATCAAACTTTAGCGGGCGCTGAAACATTTCAGGCTTTTTCTGATATAACACGAAGAATAAAATATAAAATCAACAACTGAAGACCCCAACGGCCTTTGAAGTCCTCCGAATCACAAGATGTGTTAGTGCCAGCGAATGCGTCTGAAAGCAGAAAATGGCTTTGCAGAATCAAACGTGAAGATCAGCTCCTCGTCTCCAGAGTTTACAGTCCAGCGGACAGAAGTGAGACCCGCTCCTCCGCGTTCATGTCCGAGGGCGTCTTCACAAACAGTGATTGCTTCGGAGTGATTGTGTTTCCCCTCTGGTTTTATTTGCCGAGCGCTCGTCACGCGCGGCCGCCGTTTCCCCCCCATCGCCGCTTCAGTCCGTCTTTCGATTTGATTAATTTTTCAGCAATTTTCGCTCTGTGTACAGCGCTATCTGCCACCATGCTTGGCTAAACTGCTTCCCCACTCCGGTCAACAGCCTGCTTCCTCTGGAGAGGCCGAGGAAAAAACACAAATCAGAATAAGAGGCTTAGAGCTCGTGGGAATTGCGGTTCGGCTCAGTGAGAGTCGGGAACTGATTTCTTGACGTGTTTTCAGCCTCTAGGGGAAGAGCCTCTGGGCTTCGTGCTTCACGCTCGCTGTCGTCGCTCTGGGCTCGACAAGCCACTCGCACTTTCCTGATTTCTGTCAAGCTGTTTCGTATGCCAGGGAGTGTTTAGAGTACAGTTTGCTGGTTTTTGGATGTGCCGCCTGACTGATACCGATCACAAATACAGTGAAAATACTAGTACTTCTGTCCATTCTCTTGATACACCAGTGGCTAGGTGTCATGTACGCTATTAAATCTTTATTTTTTGGACTTGGTAAATCATTGAATCGTCCGTTCAGAGTGTGGAAACTCATATTTTATGAGTCATTGAATCATTCATTCAATCTAGGGGTGGGCGATATGGCAAAAATATCATATCTCGATTTTTTTTTTTTCAGAAATATCGCAGCTTTTTTCAAAAACAAAGCCTTTCAAGGTAACAAAGTATAAAATAAAAAAGAATGGCAGATATTTAGGCGAAGATAAAAAAATTATCAATCATTAGAAAATAAGAACAAAGATAAACATTACAAATAAACAAAATACAGATCCAACAGTGCTTTATTTTTCAGGTACAGTAGGTGTATTTAGCAGTAGCATTCAGGAAATGTAATAAAAAATATAAAAAGTGAAACACTATGTATTTATATGCTATATACAGGTCCTTCTCAAAAAATTAGCATATTGTGATAAAGTTCATTATTTTCTGTAATGTACTGATAAACATTAGACTTTCATATATTTTAGATTCATTACACACAACTGAAGTAGTTCAAGCCTTTTATTGTTTTAATATTGATGATTTTGGCATACAGCTCATGAAAACCCAAAATTCCTATCTCAAAAAATTAGCATATCATGAAAAGGTTCTCTAAACGAGCTATTAACCTAATCATCTGAATCAACTAATTAACTCTAAACACCTGCAAAAGATTCCTGAGGCTTTTAAAAACTCCCAGCCTGGTTCATTACTCAAAACCGCAATCATGGGTAAGACTGCCGACCTGACTGCTGTCCAGAAGGCCATCATTGGCAAGAGCAAGAGCAAGAGGTCTGTGGGAAGGAAAAAGTGTGGCAGAAAACGCTGCACAACGAGAAGAGGTGACCGGACCCTGAGGAAGATTGTGGAGAAGGACCGATTCCAGACCTTGGGGGACCTGCGGAAGCAGTGGACTGAGTCTGGAGTAGAAACATCCAGAGCCACCGTGTACAGGCGTGTGCAGGAAATGGGCTACAGGTGCCGCATTCCCCAGGTCAAGCCACTTTTGAACCAGAAACAGCGGCAGAAGCGCCTGACCTGGGCTACAGAGAAGCAGCACTGGACTGTTGCTCAGTGGTCCAAAGTACTTTTTTCGGATGAAAGCAAATTTTGCATGTCATTCGGAAATCAAGGTGCCAGAGTCTGGAGGAAGACTGGGGAGAGGGAAATGCCAAAATGCCTGAAGTCCAGTGTCAAGTACCCACAGTCAGTGATGGTCTGGGGTGCCATGTCAGCTGCTGGTGTTGGTCCACTGTGTTTTACCAAGGGCAGGGTCAATGCAGCTAGCTATCAGGAGATTTTGGAGCACTTCATGCTTCCATCTGCTGAAAAGCTTTATGGAGATGAAGATTTCATTTTTCAGCACGACCTGGCACCTGCTCACAGTGCCAAAACCACTGGTAAATGGTTTACTGACCATGGTATTACTGTGCTCAATTGGCCTGCCAACTCTCCTGACCTGAACCCCATAGAGAATCTGTGGGATATTGTGAAGAGAAAGTTGAGAGACGCAAGACCCAACACTCTGGATGAGCTTAAGGCCGCTATCGAAGCATCCTGGGCCTCCATAACACCTCAGCAGTGCCACAGGCTGATTGCCTCCATGCCACGCCGCATTGAAGCAGTCATTTCTGCAAAAGGATTCCCGACCAAGTATTGAGTGCATAACTGAACATAATTATTTGAAGGTTGACTTTTTTTGTATTAAAAACACTTTTCTTTTATTGGTCGGATGAAATATGCTAATTTTTTGAGATAGGAATTTTGGGTTTTCATGAGCTGTATGCCAAAATCATCAATATTAAAACAAAAAAAGGCTTGAACTACTTCAGTTGTGTGTAATGAATCTAAAATATATGAAAGTCTAATGTTTATCAGTACATTACAGAAAATAATGAACTTTATCACAATATGCTAATTTTTTGAGAAGGACCTATACATCAATTGTACACTGATTCTTTTTAAAGCAACTGTGTTAAAGTTTGTCAGTCAAAATTAGTAATTTTTCTGTGTTTTGTTGTTTTATTAACATTTAAAATAATAGCTCACTCAAAAAATAAAATTTCTGTCAATTCTGTCATGGTGTTTTATTTTTATTTTTATGCCATCATTTACTCACTCTCAGCGAGTTTTTTTTTTTTTTTTCGGTTGAATGTTATCTCTTTGATCATTTCTGTTATAAATTCAATGGGGACCAGCTGCTGTTCGGCTACCTGCATTTTTCAAAATACATTATTTTGTGTTCAGCACAAGAAAGAAGATAATACAAGTTTCGGACAACATGTGAGTAAATAATGACAGAATTTTATTGTTTTGGTGAACTCTGCTTTTAATGACAAGTATAATTAGTCTTCTGTCGCTTTAAGATCAGCACGCATCTAATATACAAGCATGTGTTCATTTTCCTCTCAATTGTTTACTTTCACTTAGACATAAGCAACTGTTTATATGTAAACCTAGAGTATGTTTGAGCGTAAAAGCACATGCATGTCAACTGCATGCATATGAAATGTTTAACCGGCAAGGCTTTAAAGCAAATAATGTACTTTTGTGATTGTAAATAACAGCCCGATCTCACGGCAATTCATACGTATTTTCCGAGGTGGCTAATTCATACGAGTGAATTCATACGTTTTGGGCTAAATCGTACATATTTTACGAGTTCCCAATTTGTATGAATTCGTACGAGAATGCCCTTCACCTAACCCCACCCCTAAACCTACACATCACTGGGTTTTAGGCAAATCGCACAAAATCGTACGAGTGAGGTTGTACCAATTTGTATGAATTAGCCACCTCGTAAAATATGTACGAATTCCTGTGAGATAGCATTGATAAGTGCAGTGTCCTGTAAATGTGTGACTCCACCGCTTGACACTGTTGTGAATGTATGTTGTGTTGTAACTTACAGTACATTGAGACGGAGGCGCCAGAACCGATAAAAACTAAATAACTTGAGGTAACATGAACTTTTTAGCTATACTAAACTTTCCTGAGGTAAGTTTAATGTTATAAATCGCAATATTTTTGTATAATTTTGAATCCAGGTATTCCTTGTCTTGCAAAATGGAGACATAAATTGCCTCCATTCAAATAAATCTCAATAACAAAACAAAAAAAAAAGTTACAAAGAAAATTATTTTTCCCATGTTTACTGGCACCTAATGAAATCAAAAGAAACTTTCTGCAGGACAATGGGCCAAACAGATCTTAAAAATCACTTTCAAATAAAAACTTTTTTTAACCCTAAAATTATGAAAAAATACAATAAAAATGTTAATTATTCCACCCATGTGTTAAAATGTAGGGTATTTTCTTTGAAATTAGACCATTTTTTATCAATTTACTCCAATGTATGTGATAGGGAACTGTTTTAAATGTAGATACCAAATTCAGTAAAAAAAAAAAAAAATAAATAAATAAATATGCCAAAGAGCTTAAGAGGTTAAAAGCTCTATTACATTAAAGCTCTATTAAACCAACTAAGTTATTAAATAATACATAGTAGTTTTTACTAGGGCTGTCAAACGATTAATCGCATCCAAAATAAAAGCTTATTTACATACTATATATGCTTACTTTGTATATTTATTATGTACATATAAATACACGCACATACATGTATATATTAAAAAAAAAAAAAAAAAAAAAAAAAAAAAAAAAAATATATATATATATATATATATATATATATACAATTTAGATTATAAATATAAATATTTTAGATATAAATCTAAAATATTTTTCCTTAATATATACATGCATGTGTGTGCATTTATATATACATAAATATAAATAAATAATACACAAATATACACAAATATATAGTATGTAAACAAACTTTTATTTTGGCTGCGATTAATCGCGATTAATCGTTTGACAGCACTAGTTTTTACTGAACATCTCAAAACCTCTGATTTTATTTCAACAACAGCTAGAAAACATTAAAATGCAAATCAGCATCAAAATCTGTAAAAAATCAGTAAAAAAAAATCTAAATATGCCAAAGAGTTTAAGAGATTAAAAACTACTGCGTTTTAAACCGACTGAATTATTAAATACATATTAGTTTTTACTGAACATTCCAACAAAACCTCTGACTTTATTTCAACAACAGCTAGAAAACGTTAAAATTCAAATCAGCGGTTGAAAGCTTGCTTCTGTTTGAATGAACAGTTATTTCTGTCACACCACAAAATGGCGCCAAAAACATTTAACGGTCAATATTTATTTAAATTTCTGTAATTCGTTTTTAGCCTTGACCGATAAACGCTGGATAACTAACTTGAGGTAAGTTGTTTAAAAGCTATTTTAATGCATTTAAACAGACTGAATGATTAATGAGCAGTTTCTGTCACACCAAATAACCTTAATTGTTTGAATTCTTGATAAATTGGACAATTAAAAAAAATAAATAAATAAAAATAACACAACGCATTCAAAGCACTGCTGTTTATTTCTTTATTTTAAACCTGCGTTTTCCAAAAACGTCTCATTTAAAAAAACGCGTATGCTTTGCATTATACAGTGTACCAAAATCAGTAAAAAAAAATCTAAATATGCCAAAGAGTTTAAGAGGTTAAAAGCTGTATTACTGCGTTTTAAACCGACTAAATGATTAAATAATACGTATTAGTTTTTACTGAACATCTCATCAAACCCTCTGACTTTACTTCAACAACAGCTAGAAAACATTAAAATGCAAAACGGCGGTTGAAAGCTGGCAGCGGCTTCAATTTGAATTAAGTTATTTCTGTCTCACCAAAAAACGGCGCCAAAAACATTTAACGGTCAATATTAATTTAAATTTCTAAAAATTCGTTTTTAGCCTTGACCGATAAACGCTGGATAACTAACTTGAGGTGAGTTGTTTAAAAGCTATTTTAATGCGATTTTAAACCGACTGAATGTTTAAGAGAGAGCGGGGCGCTCACGTTTGAATGAGCCGTTTCAGTCACGCCACATAGCCTTAATTGTTTGAATTTGAAATTGGACAATTTTAAACACTGTTTTATTAAAAATAACACGACACATTCAAAGTTCTGTTGCTTATTTCTCCAAAAACGTCTAATTTAAAACAACCGCGTATGCTTTGCATTATACAGTGTACACCAAACCTCTTGCCTTTACAGAGCATACTTCAGCGCTTGTTCGTCTTTCTAACTCTTTCTGTGTGGGTAGTCGAGAGGCGGCTCTTTGCTAGCACAAGCTAATTGGTTCAGGTCTCGCGTCCTGCGGGCTCGTCCTCTCCTGACCCCGCGGATCAGACGTCAGGTTCGTTCAGAGCCGTGTTCCCCGCGCTATTAATGCGGTTCCTGCTGCGACGGAGACGATGGAGCACCTCAGGAGGCCGTGGAGATCGCGCACGCTGCTTTATGTGGAGAAAAGGCCACAGTGTAGATCACACACCGCGTCCTCGAGGACTCCCGCGCGCTCACACTCCATTCCAGCGCACGCACGCACGCGGTCATGCGGGTCGGAGCGCGAGCGCTTCATAGGTGTCACATCAAGACATGAAAGGTTGTTTTTGCTGTAAATTGCGGCTTGTAGAGTGTCGATAGCGCCGCGTTTATTAAACTGAAGTGGAAACGCGTCGGTCGCACCTGCTAATTAAGCTAGTCACACTTTCTAGTACAGTAACGCGCGGGAACACTCAACCCTACAGCATCACTTCACTGTTGCTCATATATATAGGGCAGTACTATTGTAGTATTAGTGAGATGATATTAGAGGATTTATTCATTTTTAATTGGTGTTTTCTTTTTATATTTTCATTTTTTAATTTCAGTTGAAGTTTTAGAATTGGGTGAAATAAACGTCTATAGTATTATGATTTTTTAAAATTAACTACTTTTTTTTTTTTTTTCTAGTAGCAGTTTTAGTCATTTTAGTACATAAAATTAAACAGAAATAAAAAATGTTGACTTGGCAATCAGCTGAAATTAATAAAGTTTCAGTTTTATAAAATATTTAATTTAATTTAATGTAAACTTTTATTTTATTTCAAGTAACATTTTATTATTTAATTTTAAATTGATGTTTGTTAAAGTATTTATTTATGCCTTGATAACTAGCTGTTTCTTTTTTAAAATTTACATTTTTTTCAATTGTTTATTTTAGTTGAAATGACAGGTTTATTTATTTTAAATGTCTAGTTTTGTAAAATTTTAGTACATCACAAAAATGTGAAATGTCGCCTTGATAACTGGCTGAACTAAAGATTGTTTCTTTTTGTATATATATAATTTTATTTAACATATTGTTGCCTTGATAACTAGCTGAAATAATGTAAGATTATTTTTTAGATATTTAATTTTGGTTAATGTTTATTTTAATTAAAATAAGCAGTTATTTTAAATGTCTAGTTTTATTACATTTTAGAAGATCACAAAAATGAGAAGTGTTGCCTCGAAAATTAGCTGAAATAAAAGTAATAGTGTTTATTTTTTAATATTTTATTTGTTGGTTTTAATTAAAATAAATATTTGTTAAATGGGTAGTTTTACTGCATTTTAGTACATCACAAAAATGGCAAATGTTGCCTTGTTAACTAGCTAATATATATGTATTTCTTTCAATTAATGTTTATTTTAATTAAAATAAGAATTTGTTTATATTAAATGTCTAGTTTTAATAAATGTTATCACAAAAATGAGAAACGTTGCCTTGTTAACTAGCTGAAATAAAGATTTTTTATTTTATTTTCAATTAATGTTTATTTTAATTAAAATAAGAATTTATTTATATTAAATGTCTAGTTTTAATAAATGTTATCACAAAAATGAGAAACGTTGCCTTAAAGTAAGCTCGTTTCTTTTTAATTATTTTTAATAATGTTTATTTTAATTTAAATATTTATTTTAAATGTCTAGTTTTATTACATTTTAGTACATCACAAATGAGAAATGTTGCATTGATAACTAGCTGATATAAAGATTTTCTTTTATATATTTTATATCAATGAATGTTTATTTGAATTAAAATAAGAATTTATTTATATTAAATGTCTAGTTTTAATAAATAATACATTTTAATATTTTATTTTAAATGTTCATTTTAATTGAAATAACAAGTATTCATTTATTTTAAATAATCTAGTTTTATTACATTTTAGTACATCACAAAAATGAGAAGTGTATTGATAATTAGCTGAAATAAAATAAGATTGTTTATTTATTTTTTTTATATTTCAGATAAGTATTTATTTCAGATGTCTAGTTTTATTACATTTTACTGCATCACAAAAATAGGAAATGTTGCCTTGATAACTAGCTGAAATAAAAGTTTTTTTTTTAAATAGTTTATATAATTTCAGTTATTGTTTAATCTAATTAAAATATTTATTTATTATAACCACTTAGTGCACCCTAGCAACCACATAGCAACATGTTTATAAATAAACTAAATGAAAATGAATGAACTAAAATGTAAGATTTAGTATTATTATTTATTTATTTATTTTTTATTTTTTCTATACATGCACAAAAGGTCTAAGAACCCTAAAAACGCCACAAATGATGAAGTGTGTCAGTGCAGTGACTCCTCTGGTGTAGCCGGTCAGTTCTGGTTTGGGGTTAATCTGGTTTTCTTCTTAAATGTCAGCCTCTGACCTTTCAGAGTAAATTTCTCCCCCTGCGTCGACCTGATACAGCACAGGCTTCAATATATATCTCACGAGCGGGATTGATATTCCTCGCTTAAACGCCGCGCTTGTGCCCCTATCTCACGTTATTTGAAGTTCCTCGCTTTATAATAGCACAATGAATCCAGGCTCTGTGGCAAAAACAAAAAAAAACTTCTACTGATTGACTTTTAAACACTCCTCATGCAATAAACTTCTCCATGATGGATAGACAGAGCCTGACAGACCTTCGGATGGCTTTAAAGCGCACTGATTTTCCAGTGTGTGTTTTTTAATATTGATCAGCCGTGTTGATGCAACGCTGTTAAAATGATTGATGTTTCGAGTGGGAATCCTCAGAGGTGCTAGTTAGTGCGGACGGCTGAAGCGCTAGTTAAAGTAGTAGATCTGGACTGACACATTGGCTTTGATTGGATTTCTCTGCTGAGCTGCTCTCACTGAAATATATGACTGATGGACTGACTGAAAGCCTCAGAGAGCTGGGAATCACTTTCACATATGCAGATTGGATTTCGTTTGTCTTTATGGTGCTTTAATTTACTGAGAATTTGTTTTTGTTGTTGTTGTTTTTTGGTTAGACGTCAAATAGCAGCTGATTTCCTTGTCAGATGTCCTCCAGAAGTCTTTCAGGTTTGGAAATGATGGCAAAAGGTTTATTCTGAGTGAATTTTGTCCCTTCAGATGAGGGACGGTGGCCATTAGGGGGCAGTGTTTGCTTTGACTGACTGACAGCTTGTGAGAATCCACAGCTCGTGACAATCAGCGGGAACGTCAGCGGGCTCGTTATTTATGACTTTAATGAAGCAGGGGTTATTTTTTTGAAAATGTTAATGCCGGAGCGAGGGGAAGATGCGTGATTCAGGTGTGAAGCTGCTCAGCACGGCGGTATTTCTGGCTGAGGTAAGACATGAAGGGAGGGTGATGTCTGTGAGGAAAAACTGAGTGAATGAGACTTTGAAATCAGGATTCAAGAGAGGATATAAAGTGAACTTGTGTATGTGGGTCATTGAAGTATTTTTTTTAATGAAGGATTTTCAACAGGCCAGTTTTAAAAATTTATTGATCAAACATTTACATAAATTCATATTCAAGTTTTAAATTAAGTGGTTTTAGATCAATTGGCCATAGCAAAATGTCATGTGGTGCAACCGTGATTTAATTTTTAAACATGCTTATTTTTTTTTAAGACGTTTACAGTAAATAAAGTGTTTAGAAACAAAATATTGAATACAAATATTGCTATTATTGGTTGCTATATATTTGGCTATAGCTTTAAAAAATGTCATGTGGTGCGACTGCGATTTATATTAAAATTAATTTTCTTAACATGTTAAACATTTTTTAGACATTTACCTTAAATAAAGTGTTTAGAAACAAAATATTGAATACAATTATTGCTATTATTGGTTGCTATTTAATTGGCCTAAGCTTTAAAAAATGTCATGTGGTGTGACTGTGATTTATATTAAAATGAATTCAGTTCCTTAACATGCTTAACATGTTTTTTTTTAGATGTTTACAGTAATTAAAGTGTTTAGAAACAAAATATTGAATACAATTATTGCTATTATTGGTTGCTATTTAATTGGCCATAGCTTTAAAAAATGTTGTGGTGCGACTGCGATTTATATTAATTTATTTTCTTAACATGCTTAACATTTTTTAGACATTTACAGTAAATAAAGTGTTTAGAAACAAAATATTGAAAACAATTATTGCTATTATTGGTTGCTATTTAATTGGCCATAGCTTTAAAAAAAAAAGTCATGTGGTGCGACCGTGATTTATATTAAAATTAATTATTTTCCTTAACATGCTTAACATGTTTTTTTTTTTTTAGATGTTTACAGTAATTAAAGTGTTTAGAAACAAAATATTGAATACAATTATTGCTATTATTGGTTGCTATTTAATTGGCCATAGCTTTAAAAAATGTCATGTGGTGCGACTGCGATTCATATTAATTTATTTTCTTAACATGCTTAACATTTTTTAGACATTTACAGTAAATAAAGTGTTTAGAAACAAAATATTGAATATAATTATTGGTATTATTGGTTGCTATTTAACTGGCCTTAGCTTTAAAAAAGTCATGTGGCGCGACCATAATTTTATATTAAAATTAATTCATTTCCTTAACATGCTTAACATGTTTTTTAGATGTTTACAGTAACTAAAATGTTTAGAAACAAAATATTCGCAATTCCTTTGAGTTTTTGTAAATAGCGATCTCATTTTTTTTTGCAATTTTAAAGGTGTTGCTTTAAATGTATTTTCTGTAAATTTTCTGTAAATTGTATAAAAATGATACATTAAAAAAAAAAAAAAAAACATTCGCTTAAGCATACCACAGAAACAAGATTTTATTTTTTTTAATGAAATACAATTACTGCTATTATTGGTTGCTATTTAATTGGCCATACCTTTAAAAAAATGTCACGTGGTGCGACTGCGATTTATATTAAAATTAATACATTTTCTTAACATGCTTAACTTTTTTAGACGTTTACTGTCATTAAAGTGTTTAGAAACAAAATATTCACAATTCCTTTGAGTTTTTGTAAATTGCGATCTTATTTGTAGTTATCAGACTTAGTTTTTCTGTAAATTGTATAAAACTGATAAAATAATGTTTTAAAAATACATTCACATTCACAGAAATTAGATATTTTTTTTATTAATTAATTTTTTTTTTAATTATTTTTTTTGCTACTATTGGTTGCTATTTAATTGGCCATAGCTTTAAAAATGTCATGTGGTGTGACCATGATTTATATTAAAACTAAGTGATGGAGTAAATACCATTTACAAATTAATTCATTTACAGTAAATAGTTCATAATAAATAGTTGTAGAAATAACGTTAATATTCTTTGTTTTGTTTTGTTTTTTGGTGGTCATACCACATGATATCCAAATGTGCTAACTACATACCAGCCATTTAAAAAAGGTTAATTTTTTTCCAGATTTAAAAGAGAGTTACAAATCTGCTTGATACTTCCATGGATCATTGGCAAATTGGTATTTAATGCAATGTCCAATCTTTGAATGGATTTCAAAGTAGTTTCTTGATGGTCGCACCACATGATATTTCACAAAATGGACCTCATCGGTCAAAGTTTGTTTGTATATTATGATGGAATTATAGTTACAAATGCTTTGCAATTTTATACAGGATTACAAAACACTTTGGAAATCATGCCTAATAGTGCAGAAAATTAATCTGAATAAATTTAGGGTAAGTTTCCAAAACTTCCAAAAGTTATGGTCAGACGGCTGCACCACATGATATTTTGACACTTTAAATAACAGAAAAATTAAAATAACTAATGTTTTGTGAAATGTTAAAGTGAGTACATGCATATACTACTTATGAGAGGTACTACTTATATATGGCATTTCAGTCTGACAGAAAGTGTATGCATCACGTCATTGAACCGTGACGCATTTTAATTTTGTTGTAAGTGTTAGTAGGGTTAACCAACACGTCATACTAAGTTATGAGTAATTTTAAAGCTGTTTTTCTCTGAGAACAACCCCCACCCCCCAAAAAATCTCTGAGAATATGGCACTTGCAAAATAAGAATCTGGATTTTTGTGCTATATTGCAACTTTTCTTCACTATAAACCTATATAATCACCCTAGTTGTCTTATTATCTACCATGCAAAGAGAAGATGCCCTTGTATAATGCTATAAAAGCTGTTTGTCTGACACTGAAAATAATGATGTGTAAGATGGTCCCACACCTCCTCTATGCACTTGAAGTCTTCCCCGTACTGTACTGATGCCTTGGACGCAGTTTGCATGCTTAATGCGCACTGGCGCATGCATGTTTTCTGTTCTGCCTTTCTCTCTCACTCTCTCTGTCTCTCTCAGACTTTTTTCAGAGCTCTAGAGGTTGTGCAAAGAGACAGAAGTGTCCTCCAACGCATTTCCAGGATCTGGCACTAATGCAGTGTCGCAAAAGACAATGTCATGCATGGAGAAGACCCACATGCATGATTTAGCAAATGCTCCTCCGTACTGTACGGATGCTTTGGAGGCAGTTCAATGCATGTTTAATGCGTGTCAACACATGCATTTTTTTTTCTCTGTTCTGTGTACATTGAAAATGTGCTCAACCATCTATCAGAGTGTATTAGTGCCCAAACCCGCATTCCCTTGTGATGCTATGCAGTTATTAACACATTTTTCAGCTGTTCGTCTGACACTTGAAATAATGATGTGCAAGATGGTCCCACACCTCCTCTGTTTACTTAAAGACATCCCTTAATGCAGTTTTATGTAATAGTCAATTTACCATTAGTCGACAAGAAGAGGCTTGGTCGAACAAAACAGGACATCCAAATGCTCACCTATCAAATATGGCTTTTCATCTGAAAGATGTATGTAGTAGCAACATTACATGGCTGCTCTATGTTAATCTAATGTTAACATACAAAAATGTGTGCTATTGCAGTGTCTGTGCAAAGTGTAGAAGCTGAAAAGGAGTGCGTTCACTGCCTGACAGATGAAGGCGTCTTATTGCACTTAAAATACCCCGTCATTTTTTTGTCATACAGTTAAGAGTAAAACATCTTTTGAATCTGAAAAGAATGTTTATTTTTGTGCACTCAGAATAACAACGAAATGTTGCACTTTTGTAAAATATAAGCAAACAATGTGATTTCTGCCGTTTTAGTCTCTGTGAACTTGATCACGAAACTCTGTGTATACTTGCCTTACAGACATAAAAGATGTCTATAGAGAGCGAAATGTCTACTTTCAAATGAACCAATTCAAATGGAAAATGGATATTATATTGAAAATAGGCCCATACACTACTGTTATTGTCGCTGAAAAATAAAGAAAGCTCTAGTTTATCAATAAATCAATAAAACTTTATTGTAGACTCCTTGCTGTTTTTCCCAGACACATTCATAATAATTATATCTGCTGGTGCGCTGTGGCAAGCTTTGTGTGCGCTTAAGTGCTTAGTAGTCTGTGTAGGCAATTAAAGGCTTATTATTTTGATTAATATGGTTTATTAATAAACATGCGACTAGTCGACTAATGTTTAAAATGAACGACTACTAGTTGACCAGAAAAATCTTTAGTCAAAGGCAGCCCTAGATTGATTGCATGTTTAATGCAATTTTTCTCTGACTTTTTCCAGGGTTCTATGGATTGTGCAACATGACTAGGAGATGCTTTTGGGGATCTTCAAATTTCCTTGTGAAGCTTTTCGTCTGACACTCAAAATAGTGTGCAAGATGGTCCCACACCTCATTTTTGGTCATACAGTTAAGTGTAAAACATATTTTGAATCTGTAAAGACTCTGTGTGCACTCAGAATAACAATGAAACGTTGCACTTTTGTTAAAAAAAACAACAAAACAAAACAAAAAAAACAGGACATCTAAACCAAAACAGGACATCTAAATGCTCACCTATCATTCATCGACCTCAAATATGGCTTTTCATCTGAAAGATGTAGTTAGCAGCATCACATGATTGCTCAATCTAATGTTAATGTATAAAAATGTGTGCTATTGAAGTCTGTGTGGAGTGTGGAAGCTGAAAATTAGCATGCTTACTGCAGGCATTGGTGTGGTCACTTGCACTTAAAATACTCTGTCATTTTTGGTCATACAATTAAGAGTAAACAATCTTTCGAATCTGTAAAGACTCTACGTTTATTTGTGCACACTCAGAATAACCACGAAATGTTGCTTTTTTTTAAAACAAATAGAAGAAATGTAGAAACTTTGTGTATACTTGCTTACAGACATGAAAAATCAATAAAGAAAGATGAATGTGGTTTCAACATTACATGGCTGCTCAATCTAATGTTAATGTATAAAAATGTGTGCTATTGAAGTGTGTGCAGAGTGTGGAAAAGTAGTGTGCTCACTGCATGACAGACAGAGGCATTGGTGCAGGACTTGCACTTAAAACACTCCGTCATTTTTGGTCATACAGTTAAGAGTAAAATATCTTTCGATTGCGTTTTTGTAAGAAAATAGAAGAAACGTAGAAACTCTGTTTATGAACCAACAGACATGAAAGGTTTATGAACCTTACAGACATGAAAAATATCTATAGAGATTGAGAAATGTCTACTTTCAACACTCAAAGACATCCCCGTACTGAACTGATGTCTTGAACGCAGTTTGCATGCTTAATATGTCCAGACGCATGCATGGTTTCTGTTCTTTCTCTCTAACTTTCTCCAGGGCTCTAGGGGTTGTGCGACATGACTGTAGATCCTTTGAAGATCTCCTTAATGTGAAACCAGTGAATCATTGCAAAAGACAATGCATGATGATAGCCAAAACTCCTCCATTTAAAATGCGCTCAACCATCTATCAGAGCTTATTGGTTTAGTGCAGGCCCAAACCCGCATTCCCTTGTGATGCGATGCAGTTATTAACACTTTTTTCAGCTTTTCGTCTGACACTCAAATAATGTGCAAGATGGTCCCACACCTCTGTTTACTTAAAAACATCCCTTAATGCAGTTTGATGTAATAGTCGACTAACCGTTAATTGACAAGAAGAGTCTTGGTCGACCACAACAGGACATCCATACGCTCACCTATCATTCATCGACCTCAAATATGGCTTTTCATCTGAAAGATGTAGTAGCAGCATCACATGGCTGCTCAATCTAATCTTAATGTACAAAAATGTGTGCTATTGAAGTGTGTATGGAGTGTGGAAGCTAAATAGTAGCATGCTCACTGCATGACAGAGATGGAGGCAATGATAGGGTCACTTGCACTTAAAATACTCCGTCATTTTTGGTCATACAATTAAGAGTAAAACATCTTTTGATTGCACTTTTGTAAGAAAATAGAAGAAACGTAGAAACTCTGTCTATACTTGCATTACAGACATGAAAAATATCTATAGAGAGTGGGAAATGTCTACTTTCAACACTCAAAGACATTCCCGTACTGTACTGTTGCCTTGAACGCAGGTTGCATGCTTAATGCGTCTAGACGCATGCATGGTTTCTGTTCTTATTCTCTCTCCCTTTCTGACTTTCTCCAGGGCTCTAGGGGTTGTGCGACATGACTGTAGATCCTCTGAAGATCTCCATAACGTGAAACCACTGCATCATCGCAAAAGACGATGCATGATGATAGCCGAAACCCCTCCATTTAAAATGCGCTCAACCATCTATCAGAGCGCTCTGGTTTAGTGCCAAACGCACATTCCCTGGCACAAAATATGATGCATTTTTCTACTATCTGACACTTTAAATAACGATGAACAAGATGGTCCTACACCTCTGTTTACCTAAAGACATTCTTGCACTACAAAGACGGCTTCAACACAGTTCGACGCATGTTTAATGCACGCAGACTCATGCATATTTTCTGTTCTGTGGCTTTTTCACTCTTCTACTTTCTCCAGGGCTCTAGGGGTTGTGCGACGTGACTGAAGATCCTCCAAAGCTTCTACATCGCAGAGAACAAAGAAATGCGAGGAACTGAGAAATGTGCACAACCTGGCATGCGTATGTAGGGCTGTCAGAGGCGTATGCATGAAGAGGGAGTTCAGTGTGAGTCGATGTCTGTCAGAGAGCGGCACCAGAGAGATGTAAAGCAGACTTTACATGCTGTACACATATCATGCACTGCTCTGAGAAACAAATCATGGGCGTTCTTCACAGAGCTGACTGAAACCTCCTGAACTTGGCTTTAGGTTAAAGAGAACCGTATTTTGCCACTTTCTGAGTTGCTAAATAGTGTTTTGGAGAATAAAAGGCGCTTGATGTTGCATATACAAGATCTGCATTTTGGTGTTTGAGTTCAAAGTCAGTATGAAATGACCTTCACAACCCATTTTGCTTCCAAAAAGTGACTCATTTTCTTGTGAAGCAGATGGAGACACCATCTTGAAGAAGGTGTGGATTTCTGATGCTCTTTCCTCGTCTCTGGCTGGCAGACGCCACGTTTTCCATCCCGTCGACGTCAGATAATTATTCATAACACAGCATTTGGCAAGAGGGATGCGTTCACTTTCAGTGAAGTTGAGGAAAGCGCAGACTCTGTCGCAGGTCGCACAAAGACGCTTGGGCTCTTTTGATGAGGAGGGCGCTGTGTAATAACTGCTTCTCTTTGCACAACGGCATGCTGGGACAGCACAATAGTTTTTGTGTGAAAGGACTGCAGCTGCGTTTCCTTCACGGCCAAAGGCCTCGGGCCCCCACGTCGGCGAAATTGCTGCAGTGGGCTCTTTATTGTGATGTACGCACAAGGGCCACTCTATTATTTACAATCAATATACAATTATCCTGCCCTACAAGCCGATGTCTTATTTATGTCTTGTGATTTTAAAAAATGCAGCGTGGTACAAGCTGACGGTGGATGTGAGGATATAAGTGCGTGTGAAGAGAGATTTGGACTAATGTTTACGTTGCAGCAGGTTGCCAACCATTTTTTGTCAGCTAAATTTTATGACCGAAATTATACACTTTTGATGATCTTGACTCTTTTGGCTGTTTTGTTCACTTTTTGTTTTTTAAATGATTTTTTTTTTTTAAGTGAAAATTATGTAAAACTAAATAAATAAAATATAATAATGATATAATTTATGATAAATATAAATGATACATATAACTAGGCTATATATATAATTTTATTATTTTTATTATTATTATTCATTTCTCATTTAAAATTTGTCTTAATTATTGAAAGTTATTACAAAAGTTATTTATGTATGTCTATAACTGTATATATTTTCAGAAAGTTCCCAGCTTTTGTCCTCTAAATCTGACCATGTAATAAATCGAATAAATAAATATTTATATATAAAACAAATATATATATATATATATATATATATATATACACACAATTTCATGTTTTATTATGTATGAATAATAGATAAGTTGAAATGAATGTAATAGTTTCAGTATGTTTTCTTGATTTTATTTAAATTGTCTAAATATATTTGTATATTTTTGTGTGTGTGTATATATATATATATATATATATACACACACACACACACACACTTTTTTATTTGTGAAAAAAGATATTCATTGTAACAAATTAAATACATTTTAATTTTGAAAATACACAGAATTGCATATTTTTGATTAATTATACATAATTTGTTATTATATATATATAAATATTTATTTATTAAATAAATTATATATATATATATATATATATATATATAACAGATTTAATGTAATATTTTATTATGACTGAATAAGTTGAAAGAAATGATGTTTATTTGGCATAGTTCATTAAATCTAAATATGTGCGACATCTAAATAATTTATAAGCATTCATTTTTAGTGTTTTGTTTGTTTTTTTTATCAAATACATTCGCAAATAAATGAAAAAAAAAATATATATATATCATTTGAATGCTTATTTGGCATAGATTATTAAATCTAAATCTATCTATCTATCTATATATATATATATATATATATATATATATATAATTTACATTTTTGACATATATGAAATATATGAAAATTCACTGAAATGGATCTATTTATGGAACTGAATCAAACTCGCATATAATTTAACTTCCCTGTAAATTTCCTCACTTTTAATTTTCTTGTGATTTTTAAATGATTATTTAGTGTAGTTTAACAAATCAAAATATCTAAATAAGAATTTATAATATATTATAACTTTGATCTAATATATAATAATTGTACTATTTGATTTGCCATTTTATTTAATAAAAATGATTAAATGACTATTTTTAAAAATATAATATTTTCTTGTTTAAAAACTTGTTTAATATTATATAGTTTCCTTTTGAATTATTTTACTATTCTCCCAATCATCATGAAGCTCCGTATCCTTCAACCTTACAGAACCGTGTGACAGTCGATCGGTAAAAGTTCACAAAAAGTGACCGCGGTCAATCTGATGTCAGGCGGGTCATGTTCGTTTATCTGTCCTCGACTCTCATCGGCTCCAAGGTCAGCTGAATGACCACTGAGTGCCCGCAAATAATGAGGTGTGCGGCGGGACAGGAAGTGTGTGCCACCCGATAGCGTCATTAGCCGCTAGCTCAATGTCTGGAGACCTTGAGGGTAAAACCCGAGCGTCTCCAGTTCATCTGCCATCGCTCGACGGGCTAAAAACAGACTCGGTGCTGGTCTGGAATCGATCGGAGGCCGCGGGGGATGCTGAGGTTTAACGGGGATGTGCCGGTGCCCCGTGTCTGCGTGTCAACCGTTAAATCGCCCTGTCAGTTTATCAGGATCCGTCGAACCGAGAGTGAGAACGATGGCGGTTTCTCTCTCGAAGTGGCTGTTATGGTAATCAAGGAAAGAGATGCAGACAGACAGATCGGGAGCAAGAGTATCAGAGTCTGGACGTTACACAGAATTACCAAAAGAAGAATCATATCGACTATTTTTCAATTATATGTACTTAGACAGCAATACTTAGCCAAGAACAGAAACATTTATCTGCATATACAATGTATTAAAAGTATATAAAAACGCTCACAGAGAACCTGTTTGAAGTGATTATGCCAGTGAATCACTTCAACAGTGAATCGATTCGTTGAAACTGATTCATAAAAGTGAACCGACTCACAAATCACATAACCTTCCTTTACATTTCTATTATCTTTCCAGTTATTTGTGGTTTCACTGAGCACTGAGTTTTTCAAAATAATTCATAAATCTGTTTGCGACTGAATCATTCGGACTAATTTGCAAACTGATTCAAGTTATTCATCCAAAAGAACTGCTTCGTAAGGTTTCGCTCGCTAATTTAGTTGAATATTTATTTTAAGAAAAACTGTCATGATACAATTGAATCAGAATGAGTTATTGAAACAGTTTGAACCAATTTTTTATTTTTTTTTATTTTTTTTTTATCAAGCTTACTAAGAATCTATAGCTGGAATTACGATAGGCCATCATTTGAGTTATTTTTGATTATCGAATGTAGATTTTTTTTTCTTATTTAGTCATGATTCAAAAAAAAAAAATTTGATTAAAAATTCTAAAGAACATTTCTGATTAAATTTAAAACGCTGTATTTTGAACTGATTCATTGAAAAGGACAGTTTAAACAGATTCACAGAACTGAACGAATTTTATTTAATTTTAATTTTATTTTAAAATTAAATTTGCTCCACCTTTCCAAAAAAATCATTAAAATTCACATTAGTTTGCCAAAGAATCATTTAGAACAGTTGAATTATTGAAATAGTTTGAAACAATTTATGGAATTGAATCAAACTTACTAAAAATGTATCGCTTAAATTACAATAAAATAAAATTACAATGAATTTGTGATTTTTTATTTTTTTTTTTTTTCCCCCAGATCATTCTTATTTAGTTTCTTAGTTAGTTAGACCAACTTGAACTGATTCAGATCATTCCAAAAAAAAAAAAAAAAAAAAAAAAAAAAAATTCAAAGATTCAAAGGAACAATTCTGATTACATTTAAAATAAATTTAATCAGAATGAATTATTGAAATAGTTTGAACGATTTATGGAATTGAATCAAATTTACTATGAATCTATTGCTTAAACTACGATGGGTTAAAAAAAATCTGTGAATTTGAGTCATTTGTAATTACCAAGTATAGATTTTTTTTCAGATCATTCTTTAGTTTAATGAATCATTTAGACCAACTTGAACTGATTCAGATCATTCAAAAGAACCAATATTGATTCAAATTCAAAACAACCGATTCAAAGGAACAATTCTGATTACATACTGTATTTTGAACCGATTCATTGAAATGGACAGTTTAAACTGATTCATGGAAATGAAAGAATTTAATTTAGTTTGAAATTTAATTTCCGTCACCTTTCCAGTTATTTGTGACTTTAACAACTAAAAATGAACAAAAATACATTACAATTCAGATCAGTTTGCTAATGAATCGTTCAGAACAATTGCTTTGAGAGGTTTTGCTCACTAACTCAGTTGAATATTTGATGAAAAATTGTCCTGATACACTGTAAAAACAATTTGAGTCAACTTAAAATTATTTGTTACCTGGCTGGCTGTAAAATCAGCTTGAAAGAAGTTTAGTCAACTTGAAATGTTAAGTTTTAAGTGATATACTTCGATATTTGAGTTGATTCAACTTTAGTCAACTTGAATATCTAACTTGACTTATTCTAATATTTGAATTCTAATATTAGAACTTCTAATAGTTGAAATATTATAAAATATTTAATTGTGAATCAGTTCCATCTGGCCATTTTAATTGAATCACTTAAAAAAAATGGTTCTTTTGAATGATTTGATTCAGTTCAATCATTCAAAAGAACCAATTCTGATTAAATTTCAAAAGAATTCAGAAGAACCAATGAAATATTTTAGAATAGAGCACTAGAACAAAAAAAAAAAAAACGAGACTGTCCTCAAAGAAAATACGACCCAGTTGTACGTTTTTGAATCGACCAAATACGATCCATTCTTACGTTTTAAAGTTAAGCGCCCTCTAGCGGTCGTAAAAATAATGACAGTGTCGCGTTGGATCTGACGTCATCGAATGACGTATGAGTTTTTATACGATTTCAGGGTAATTTAAACGTGTTTTACTAGGTGTAATTCGTATATATGACCACACCTAACCCTACCCTAAACCTACCCCTTACAGAAATAGTGCAAAATCATGATTTCTAGTGCATATTTAAAAAAAAAAAACATACAATGAAAACATATGCGTTCTCTGGAATCGAACCTGTGTTCATATGATTATACCACTCCACAGTGCAACGCGCTACTAATTGACCTACACATAATGCTAAGGTTGAGCTAGATACCTGTTACTGATAAGGGAGCAAATGTTGAATACGCTTTACAGAGACGTATTTGAGGATTTGTGAAAACGACTTTAGTCGGTCGTATAAATTGGAGGACATGTTGAAAAAAACTGTATATTCACTACATTAATCTAACAAAAAAGTTTTTCCCAAGCGTTTCATGACTGTGAGAACTCTAAAAACTCTGCTAAACACTCATTTTCGTGTCCAGACTATACAAAAGACCAATTGACTCTTGAGCGTTAGCATTAGCCAGATAAAATGTGGTTTCCAAAGCTCAGAGATGGAAACCGCAACGATTTGTCAAACGAAGCCCAGATCAGCGGAGCTCATCCAGATCAGACAAAGATGGTCTTCAGTCCATTAGCTTAGATTAGCAGGAAACGCCACCAGTTCAAACAAGAGGGAAAATGTGCGCCGCGCTTGGCTGCGTTATTCAAATTGGCTGAGATACAAAGACATTTTTTCTGCTAAACGCCGGCGAAAAGGCTTCAGAACGTGAGTAATTGTCTTTCCGACGAGTCAGCGGAAAACAGATGAACTCTGGGAAGGTACAACAGGGACTTGAAGAGATTTACAAGGACGGGAGTTCATGAAGAAACTGCCTTCTGAAGATTAGCGAGTGAATAAAACACAGCTCAAACCAGCCCGAGGGGGTTAGCTGGGCTCTAACTGGGTCCTGACCAGACTGGAAGACTAGTTCAATCATCTTAATCCAGCCAAAACAAGCAAATAGTTTTTATTTCTTCTCAAATTGTGTTTTAATTTTTCTGGACTTATGCAATTTAACAAATATTTGTTAAAGTTGAAAAAAAAAAAAAAAAAACATTTTTAGAGCCTTTTTTTTTTTTTTTTTCCTTTTTTTAAATGATGAAGTTTACAGTTCAACAGCAATTTTTTTTTTTAAACATTTAACAAAATTGACATTTTCAGGACCCTGTGAAATCGTTTTATTTATTTCTCAAATTTAGAAAAGAGTTACGAAATTTGGCATAATGATAGAGGACAGTCTCAATATTAACTTACAATATTTTTTTCCTCTGATTCTTTGGCTCATACCGTCGAGTGCATACCAAAATTTTTTGCAATTTTCAATTTTGCAAAAAATCTACTTTTCCATACTCTTCCTAGGTAGTTTGTCTGATTTTCGCCAAAGTTGGCTCAGATCATCTGGATAACTTTTTTTCCCATTTTTGTCTACAACTCAATTTTATTGTTTAAATTCAATTTTAGTTAATCAAAAAAGAATATGATTAATTGAAAGTATAAAGCTTAACAATTCAACAGCATTTTTATTAAACCTTTGACAAAATGTAAATGTTTAGGGCCTTTTGAAAACATTTTATTTTATTTGAGTCTCTAAGTCAAACTCTCTAGCGCCACCAATAGGTCAAATTGGCACTCATGTTTCTGCTAATAACTTTTGAACCATAATTTCTGGAAGCAGAATATTTTTTTTTCCTCTGATTCCTTGGCTTATACCAAGTCAAATGCATACCAAAATGTAAATAAATATGGGTCCAGATTTTCTACTTTTTTGAATAGGTCTTAGACGGTTTGTATGATTTTCATCATCTGGATTTTTATTTTTTTTTTTTTCATTTTTGTGTAAAACTCCATTTTATTGTTTAAATTCAGTTTAAATATCATTATTGACAATTATGAAGCTTAAAAATTCAACAGCAATTTTTAAACGTTTAACAAAATGTAAATTTTTACGGCCCTTTGAAAACATTTTATTTATTTCTCTAATTCAGAATAATCCCAGACTTATGAAATTTGGCACACTGATAGAGGAGAGTCTCAATATTAACCATAGCAAATTTGGTGTCTCTAAGTCAAATCACATTTCACTCATGTTTCTGCTAATAACTTTTGAACCATAAGGTCTAAAAGCAGAATTATTTGTTTCAAAAAGCATACCAAAATGTACATTTCTACAGGCACGAATGTTTGCAATTTTTAATTTTTTGAAAAATCTACTTTTTCAAACTCGTCATTGACAGTTTTTCCGATTTTCAACAAACTTGACTTAATCGCATTTAAATTTAGTTAATCAAAAAGAATGATCATTAATTAAAAGTTATGAAGGTTACAATTCAACAGCAACCATTTTTGAAAAGTTGAACAAAAATTACTTGGAAAATCCATTTTTCTGTTTACATTTTACTAGATTTCATTTTAATGGTTAAATTAAATTTTAGTAATCACAAATCATGTCTAATTAAATTAAATCATCAAACATGCACACTTTAACAACAATTAAAAATTGAATCACAATTACATTTGTAGAGCCCTATGAAATGTATTTATTTTCAAATTCCTATAATTTTTTTTTTTTTTCCACTTTTTTTTATTTTTTCTAGAATCTATTGTATTTTTTTTATTTTAGTTAGTCAGAAAGCATCTAATTAATAAAAATGATAAAGATTATGATTTAACAACAACTTTAGGTTTAACAAAAGTATATTTTTAGGTTTCTATGAAATCGGTTTATTTGTTTTCCAAATTCTGTTTTCAGTTTACATTTTTCTGGATTTCACTTTTAATAGTTAAATTGTAGTAATTAAATGTTTATAATGTTTAATTAATTGAAATCATTAAACTGATACAATTTAACCACAATTTATTAAAGTTTTTATTATTATTATTATTATTATTTAGAGTCCTATCCAATTAAATTTTTTTTTTTTTTTTTTTACAAAGTTTCATTTGTAGCATCTAAAAATCATCTAATACATATATATTTTTTTAAATGTTAACAAAAAATATATATGTTTAGAACTTTTCTCTTAATTTTCTTTTTCTTCGGAATTTCGTGTTTTCTGTTGTAATCTTTCTGGATGCCGTTTTTTATGGTTCAATTAAATTTTAGTCAAAAAAAAAAAAAAAAATCAAAAGCTTCTTCAATTAATCATTAAACTTTATCAAAAGTTTAACCAAAATCAAATTTTAGGGCCCCATGAAATCTTATAATTTGACTGCAATTTATCAAAAGTTGAACAAAATCTTCCCCAAATTCCGTTTTACATTTACATAATTTTGGCTTAGGCTGTAATGGTTTAATAAACATTTACATTCATAAAGAATATAAACAATTTAACAATTTATTAAAATTCTTACGATAATAAGGGCTCTGAAAATTTTATTTGTCATAAAATTTTAACTTCCCTGGATTTATGATTTAATACAAATGATCAAAGGTGTAAATATGTATTTATATTTAAATCTTTTAAAAATGTAATGTTTCTTTTTGGTTTAATTTCATTCTTTATTTATTTAAATGGGGAAAATGTGATACTCCTTAACTAAAACTAAATAATACTAAAATATTACTTATATAAATTATTCATATAATTGATATTATTACTTTATTGTAACTTTTTTGAACTTTTATTCTGATCTTTTTGTGGCTTATATTTTTAGAAACTAGCCCATATTTGTTTTGATTTGAGTGTACAGCAAATAAAACTCCATATTTTGGATGAATTCTTTGCTGAATGGTCTGTTTTTCTTCCCAACATACATAGGAAAGCACCTCAGAGATATCAATCCTACTGTATCTCCTTCCAGAATCGATGCTGAAACAGACGCGTCCAGTGACCTGTGCTTTTCCGCGTGTCCCGCCTTCAGTCCGCTGGCCGTCGATGCGGACGCCGTGAAATAATCCATAGCATCTGGAGCTCTTCTCTTTCTCCTCTGATGAGCAGCGAATCAATGTCAGCGCCACGAGATCCCGCCGGCAGGCCTGAGACGCAGCGAGAGGCGCTGTAATTCATGGCCCATTGTATTGGCCCGAGCAGCTCCCAGAATGCTTTTGTGCCGGCTGGGCGGGAATCCTTCCAGCGCGCAAAAGTCAATGTTTGAGCTCTGAACCAAGACCGAAGGGTCAATATTATGGCCGAGATTCATGATTTGCTGGCCATGCGTCAGCTGAAATTACAAGCTTGTTAGAGACCCATAATTCTCCTCCGGCTCCAGGTTAAATCAAAAACAAACCTCCATCGGATTCCACTAGCTTTACTTACACTAACGGGTTAGTTAGTCCAAAACAATTACATTTGGGAAGAAGCGGATGTTTTCAAGCTCAGAAATGTTCCTATGACGTAGTTTGTAAATTTGTGAGTAGAGATGCGCAAGTAGGACTGTAAAATCAACTTTTCTGGCACGATTTTATCAAACAAAGATATCAAAGCGTTCCACAGATGTTGCGTTGTGGTCCTTAAAATTAATTTAAAGGAACAGTTCACCCCAAAATGACAATTGTCCTCATTTAACCACCCAAGAACACAAAAGAAGATATTTTTAATATGTACCCATTGACTTCCATAGTATTTTTTTTTTCTCCCATACTATGGAAGTCGATGGGTACCACCAACTCTTTTTGTTTAATTTTTAACTATGGCTGTTTTTTTTGTTGAACACAAAATAAGATATTTTGAAGAATGTGGGTAATTAAACAGTTGACGGTACCCACTGACTTCCATAGTATTTTTTTTTTATATACTATGGAAGTTGATGGGTACTGTCAACTCTTTTCATTTAATTTTTAACTATGGCTTTAAAGCATTTTCATTGATTTTTTTTTTTTTTCTTTTGAACACAAATCAAGATATTTTGAAGAATGTGGGTAATCAAACAGTTGACGGTACCCATTGACTTCCATATTTTTTTTTTTTATACTATGGAAGTCGATGGGTATCGTCAACTCTTTTCATTTAATTTTTAACTATGGTTTTAAAGCATTTTCATTGAGTTTTCAATGAAATTTCAGTGTACAAATGACATTTTGTAATGTGAACGTTGTGTAAACGTTGCGGTTTGGATTTTGTCTTGTTTTTGGTGTCGATTTGAAGAATGTTTAGGCACAAAAATGTTTCCATGTTGTAGTTCTTAAATCTTATTTGCGTATGTCAACTCTTTTCATTTAATTTTTAACTATGGCTTTAAAGCGTTTTCATTGAGTTTTTTTTTTTATCTTTTGAACACAAATCAAGATATTTTGAAAAATGTGGGTAATTAAACAGTTAGCGGTACCCATTGACTTCCATAGTATTTTTTTTTTATACTATGGAAGTCGATGGGTACTGTCAACTCTTTTCATTTAATTTTTAACTATGGCTTTAAAGCATTTTCATTGATTTTTTTTTTTTTATTTTTTTTTTGAACACAAATCAAGATATTTTGAAGAATGTGGGTAATCAAACAGTTGACGGTACCCATTGACTTCCATATTATTTTTTTTTTATACTATGGAAGTCGATGGGTACCGTCAACTCTTTTCATTTAATTTTTAACTATGGTTTTAAAGCATTTTCATTGAGTTTTCAATGAAATTTCAATGTACAAATGACATTTTGTAATGTGAACGTTGTGTAAACGTTGCGGTTTGGATTTTGTCTTGTTTTTGGTGTCGTTTTGAAGAATGTTTAGGCACAAAAATGTTTCCATGTTGTAGTTCTTAAATCTTATTTGCGTATGTCAACTCTTTTCATTTAATTTTTAACTATGGCTTTAAAGCGTTTTCATTGAGTTTTTTTTTTTTATCTTTTGAACACAAATCAAGATATTTTGAAAAATGTGGGTAATTAAACAGTTAGCGGTACCCATTGACTTCCATAGTATTTTTTTTTATACTATGGAAGTCGATGGGTACCGTCAACTCTTTTCATTTAATTTTTAACTATGGCTTTAAAGCATTTTCATTGATTTTTTTTTTTTTCTTTTGAACACAAATCAAGATATTTTGAAGAATGTGGGTAATCAAACAGTTGACGGTACCCATTGACTTGCATATAATTTTTTTTTATACTATGGAAGTCGATGGGTACCGTCAACTCTTTTCATTTAATTTTTAACTATGGCTTTAAAGCGTTTTCATTGAGTTTTCAATTAAATTTTAGTGTACAAATGACATTTTGTAATGTGAACGTTGTGTAAACGTTGCGGTTTGGTTTTTGTCGTTTTTGGTGTTGATTTGAAGAATGTTTAGGCACAAAAATGTTTCCATGTTGTAGTTCTTAAATTTTATTTGCGTATGCCTGATTGTGAAGAGATTTGCGATTGTGAAATCAACCTTTTTTTGGTATGATTTTGTCAAGCGAAGATAACAAAACATTCTATTATTATTGTAAAAATAAAATAAAAATAATTTTAAAGGAACAGTTCACCCAAAAATGAAAATTGTCCTCATTTACTCACCCTCATGTTTGTATGAGTTTTTTTTTTCTGTTGAACACAAAAGAAGATATTTTGAAGAATGTGGGTAATTAAACAGTTGACGGCACCCATTGACTTCCATAGTATTTTTTTTTTATATACTATGGAAGTCGATGGGTACCGTCAACTCTTTTCATTTAATTTTTAACTATGGCTTTAAAGCGTTTTCATTGAGTTTTTTTATCTTTTGAACACAAATCAAAATATTTTGAAAAATGTGGGTAATCAAACAGTTGACAGTACCCATTGACTTCCATAGTATATATATATTTTTTTATACTATGGAAATCGATGGGTACCGTCAACTCTTTTCATTTAATTTTTAACTATGGCTTTAAAGCATTTTCATTGAGTTTTCAATTAAATTTCAATGTACAAATTACATTTTGTAATGTGAACGTTGTGTAAACTTTGCGGTTTGGTTTTTGGTGTTGATTTGAAGAATGTTTAGGCACAAAAATGTTTCCATGTTGTAGTTCTTAAATCTTATTTATGTATTACTGATGGGATTGTGAAATCAACCATTTTATTGTTTTTTTGGTTTTGTCAAGCAAAAATAACAAAACGTTCTATTATTATTGTATTGCGGACAGAAAATAATTTTAAAGGGATAGTTCACCTAAAAATGTAAGTTGTCATCATTTACTCACCCTCATGGTTTTTCAAACTTGTTTGAGTTTTTTTTTTTTTTTTTTTTTGAACACAAAAGAAGATATTTTGAAGAACAAGATTTTCGGCCGTAGATATATTTATATTTAATTTTCATTTCGTTTTTGAACACAATGACATTTAAATTCTCAAATTTACAAATGTTGTAAACATTGCACAAATGTTACTTTTTGGTTTTGTGTCATTTTTGGAGATGAACATGTTTTAATGTTGAAGTTATTTAAAGAGAACCTATTTTCACAGTGTTTTCCAGAGGTGTTTTGCTTGATTTTACTCATTATATCTCTGTTATCTTTTCTTCTCACACAGCTGTCATGTGACTCGAGAAGACGACTTGTTCTTTTGGGTGAACTGTCACTTTAAGACTGAACATCTGCTGTGGCCTGAAGCAATGTAAGTCTACTGTGTTTTACAAGCCTATACTATACTCCACACTTATAGTTTTTAATTATTCAAAAAACACAGCCATAAACACCTTTTTGACTGCAGCTCAACAACTTGTTAGTTTGCAAAGAAAGTAAACCCTGCCCGAATACATTGATATATTTACAGTCTTATTTAAAGACTACACAAGTGAATCACAATAAAATCCATATAGATGTATTTTAAACCCCCAAATACACAGTATGTGCATTTATATATATATATATATATATATATATATATTATGTATGTATGTATGTTTGTTTTTAACAAAGTATTTTTAGGACTTTTTAAATCCAAATGAAGCATTTTTTTGTTTTTCACACTTAATTTATATATATTTGTATTTTTTTTATATTTTGTTTTTATAAATATAATTAAAAAATAAATTATATATATATATATATATATATATATATAGTTTTTAATATAGTACTTTTTAAAGTCCAAATAAAGCATATTCTACCATATTTTTTTAATGATTTTTTTTAAACATTTTTCTGCTTTTTAATATAGCATTAAAAAGACTTTTTAAATTCAAATCAAGCATATTGTTCCAGTAGTTCACACTGAATTTGTGTGTATTTTTTATATTTTGTTTTTATAAATGTATATTTAAAAAAAAAATAAATAAATAAATAAATATATATATATATATATATTTGTTTTTAAATATAGTATTTTTAAAGACTTTTTAAAGTCCAAATAAAACACATTCTACCATTAGTTTGCACTTCATTTATATGTGTATTTTTGTATATGTATGTATATATATATATATATATATATATATATATAATATTTTTTTTTTTTTTTTTTTTTTTACTTTTTTTGCTTTTTAATATAGTATTTTTTTAGGACTTTTTAAAATCCAAATCAAGCATATTTTTTTCAATAGTTTGCACTAATTCAAAAAACAGTGTGAAAAAGTAAAGATTAGAATCATATAAAATTATCTTGTTTTAATTATTTTTTTATAACAATCTCTGTAAATTAATTTCAATGCAAGAATTTTTTAATTCATATTTGTTATTTTACTAGACTTTTTATGAGTATTTTTTTATGTACGTTTTTAACAAAGTATTTTTGTACTTTTTTTAAAATTCAAATGGAGCAGATTTCAGAATTCAAAAAAGAATACAAAAAAATGATTAGCATCATATAAAATATTATTTTAATTATTTTTATAACAATCTCTGTAAATTAATTTCAATGCAACAAATATACAAGTACATTTTTTTTTATTTAAATTTATTTTCCTAGTATTTTTGGGCAGGTTTTTGAGAGGTTCTCCCTCATTTCAAAGCTTTTGTTTTTGGTCTCTAGAAAACAACTGTCTCTTCGTCACAGCGGCGCCATTGAGATTCCCCAGAAATCCATCTATAAAATGACGTCTAACTGATATGAAAGTTAATTTCTCAGCGTCGTAGCGGCATAATAAGTCGAATAATAAGCCGGGAGCCGTCGGCGGTGACAGTGAAGCCATTACGGTGAGGTATCCATATATAATTCACACGTGTCGAGGCTGTTTACGCGCCACAGATGTGATTAAACTCCAGTGAAATGTAGCCGGCTGAATTTTCATTCAAACGCATGACACGACTTCCCAAAAAAACATAAACAAATATAGATGTAAAGCTTTTGTACGTCACTTTCAGGAAACTATATGACTTCAGCGTCAGAGTTTTTTGTTGTCAGTTTAATGATGATAAATGTCACGTTATGATTGATAAGACTGTTTATGCGCGAGCCGTGTGGAAAGCTGTGATACAGACATCACAGGCTGGGAAATTGGGAGAGAAAAAGCCAATATGACAGCGCTCTGGCATTTGACATCGGGTAACTTCATCTGGCCGAAAGGGCAGCGGACAGGAAGACGCTCGCTAACGCCCCGCCAATTACAGCTAATTGGATAAAGCGGCGGCATCATCATCAAATTAAAGGACGGCGTTGAGGGTCACAATGCTAGGTCTTCGTGGTGGCAGAGAGGATTATGGGAAATGGATGCTTAGACTATATATGTAGCACCTTGAAAGTTATATTGGCAGAAAACGGGTGCTTTTTGTTGTGTATATCATTAACATATTCACAATGATTAACTTCATATATGATTTTATTTATTAAAAACAAAAATATTATTTAAATATTTATTTGAAATTAAATTATCTAAAATGTGAAAACATAAGTCACATTTAAAACGAAACATTTTTAAAAGGTATTCAAAACGAAAATATATTTAACCTAAATAAATAAATAAATAAATAACTGACCAAATTATTCCAAAAAGAAAACATATTTAACTTAAAAAAAAAAAAAAAATCTGTTTAAATAATCAAAAAAAGAAAAAAAGAAAAGAAAATTAATTTAACTTAAAAAAATGTATTAATTAAATGTCAAAAAATAACTGGTCAAATGATTAAAAAAAAAAGTTAAAATAATAAACAAAAAAGAAAATTAACTTTAAAAAAATAAATAATTGTAGAAAAATAAAAATAGCTGGTCAAATGATCCAAAAAAGGAAAATATATTTAAAAAGGGGGAATATTCACATTTCCATAAATATGATTTTATAAAAAAAAAAAAAAAAAAAAAAAAAACTAAAATATTGTTTTATTTTTTAATCACTTAAAACTATTTATTTTAAATTAAATTATACAAAAATTTGAAAACGTAAAAGAAAATATATTTAAATAAAAAAAAAATAATAAAGTAAAAAAAAAACTGTTCAAATAATAAAAAAAGAAAAGAAACTAATAAAAAAAAAACTGGTCAAATTATCAAAAAAAAAAAAAAAAGTAAAATATATTTAACTTACAAAAAAAATAATAACTAAAAATAACTAAAAATAATATGATTTTATTTATTAAAAATAGCTAAAATATTTTTAATCACTTAAAACTATTTATACAAAAATGTGAAAACATAAGTCACATTTAAAACAAAACATTACAAAAAGGTATTCAAAAAAGAAACTTAAACCCTAACCCTAACTTAAAACAAAAAAGAAAGAACAATTAATTTAACGTAAAAAAAAAAAATTATAAAATAAAAAAAATAACTGTTCAAATGATCCAAGAAAGGAAAATATATTTATACATATATTTTCATGTAAAAAAAATGAAAATATTAAAACAGTATACATTTAAATAATTTTTAACTGAAGTCAGATTATATCATTATAAATTATTTTAACCTGCATTAGATTGTTAAATATAATTTTAACAGTTAAAAATATGAAACATATTTTCACATCTTTGCCTATACATAATTTGACTTCATAATACAGTTTTTAGTCACTTTAAGTAATGATTAAAAATTATAAATGATACATTTTTCAGTTTACATTTACAAAATATCTTATACATTTTTGTAAGAATTTATTTAAAGTAAAAATGTGCAAAAAAGTCAACAGTGACACAATAAAAAAAAAAATGTAAAAAATGTGAAGACATACATAATAGACAGGAATCGAAAATGTCAGATTCAGTTTTTTTTTTTTTCCCAGCATGAAGCCGTTAAATCACTCCCTGAAGAGTTAAGCTTAAATCGAATTCAGCGCGAGTTCATTTAACATTCGTGTTCCTGTCGTGACCTCATGCTCTTTTTGAATAGCTCCAGTCGTGTCACATTCAGCAGCTCCGGCTGACATCTGTAATCACTGTTCAAATGAAAGCGCACACGTCGTCCGGCGCACTGTGATTAGGCAGCGACGATCCGCACCTATTTCACTGACAGCATAATGGAATAATAACTGCAGGTGCTAATCTATCGGGAGGGTCGAAGGCTATCAGCAGCGGCCCGGCGGAGGCTCTTCATTGACCGAACGACGACAGAACGCCCTCTAATCCCTGCGCTGAACGTCTCGCTATTGTGGCCACGGCGCGCGACTCGTTCGGCCGTCATTGCGGAGATTAGATCGCTTGTCAAACTCAAGAGGGCGAATTAAACGTTTTCTCAGCGGAGTCCAGTCACTTACCTTTGAGAGGAACCACTGTAGCAGAATAATCAATGCTTGTTGACGTAGCATGAGATAGCGGATGGCTAAAATGGCTAGTTTGTGAGATTACACGTGTGTTTCTTTTAGAAATACTGTCAGTTAGCATACTGAAACACAGGCTAACCGTTAAAGTGGTTAGTTTGCTAGTTTACAAGTTTGTTTCTTTTTAGAAACATGGGCTAACCTTTAAAGTGGATGGTTTGCTAGTTTACAAGTGTGTTTCTTTTAGAAATACTGTCAGTTAGCATACAGAAACGCAGGCTAACCGTTAAAGTGGATGGTTTGCTAGTTTACGAGTGTGTTTCTTTTGGAAATACTGTCGGTTAGCATTCAGAAACGTGGGCTAACAGTTAAAGTAGTTAGTTTGCTAGTTGACAAGTTTGTTTCTATTTAACACAGGCTAACCGTTAAAGTGGATGGATTGCTAGTTAATAAGTATGTTTCTTTTAGAAATATTGCCAGTTAGCATACAGAAACACGGGCTAATCGTTAAAGTGGATGGTTTGCTAGTTTACAAGTGTGTTTCTTTTAGAAATACTATCAGTTAGCATACAGAAATGCAGGCTAAGCGTTAGTGGTTTGCTAGTTTACGAGTGTGTTTCTTTTGGAAATATTATCGGTTAGCATACAGAAATGCACGCTAACCGTTAAAGTTGATGGTTTGCTAGTTTAAGTGTGTTTCTTTTATAAATACTATCAGTTAGCATACAGAAATGCAGGCTAAGCGTAAGTGGTTTGCTAGTTTACAAGTACGTTTCTTTTAGAAATACTGTCGGTTAGCATATACGGAAATGTGGTTCTAACATTAAAGTGGATGGTTTGCTAGTTTAAAAGTGTGTTTCTTTTAGAAATATTGATGGTTAGCATACAGAAACGTGGGCTAACCGTTAAAGTTGATGGTTTGCAAGTTTACGAGTGTATTTCTTTTAGAAATACTGTCGGTTAGCATACAGAAATGCAGGCTAACCGCTAAAGTGGATGGTTTGCTTGTTTAAAAGTAGGTTTCTTTTATAAATACAGTTAGCATACAGAAAAGCAGGCTAACTCTTAAAGTGGATGTTTTGCTAGTTTACAAATACATTTCTTTTAGAAATATTGTCGGTTAGCATACAGAAAAGCAGGCTAACCATTAAAGTGGATGGTTTGCTAGTTTACAAGTATGTTTCTTTTAGAAATACTGTCGGTTAGCATACAGAAACACAGGCTAACCGTTAAAGTGGTTAGTTTGCTCGTTTTTATTTGCGCTTCCTTTTTAGAAATACTGCCAGTTAACATACAGAAATGTAGGCTAACCTTTAAAGTGGAAAGTTTGCTAGTGTACAAGTGTTTCTTTTAGAAATACTATTCATTAGCATACAGAAAATTAGGATAACCATTAAAGTGGTTAGTTTGCTAGTTTACAAGTTTGTTTCTTTTTAGAAACACTGCCGTTAGCATACAGAAACATGGGCTAACCGTTAAAGTGGTTAGTTTGCTAGTTTACAAGTTTGGTTATTTTTAGAAACACTGCTGTTAGCATACAAAAACACGGGCTAACCATTAAAGTAGCTAGTTTACAAGTTTGTTTCTTTTTAGAAACACTGCCGTTAGCATACAGAAACACAGGCTAACCGTTAAAGTGGTTAGTTTGCTAGTTTACAAGTTTGTTTCCTTTTAGAAATACTGTTGGTTAGCATACAGAAACACAAGCTAACGGTTAAAAAAGTGGCTTGTTTGCTTACAAGTATGTTTTCTTTAGAAACTGCCAGTTAACATAGAGAAACATAGGCTAACGGCTAAAGTGGCTAATTTACACATTGTTTATTTGGGTGTAAACACACTAGATTAGAAAATAATAATAAAAAATCCTCAGGAAACAATGTCTGTTAGCATACAGAAAAATATGATAACAGCTAAAATGGCTAGTTTTCTAGTTTAAAAGCTACATGTTGATGTGTACACACTATAATCGAAAAATTATGAAAACATCTTAAGAATGTCTGTTTGCATACAGAAACATAAGCTAACATCATGCGACTAATCAATACTAATCACTCTCAAATATGTAGCATGCATTTGTGTATATATGCTAATTTATAAGGTTCATGAGCAGCTATAGTATTTTGATGTAGCAAAAACATTTCTTTCCTTTCTGTATATGGCAGAAATCATAAGAGGTAGTATGCTAATCTGCACTTAACCATATGAATTCAGAGTTTGACAGAGCCTGAGGAAACTTTTGCATTAGCGTTTAGTTTCATATTTTTGCTCGAGCTCACATTCGAGGCATTCCATTGACCTTCTCGACGCTTTGTGTCTGCTTCTAATATTCCTCCTCTTTAAGCTTTGTCTCTTTGACATGTAATAAATTAGCACACGTCTTAGCTCTGCGCTTTTGGGGTGACTCTCGCGCGTGCTACGCCCGAGCGAGTATTGGCTTCCTGACCCTGGATTATCTTCTGGCTATTATTGGCATGACTCTCGCTCTGTCTCTCGTTCCATAATCACACCTCCAGACTCCTCCACCTGAACGCTAGCAGGAAAACCTTATTAACATCTTCTCACAGTCAATTAACCCGTCACATGTGACTTAGCCGGCGTTACCCACAATGCAGTGCTGTGGACTAATAATAAACCACTGAGCAGAAGTTGCTGTTAAACCTGTTAAGACACTTAAACATTTTTTGACGCTCTTCTTCCACTTACTTATTCTCTCAAATGTCTTGCGGTAAGCAGATTGAAGGAGGTAAATATGGCTTGAGCTCTACAACCCTCCAATAATTTAGGGATGTCTCTCTCTTCACTCAGGACCTGTGATAACGTTGAACACGCTAATGCTAACAGACAATCTGCGACTGACGTGACTCACTCTGTGAACAAGTGGAGGAAAAAAGTCTTGAAAGTATTTTACTTTTTAAAAGTAAAATACGTTCACTTAAAATACTAGTATTTACAAATATTTAAAAATCTATTTTAATATTATACAACCAAAATAATTTTTGGTTGTAATTTTTTCTAGCAAATAATTTCATGTTGCATTTGTGGAACTTTTTTTACACATTTGGAAAAAAAAAAGTTTTAAACCAGACTAAGGTGGTTTGATGGCCTATGCTGGTTTAAGACGTCTTCGTCAGGCCAAAGAGGATGCCTACAGAAAGGGGGATAAGAGTCTTGTATAATCAGGAGTGGCTAAAAGGACCTATGCAACGAGGTTAGAAAATCATTTAATCTCGAATGATCCAAACTACAAGACACCATCCCCAAGCACTGAGGTGAATCAATGACTTGCTGAAGACCTGAATGAGTTTTATTGCAGATTTGAAACCAACACACCGATTCTGGCAATCTCTTTTCACAACCATTAACACCTCCAGCAACCCCCTTCCTGCCCTTCAAATCAAAGATGGTGATGTGCACCAGGTCTTCAGAAAGAACAAAAGAAGAAAAGCACCAGGCCCGGATGGTGTGACACCAGCCTGTCTGAAAACCTGCGCTGACAAGCTGGCTCCATCTTCTCACAGATCTTCAACAGGTCTCTGGAGTTGTGTGAAGTCCCTGCCTGCTTCCAAATGCTTCACCATCATCCCCGTGCCAAAGAAACCCAAGATAACAGGACTTATCGACTACAGACCTGTGGCGCTAATGTCTGTGGTCATGAAGTCTCATCTGAAGGACATCACTGGACCCTTACTGGACCCCCTGCAAGTTTGTTTACCGAGCAAACAGATCCATGGATGATGCAGTCAACATGGGATTGCACTTCACTCTGCAACATTTGGACAGACCAGGGAGATCCTGTGGGGATCCTGTTTGTGGACTTTAGTTCGGCCTTCAACACCAGCATTCCTGCACTCCTCCAGACCAAACTAAACCAGCTCTCTGTTCCAAGCCCTATCTGTCAATGGATCTCCATCTTTCTAACGGATAGACAACAGCAGGTGAGACTAGGAAAATTCATGTCAAGCAGCCACACCACCAACAATGGCGCCCCTCGGGGTTGTGTTCTTTCCCCATTGCTCTTCTCCCTCTACACCAACAATTGCACCTCTAAAGACTCCTGTCAAGCTCCTGAAGTTGCAGATGACCCCACACTCATCAGAGGTGGTCTATATGTGCTGACCCACCATCTGGATACGGACTGGATCAGGGAACTCCAGTGACCATCTGATCAGGATACAGACTGGATCTGATCTCAGAATAAGCAGGAGACAGACTAATATTAGCGTAGATGCCATTCTTCATATGATGCAGTGAGTGCATCAGGTGTTATGGGAAGTGTTCCCGGTTCCGGTTTGACCTAATTAATGCAGCCTAACAATCCTTTAACAGATTTGAATTTTAGAAATATTTAAATGTGTTAAGTGTAAGCCAGGTTAAAGAGATGGGTCTTTAGTCTAGATTTAAACTGACAGAGTGTGTCTGCCTCCTGAACAGAATTAGGTAGATTGTTCCAGAGTTTGGGCACTAAGTAAGAAAAAGATCTGTCGCCTGCAGTTGATTTTGATATTCTGGGGATTATCAGATTGCCAGAGTATTGAGAACGCAGTGGGTGTGAGGGACTATAATGTGATAAGAGCTCGCTCAAGTACAGAGGAGCTAAACCATTGCTTTATAAGTAACTAGCAAGATTTTAAAATCAATACAATATTTAATAGGGAACCAGTGCAGTGTGCAGGATGGTGATGAGTCTGCCTACAGACAGGAGGTTAAAGAGCTGGCTGTCTGGTGCAGTCATAGCAACCCGGAGCTCAACACGCTCAAAACTGTAGAGATGATAGTGGACTTCAGGAGGAACCCCCCTGCACTTTCCCCACTCACCATCATGGACAGTACTGTGGCTACAGTGGAGACATTCAAGTTTTTGGGATCTTTCATCTTCCAGAACCTGAATTGGGACACTCACATTGACTCCATTGTATAAAAAAAGGCCCAACAAAGGTTGTACTTCCTTCGCCAGCTGAGGAGTTGCTAAAACAGTTCTCAGATTCATCGAGTCTGTTCTGTGCACATCAATAATTGTCTGGTTTGGCTCATCTACAAAAGATATAGTTTGGACTGCAGAAAGGATCACTGGTGCTCCCCTGCTCACCCTTCAAGAACTGAATACATCCAGAGTGAGGAAAAGAGCTCAGAAAATCTCCCTGGATCCCTCACATCCAAGCCATCCCCTCTTTGAACTTTTGCCATCTGGCCGGCGCTACAAAGCCCCAAATACCAGGACGACCAGGCACAAGAACAGTTTCTTCCCTCAGGCAATCCACCTTATGAACAGCTAAATGTTCCCCCCATTGTGCAATAACCTTATATTTATTTGTTACCACCTCCTTCCTAATACATCCCTGCATCTCTTTCTATTTTATTCTATTCCACTCTATCATCTGTAACACAACTGCACATACCACTTATTTATTTCTCAATGTATTTTTCTATATATTTTTTGTCTATTTATATTTACATATGTGTATTTTTATTGTATGTGTGTTCTTGTAGTCTCTGTGTACTGGGAGTTAATGACACAAAAAATGAATTCCTTGTATGTGCAAGCACACTTGGCAATAAAGCTCTTTCTGATTCATATTTCCTGCCCTAATCATGCACATCATAAGGTGAAACGAGTTGAGGTAAATCAGTGTGATCTTACAGTAACGTCACTGCTGAGAACAAACGTACACTTTCTTCTGTTCGGTTTGTCCTTACGTTGGCTTTTCTCTGGATTTGGCTCTGCTGAATGGGCTTTTATCTTCCTCCGGCAAGCACAGGCCCCCGATGCCTCTCCATTGTGCCTTTCCTCACCGATTTATTCCTGGAATTGATTGAGAGTGTACAAAGAAGTAGTGCACTTGAAAGCAAGTCCTTGTGTTTAGACGACGTGGGCCGCTCAGTCACACTCCACAATCGGAAAACACTCCAGTTAATTCCGTCAATGACAGAGCATCGCCCGGGCCTTACGGTAATGATACGGCGGTAAACACACACCAATCAATGGCCTCCATTTAGCCGGACGCTGGTGGACTGCCACTTTTGAGTCACGTGACGTAATCTGCAGACTCATTCTTCATCTTCTGAGCTGATTTGGCTTTGAACATGACAGTACTGTGCTCTTTATTAGTAGCTGAAAACATTTGCAATGGCTGTTGAGCTCCCAAACTTATAAAAAACAGCTTATAAGTGTTATAAAAGTAGTTCTTAAGTCTTCTGAAGTCATATAAACAGGAACAGGCCAATGTGGAAATTATGCTTTGTCATATTTCATTTTGATCTCGTTTTTCCTATCTGTTTAATAAACAAAATAAATGATTGGTGCTCCAATGTTGATGAAATTGGATGCCAAGTGGGCCTGAACATTAAAGTGTTGATTCTGATCTACTGACACTCTACTTCATAAATAAGTCACCTTTTAGTGCTTTTCTATGGGGTTGAGGTGTTCAGATTGGCTTTCAGCACATTGCTGCATGATTGTCAAAGTGTTTTTTTTTTTTTAAATTACTATTATTATTATTTACCATGTTGCAAGTTCATTTGTAATGGTTTTAATGCATTGCCTTAAGATTAAAATGTTTGGAGAGATTTTTAGCTCATTTTTGGTTTTAGCATGTTGGTTTTTGACTGTTTTTTGGCATGTTGCAGTCACTTGTCTAGAATTTTCTTAATGTTTGAATAGACATTTAGCACATCCCTCATGAAAAATGAATCACGGTTTTACTACAAATACACCTCCCCCTACATGGTTACTATACTTTTAGTATATTTAAACCATGGTTCATTTCGTTTTTTTTTTTTTTTTTTTTTTTTTTTTAGAATAATGTTAGGTTATTACTATGCATTCAAAGTGTTTAGATTTTTACTTTTAGTACATTGCTACATAATTGTGAAGGTAGTTTCAAGGTATGTTTTTTTTTTTAGCATGTTTTAGAATTTTAACATGCTGAATAGTTGCAAATGTTTTTTTGTTGGAGGTATTTTAGCATGTTTTAGCATTTAGGCATGATAAACAGTTGCAAAGATATTTTTGGCTGTTTTATTTTTTAGGATGTATTAGAATTTTAGCATGTTAAACAGTTACAAAGGTATTTTTGCTGTTTTTTTAGCATGTTTTAGCATTTTAGCATGTTGAACAGTCGCAAAAGTGTCTTTCCTGTTTTTTAAGCTTGTTTTAACATGTTTAATAGTTTTTGGTGGGATTTTTAAGCATGTTTTAACATGCTGATAGTTGCAAATGTTTATTTATTTATTTTTTTTTTGTTGGGGGTATTTTAGCAGGTTTTAGCATTTAGGCATGTTGAATAGTTGTGAAGGTATTTTTTCAGTTTTTTTTTTTTTAATCATGTTTTAGCATTTTAGCATGTTGAAAAGTTGTGAAGGCATTTCTAACCATCGCAAAAGTGTCTTTCCTGTTTTTAAAGCTTGTTTTAACATGTCGAATAGTTTTTGGTGGGATTTTTAAGCATGTTTTAACATTTTAACATATTGAACAGTTGCAAAGGTGTATTTTGTGGGGGGTTTTTGTAGCATGCTGGATTTTTAGCACATTTTAGTATTTTTGTGTATTGAATAGTTGTAAAGGTATTTTAGTGTTTTTGTTAGCATGTTGAATAGTTGCAGAGGTATTTTTGGTGAGATGTTTAAACACATTTTAACATGTTAAATAGTTTAAATAGGTGTTTTTTTAGCATGTTTTAACATTTAAGCACATTGAATAGTCGCAAAGGTATTTTTGGTGGGATTTTTAAGCATCTTTTAACATTTTAACATATTGAACAGTTGCAAAAGTGTATTTTGTGTTTTTCTGTAGCATGTAGAATAGTTGTCAAGGTTAGTTTTGAGGGATTTTTAGCACATTCTAGTATTTTTACGTATTGAATAGTTGTAAAGGTATTTTAGTGTTTTTTTTAGCATGTTGAATAGTTGCAGAGGTATTTTTGGTGGGATTTTTTGGTATGTTTTAGCATTTTAGTGTGTTGAATAGTTGCAAAGGTATTTTAATGATGGTTTTGTTAGCATGCTTTGCCATTTTAGCATGTTGAATATTTACAAAGGTATTTTGACTGGGTTTTTTAGCATGTTGAATGGACATTCTTAATGGTTTTAGCACCTTGCTGTATTTTAGCATGTTGCTACATTGTTCTAACACGTTCAGGTTTTTCAGATTGCTTTTAGCACACCGCTAACAATTCTTAACTAGTTTTGAGTGGGTTTAAGCTTGACTTTTTTGCTGTTTTGATGCAAATGGCTGTTTTTTTGTATGTTGCTAGTTTGTTTTTGAATGTTTTTAACATATTGCCATGCATTTGAGGTGTTGCATTGGCTTTTAACTCATTGCATACTTGTGAAAATGCTTTGAGAGCATGTGTTTTTAGCAAATTACTATGCAGTTGATGTCTCTGAAAGGGTTTTTAGCATCTGCATGCTTGGAAATAGGCTTTAGGAGTGTTTTTTGATTATTATGCATTTAAGGTGTCTGAATTGTGGCTGATTAAAGTTTGCAATAAAGTCAATAAACACAAATATCCTATCATATATATATATATATAAAATAAATGTATAACCAATCGTAAAAATTAATTAAAATATAATAATAAAAAACCAAAAACAGATGTTTTCATAATGAGTACTGGTGTGCATTCATTAAAAAAAATTAATTAAAATAAAAATGTGTTTGTCAGTGAGTCTTGGTTCAAGAGTTGGCAAGGTCTGCTCTCATTTAGCATTCATAATTTATTGCTTTTTCACACTTAACATGATCCGTCAAGCGTAACATCCACCCTGTCGAATAAATTAGACAGAAAACGTATTATTATATTTATATTTTTTCTCTCCAGTTGATATTATTGACTCTTGCATGCTAATGAGAGCAGGACAGATGCGTACGAACACATTTCTCTCCTTCATTTTATAGCTAATTTAGCTTGAAACGACACATTGCTTTTTAAATGCTCTCTGTCTGATAGTACGAGTAAAATCTTTCAGAAATGTAGCATAAAACTCGTCGTTCTGAGACAAAACTACGGCCGTTTCACACAGTGAATTCAGGCCTGTGATGTAAGACAAAGCGGGTTAAGCTGAGCCTCGAGAGAGGTGCTTTTGCAGAAATCAAGGCTGTTTTTCTGTGTCGCGGACCCCGATGATGACGAGGCGCTTCTGTCAGGTCGCGCACTGGATTGGTGTCGAAACTCTCCGAATTCACGGGCGGCTGATCAAAGTGGCTCCGGCGCGCCGATGAGACTCTCTGCCGACTTTCATCTCCACGTCGGGATCTTTTTTGTTTTGTCTTGTCATTTCACAATGTTGCTCTCAAAGAAAAATCATCATTATTTATCACAGGTGCCTTTCTGATTTGTTTTGACGAGATAATAATGACAGCGCTGTGGCAATAATTGATTTGTTTTTTTTATTTTCGCAGCTCTAATTCGACTCGCATGTCTGCGGCCTGTTGCGATGCGTTAGGTTCTGTAAATATGCAATTAACGGGCTAATCGTGCTAGAAACATGCTAATAACATGCTAATCATGCTAGAAACGTGCTAATAACTTACTAATGATGCTAGAAACATGCTAATAACTTACTAATGATGCTAGAAACATGCTAATAACTTGCTAATTAATGCTAGAAACATGCAACGTGCTAATCGTGCTAGAAACATGCTAATAACGTGCTAATTATGCTAGAAACATGTAATTAACGTGTTAATTGTGCTAGAAACATGCTAATAACATGCTAATCGTTCTAGAAACATGCTAATGACATGCTAATCGTGCTAGAAACATGCTAATAACTTACTAATGATGCTAGAAACATGCTAATAACTTGCTAATTAATGCTAGAAACATGCAACGTGCTAATCGTGCTAGAAACATGCAATTAACGTGTTAATCGTGCTAGAAACATGCTAATAACTTGCAAATTATGCCAGAAACATGCAATTAACGTGCTAATCGTGCTAGAAAAATGCTAATAACTTGCAAATTATGCTAGAAACATGCAATTAACGTGTGAATCATGGTAGAAACATGCTAATAACTTGCTAATCGTGCTAGAAACATGCAAATAACTTGCTAATTATGTTAGAAACATGCTAATAACGTGCTAATTATGCTAGAAACATGCAATTAACGTGTTAATCGTGCTAGAAAAATGATAATAACTTGCAAATTATGCTAGAAACATGCAATTAACGTGTTAATCGTGCTAGAAAAATGATGATAACTTGCAAATTATGCTAGAAACATGCAATTAACGTGTTAATTGTGCTAAAAACATGCTAGTAACTTGCTAATCGTGCTAGAAACATGCTAGAAACGTGCTAATAACTTGCTAATAATGCCAGAAACATGCAATTAATGTGCTAATTGTGCTAAAAACATGCTAGTAACTTGCTAATCGTGCTAGAAACATGCAATTAACGTGTTAATCGTGCTAGAAACATGCTAATAACTTGCAAATTATGCCAGAAACATGCAATTAACGTGCTAATCGTGCTAGAAAAATGCTAATAACTTGCAAATTATGCTAGAAACATGCAATTAACGTGTTAATCGTGCTAGAAACATGCAATTAACGTGTGAATCATGGTAGAAACATGCTAATAACTTGCTAATCGTGCTAGAAACATGCAAATAACTTGCTAATTATGTTAGAAACATGCTAATAACGTGCTAATTATGCTAGAAACATGCAATTAACGTGTTAATCGTGCTAGAAAAATGATAATAACTTGCAAATTATGCTAGAAACATGCAATTAACGTGTTAATCGTGCTAGAAACATGCTAATAACTTGCTAATTATGCCAGAAACATGCAATTAACGTGCTAATCGTGCTAGAAACATGCTAATAACTTGTTAATTATGCTGGCAACGTGCTAATCATGCTAGAAACCTACTAGCAACTTGCTAATCATGCTAACAACATTTTAGTAACTTGCCAATCATGTTAGAATTGTTAACAACATAGCAACTTATTTACTAATAATTTGTTAATTATGCTAGAAACATATTAACATGCTAACAACATGCTAGTAACTTGCCAATCATGCTAACAACATGCTAGAAACTTGTTAATCTTGCTAGAAAAATGCTAGAAACTTGCTAATCATGCTAGAAACATGTTAACAATTTGCTAACTATGCTGACAACATTCGAGAAACTTGCTAATAATACTAGAAACATGCTAATAATTTGCTAATTATGCTAGAATTGTGCTATTAACATGATAATCATGCTAGTAATATGCTAATTATGCTAGTAACTTGCCAATCATGCTAGAAACATGCTATAATCATGTTAGAAACATGTTAACAATTTGCTAACCTTGCTAGAAATATTATAGAAACTTGCTAATCATTCTAGAAACATGCTAGAATCATGCTAGCAACTTGTTAATCATGCTAGAAACAGTCTAGCAACTTGATAATCATGCTAGAAACATGCTAACAACTTGCCAACCATGCTAGAAACATGTTAGGAACTTGCCAATCACGCTAGCAACATGCTAGTAACTTTCTAATCACGTTAACATGTTAGTAACATGCTAAACATAGTAGCAACATGCTAGCGACATGTTAATCATGCTGGAAACAATGTCAACATGGTAGTCACGCTAGAAACATGCGAATCATGCTAGAAACATGCTAACAACATGCTAGTAACATGTTAATCATGCTGGAAACATGGTAACAACATGCTAGTAACGTTAATCATGCTAGGAACATGTTAGCAACATGCTAGTCATGCTAGAAACATGCTAGTAAAATGCTAAACATACTAGCAACATGCTAGTAACATGTTAATCATGTTGGAAACAATCTATCAACATGGTAGTCATGCTAGAATCATGTTAGTAACATGCTAATCATGCTAGAAACATGTTAACAACATGCTAGTAACATGTTAACATGCTGGAAACAATCTATCAACATGGTAGTTATGCTAGTAACATGCTAATCATGCTAGAAACATGCGAGCAACATGCTAGTAACATGGTAATCATGTTGGAAACATGCTAGCAACATGTTGGTAATGCTAGTAACATGCTAATCATGCTAGAAACATGCTATCAACATGCTAGTAACATGATAATCATGCTGCAAACATGCTAACAACATGCTAGTAACATGTTAACATGCTGGAAACAATCTATCAACATGGTAGTTATGCTAGTAACATGCTAATCATGCTAGAAACATGCTAGCAACATGCTAGTAACATGGTAATCATGTTGGAAACATGCTAGCAACATGTTGGTAATGCTAGTAACATGCTAATCATGCTAGAAACATGCTAGCAACATGTTAGTAACATGATAATCATGCTGCAAACATGCTAACAACATGCTAGTAACATGTTAACATGCTGGAAACAATCTATCAACATGGTAGTCATGCTAGTAACATGCTAATCATGCTAGAAACATGCTAGCAACATGGTAATCATGTTGGAAACATGCTAGCAAATTGCTAGCCATGCTAGTAACATGCTAATCATGCTAGAAACATGCTAGCAACATGATAATCATGCTGCAAACATGCTAGCAACATGCTAGTAACTTGCTAACTATCTATTTATTTATCTGTCAAACATTAAGCTTTTAAAATTATTTCAGACTGAAAACTGTCAAACTTAACTTTCAAAACTATTCAAACTTGTAAAACATTTTAACCTTTTTTAATTTTTATTTTTTAATTGTCTGGTCAGACTTTCTCAAGCCAACTTAAAGTTTATCTTGACAAACTTTTTTTTAATCTAGTTTAGCTTGTTGCTCTAGCTAGAGTGCTCTGATTGCTATGTCATTATTGGTGGCTTTGAGGTGAAAAGCGCAAGTTAAAGCATTTAAAGTCATTAATTACTCCTCGAGACGCATGATGATGCTGCAGTGCGGTTAAGGGTATGTTATATGAATGCTCTTCAGATATATTTAAGCTTAATATGCATTGCACAGAAATATCTCAAAACCTCACGCTGCTTCTATAGCAACCAATGCAGTCGCCGTCACGCATCTCCTGCGGTTTAGGCCTTATGTGTTGAAGGTGCAAAGATGTGCTGCAGAATCTCATTGTTTTCTGCCATTGCATGCATGCAAACACTTTTTCAGCATCTTAAATTGCGCTCTCAGTGTTTGAGAAGGCATTCAGACTCGCGTACCATCGCTGCGCGCTTGAGCTAATCTACAGCCGTAAATCCCCAGCCGATACGCATTACAGAAATCACATCCTACAGACTCTACATGAGGGCTGTTACGGGCTTAACGTGTGGAACCAAATATTTTCTGGATTATCCTCATTACAGCCTGATCAGTCCTCCATAGCAATTAGCGCTTCACTGTTTCATCCGCATATCGCTAGCGTTGAGCTCACGAGCCTTCAGCACTTGCTGCGTTTATAATCTGTGTTGCGCATTGTGCGACTTGACAGAAAGAACATTTCTGGAATGGGCAATAAAGCTGAAAAATATTCATTTTAATATTTTTCAGCCTTAAGACAATATTTGATATGCATCTTAAGTTTAATTACTTTTTTGTTGCATTCAAAGAGCCATCATTTCGATCAAGCCAACATTCACAAGGTTTAATGCAAGTAGTAAACCGCAGTCAAAATCTAGGTAAAAATATTATTTTTAAATTGTATTCGTTAACATATTAAGTTTTTTGTTGTAAACTTTATATTTGTAAAATAAATAAATATATAAAATAAATATGTATACATAATATTGTAAACTTTATATTTGAGTTACTCACACAATAATTATTTATAACTTTATTTATTTTAAACCTGTTTTATATAGTTTGTTTTTAAATGATGCAAATATTAAAAATAAATCCTTTTTATATTTTGAAAAAAATATTATTTATGATTTAAACTATACTTTTTATATTATTTTTTTAATTTTACAAATATTTTTAAATGTGACATTTTATAAAAGTATTTATATATTTTTGTTAATAAAATATGTATATAATTTATTTTTAAATTATACAAATATTTTGAAACTTTATATTTATAAACAAAAATAATTATATGTTTATTTCCATATTATATTTGATTATATAAAAGTATTTATATATTTATTTTATTTATAAATATATTATATTAAAAATTTTTTTATTGATTTGTTCTTAATTTATAGAAACATTATTTTTAAACTTTATATTTATGAGTATTATCTGTATATTTTATGTATAAAAATATTGTAACTTAATTGTTTTATATTATTTGTTTTTAAATTATGCAAATATTAAAAATAATATTTATATATTTTTTATTTATAAAATAGTTTTAACTATAATAATATAATAAAAAAATATATATGATTTATTTAAACTACTTTTTATATTATTTATTTTTACATTTTAAAAAGTATTATTTATATTTTTATGAATAAAATATTTAGATCATTCTTTATATTTATATTAATTATATAACATTGTATTTATAGAAATATTATTTATATAATTTATTTGTATTTATAAAATGTTGATCATGATTCTAAAAAATATTTTTAACCTTTTATATTTATACAAATACTATTGCTGTAATTTTATTTATAAATTTAATTATATAAAAGTGTTTAAATATTTATAAAAATTATTTATGATTTCATAATTTATGCAAATATTAAAAATAGTATTTATATATATTTTTTATAAATAGTTTAAATCTTATTTAAACTTTACTTTTTATATTATGTATTTTAACATTTTACAAATGTATTTTTATTTTATTTTAAAAAGTATTATTTATATTTTTATTAATAAAGTTTAGATTATTTATACAAATACTATTTGTTTTTTATTGATAAAAATATGATTTGTCTTTATAAAATGTTATTTATATGATTCTAAAAATATTTTAACCATTTATATTTATGAAAATGTATGAATCTATTTCGATTTATTCATACTATACTTTTTTATTTTAAAAATAAAATATAATTTAATATAGAATTTAATTATAGAAATATTTAATTATAGAAATATTTGTTACCTTTATATAAATAATACTAAAACTTTATAGAAAATATATATTTTAAAAAAATGGACTTTATATTTATAAAAACATTATTTATATAATATATTTTATTTATGAAATATACTTTAGATATTTTATTTTTAGCTATAAAATAAATATTTTACATTTATTATTTAACCCAATAATCAACCATTTAAACAAATAAAAATTAATATTAAATAATAAAACACAATTGATTCACACAACTGATGAACTGAATCAGTTAATCAAACCGATTCATTGATTCACTAATCCAACTCACTGATTAACAGAATCACTTTGTTGATTAGCTGATTCAGTAAATTGACTCATTGGTTCACTGAATCAACTCACAGGTTCACTGTATCGATTCAGCAATTTACTGAATTCACTGACATGAACCAAACTTTTTTTTGGGCCTTTTCTGCTGCTAAATCTTACTGAAACACCTCTGTCTTGTATTTGTTTGCAGCGTCCTGCTTCTCCTGTCCCCAAAAAAGGCAGATTTCCTCCAATATCCACTCACAGATTGTGGTTCAGTGCTGTTTTTTACGCACTGATATCACACCACATGATAAAAACAGGTGCTGCTGCTCTATAAATATGTGTGTTCTTGCAGGAGGAGGAGGAGGAGGAGGACGATGAAGACGAGCGGCATTAGTCACTCCGGAGGAGTAATAGGGTGAAAACTTGATTATTGCTGTATAAAACATACTGTTAGGACCATTGCAATAATGTATATACTTAAATACATAATTATACAGCATTTTAAAGTGATATATACCGTCGCAAATTGTAAACAATATTAGCAAACGGCTCTAATCTGCTGAACGTGACATTCAAGCATGCAAAAGATATTATAAACATTAGCATTGTGATTTTCTACTTTATATTTATAAAAAATATTATTATGCTTCTTATTTATGAAAAATATTACTTGATTGATTTAAACTATACTTTTTATTTGATTTATTTTAAATTATAAAATTTTTTTTTAAGCTTTAAAGGACTTGTAATTTCTAGAAATATTATTTTAAACTTTATATTTATAAAAGTATTATTTAAAAAAAATACTGTTAAACTGAATTGTATTATATTATTTGTTTTTAAATGATGCAAATATTAAATAGTATTTATATATTTGTATTATTAAAAATAGTTTTAACCTTTATATTTCTAAGTATGTATTTCTATATTATTTAAAAATTTAAAATATATATATATTTCAAACATTATTATATATATATATATATATATATATATATATATATATATATGTATATATGTATATATGTATATGTATGTACCATTTCTTTAAATATTGCTTTAATATTTTACGTTTTATACAAATATTATTTCTATAGTACTGTTTATACATTTTATTAATAAAATATTTATATTAAAAATTTTACAATTATTTTGAGATTTTATATTTATAAAAATATTATTAGCCTTTATATTTCTAAAAGAATTAATTTATTTAAACTATTTTTATAATTTATTTAAAATTATACAAATATTTTTAACTTTAAGTTTATATATTTTATTAATAAAATATATTTCTCTAATATTTAAAATATTAACACTAATACAGTGTTAATATTTTAAAACTAATACAAATAATATTTATATTATTTTTATTTATAATTTTTTAACCTTTATATTTATGAAATACGATTTCTTTACAGTTTACTTCTATTTTTTTAATTAGTTTTTTTATTAAAAAATATTTGTATTTATAATATATATTATTTATACAACTATAAATATAAAAAATATCCATAATTGTATTTATAAAAACATTTATATTTTTTTTTTATTTATAAGAATAGTATTTGAATTTTTTTCAATAATCCAATAATTAACCATTTCAAAAAATAATAAAAACAATTATTAAATGGTAAAAATAAATATTCAAAAACAGCTTTGATTCATACACAATAAAGAACTAAATGAACAAAATATTAACGAACGGCTCGAATCAGCTGAATGTGACTTTCAGGCATGAAAAAGGTATTATAAACATTAGCGTTGTGATTTTCTGAAAAGAAATCTGCTTTGAAAATAACATGTTGGTAAACAGCACTATAGAAATTAATTTTGTTTTTATGATTCACGTATGTTTTCAGTCTCTGCATGTAATTTTCCTCTCTCTCCTTTCCAGCAGGTGAATATATTTGACGGCGGGAGCCCTGCGGAGCCGTGCCACATCTATAATGAATGGATGGAGTGGCCAGACGTGTCTCATGGAGGGTAACAGCGCTTCCCGCTGCTTTATGGCCATGCGCTTTATTTATGGATTTGACATGATGCCACTGAGTCGGAGGAGCAGGGAAACTGGAAACAGCACCATCACAACCTGTCAAAATATCAGAAAGAACTGCAAATAAGATCTGAGACAGCGCTGAGATTATGAGCAAGCGCTCAGATGTTTCTGCTGGGAAAATGAGTCTCAGAAATGTCTCAAGAGATCTCCATTTGAACAATTAAAATGACTAGTAAGATTTCTGACAGAAACACATCACATTATTGAGGCCAAACTCCGTGAACTATCATAAAAAAATCTTTACAGTTACAAAATGATCACATTTATAGAAAAAAAAACACTGTTAAATTCAGTAAACATAACGCAAGGCAGCACAATTATGCTAATTAATATATATTAACTCATCCGTATTCTATCATTTGCTCTTTTTACATTGACTGTCACTCTATATAGACTAATACAATCAGATACAACAATATTTCTCTGATATTTGTTACAATATACTCATAAACTGAACATCACTGGATGCTTTCAACTGATTTCCTATTGAATAACGTTCACCACCTGAACTACAGCTCAAACTATATCAAATACAGTGAATTAAGCTACAAACTCGATCATAATGCATAATTTTGAACTGCAGCTCGTCATGTTAATGGAGTATTTTCCCTTAATTAGCAGAAACCGTTTACCTCACCTGAATATGTTCGTTGATTTGTGTTGAATGCTATCTTTGGAATGAAAAGGTTATTTTATATGTGAACATCGTACGTTTTCGTTGATTTAGCAGTTAATCTGGTAAAAATAGCGAGCTATGCCAGTAGTAACACTGATAGTGTCGTGTAAACACGGCTGAAGACGCGAAAAGCCGAGGAGCAGACGAACCGAATCATTTGAGTGAGTCATTTACGATGGAACCGCTCCGATTGATTCAAACTCGGGACTTTGATCATTCCGTAAGCGATCACTAGCAAAAAGTAGTTCAAAAGAACCATTTGCTGTGAATTAAACATGTAGTGATGGGAGAAACTGAGCTTTTCGAAACTCCGAATCAGTTTTGAAATGATTCACCATACATTCGGATCGCGTATCGCGAATCATTTGATTCAGATCGGGACTCCAAAGCATTTGATTTGGGTCGGAACTTCGGAACGGGTTTAGAAATTTTTAAATGATTGAATGATCGCGAATCGTTTGATTTAGATCCAAACTTCGTAGCGGGTTCGTGAAAATTGTTGTAGATCGGTACTTCAGCGGGTTCGCGAATCATTTCGCAAATTAAATGATTTTAATCATTTTCAAATGGGATTTCAGAGATTGGATCGCAAATCTTTTGATTCAGATTGGAGCAAGAAGCGTGAATCATTTGTTTCAGTTTGGGACTTCAAATCGTGAACCACGAATAATTTGATTTAGTTTGGAAGTTCGGAGTGAGTTTGTGAATCATTTCGGGAATTTAATGATTTGCAATCCCGGCTGAAGTTAAGGTTTGTGAATCATTATGCAAATGGGACTTCGGAGCATGGATCGCAAATCATTTGATTTAGATCAGAACTTCTGAGCGTGTTCACAAATCTTTTGATTCACATGAGAATGTTGGGGGGGTTCGCGAATCATTTCATTTTCATTTCGTCAATACATGCTCCGAAGTCCTAATCTGAAATGATTTAACTATAATAACTAGTTTTTTTTTTTTTTAATCAGTTTTGTGTTGCCAGGTTTAAAAAAAATAATACATTTACACCATAAGAGGACACATAGGCTGAATATAGAGATGCAGTTTTTACTGTTTTAGGAGAAACAGAACTAGTTTCCATGTAATTGTCTAGATCAACTTTGAATAAAGAAAAGAGAGGTTATATATGTTATTATATTAAATTTAATTGTTTAATTCATTAAATCCATATTTGATATTTATATGAAATTTTAATGTCAGAAACATTTTAAGCGCAACATTCAGATATTCACCTGAAGATCAGGAAGTCAGTAAAGTGTTAGTGTGCTGACCAACAGGTGTTCTTATGAACCCAGTGTGCAACAGTGAGCTTAAACTATCCCAAAAATCCTTTCAGAACCGACTGTCAGTTTATTGTTTGTCTGCCGAAGTGTCTCCAAAAGTCCACCGAAGCAATAAGAAATCCCATCTTGCCAAAAGCGGCTCTGCTGCGCTTCAGTAATAGCTCCTGTGGTTTTTTGTTCTCGGTTGTTGTTCCTCCTCAGTTGTTACACCGCTGGAAGAAAAGCTGAGGCCGGCAAACATTTCCCAGGCTCATCGCCGCAAACAGGCTTCTGGAAACATCTAACACCCAATATCTGACTAAGCGCTTCTCCGATCTCCGTCTGTTGGCGGCTTTATTCACTTGCAAGCTCACATCCATCAGAGGACGAGAAGATTAAAGTCCTTGCTCATATTTCCAGGCCCGATCCCATTTCATGCCAAAGATAGAATTCTAAGTTCATTACCAATATTTTCCATCAAGAAGTTTTTGCTAACTGACAGTTTGAAAATCACTGTCAGCGTGAAACGTCATCCACAACCCGGATTATTTTTATATGAAACAGGATGTTTATTCGAGAAAAACATTGGACACTTAACTCGTTGGGTGCATGTGGTAAAAGGGATTGGTGACGTAAACCAAAAAGCACAAAATGTTTCAGAACTCATAGGTATTATATATTGATTATGTGTTAAATAAAATATAAAGATCCATTTTGAAGTCATGTTAAGTCATCAGTCCGTACGTCTGTCTAAAAAAAAGTATTTTTCTCTGTCAATTCATTCTGTCTGTCTGTCCGTCCGTTCGTCCGTCCGTCCATCCATCTAAAAAAAAAAAAGTTTTTGTCCGTCTGTGTCTATCTGTCCATCCGTCCATCTATCTGTCTGTCTGTCCATCCATCTAAAAACAGTCTTTGTCCGTCCAGACATTTGTCCATCTCTGTCTGTGTTTCTGTCTGTCTGTCCATCTGTCTGTCTCTCTATCTGTCTATCTATCGGTCTGTCTGTCCATCTATCTGTCTGTCTTTCCATCCATCTAAAAACAGTCTTTGTCCGTCCAGACATTTGTCCATCTCTGTCTGTCTGTGTTTCTGTCTATCTGTCCATCTATCCGTCTGTTTGTCCATTTATGTGTCTGTCCATCCGTCCGTCCATCTCTTTGTCTTTCTGTCTGTCCATCTTTTTTTCTGTCCATCTCCTGTCTAAAAATAAATATCTGTCTGTCTGTCTCCTCTGTCTCTCCATATAAAAAAGTATCTGTCCATTTGTCTCTCTGTCCATCTGGGAAAAAGTATCTGTCTGTATCTCTGTCTGTCCAAAAAATATCTGTCTATCTGCCTCTACCTGCCTAAAAATCTATCCATCCATCCATCTGTCTGTCCATATTTTTTTCTGTCCATCTCCTGTCTAAAAATAAATATCTATCTGTCTGTCTGTCTTATCTGTCCCTCCGTATGAAAAAAGTATCTGTCCATGTCTGTCTGTATCTCCATCTGTCCAAAAAGTATTTGTCTGTCTGCCTCTACCTGCCTAAAAAAGTGTCTATCTGCCTCTACCTGCCTAAAAAACAGTGTGTCAGTTTGTCTCTCCATCTGCTTAAAAAAATATTTGTCTGACTGTCCTAAAAAGTATGTTTGTCAATGGGTCTCTTTGTCAATCTGAAAAAAGTGTCTCTCTGTCTAAAAAAAAGTGAAAAAGTATCTGTCACTCTGTGCATCTGAAAAAAGTCTTACTGTCTTACTGTCTAAAAAGTGTCTGTCTCCCAGATGGTCTGTCTATCCATTTCTCTAAAAAGAATACATTTTTCAGAAAAAGTGTCTTTTTAAAAAATGTATGTGTGTCTGTTTCTCTGTGACTGTCCATCTGGAGAGTAATTTCTCTGTCTGTCTATCTGTTTGTCAGCTGAAAGTACCTGTCTGTCTGGAAAAAAAAAAAAAAAGATCTGTCCGTCCGTCTGTAGAAAGCACATGTTTGTTTGCCTGTTTGCTTGTCTGTGTCTGTCAGAATGTCTGAAAAAAATGACTGTCTAAAAAAAGTCTAAGTTTGTCCATCTGAAATTTGTCCATCTGTTGGAAATGCCTAATTGTTTTTGTGTTTGACTGTCTGAAATGTACCTGTCTGTCTGTGTGTAAAAAAGTGTGTCTGTCTGCCTAAAAATCTATCTGTAGATGTGTAGTAAGTATCTGTTTGTCTGTCTGAAAAAGTGCTGTTTCTGTTTGTCTGTCCATCCGAAAAAGTATTGGCCATTCTGTCTATTTCTTCTTTATTTTTGTCTGACTGTCTGAAGTATCTATCTACCCATCTGTCTGTGTATCCATCTCTCTTAAAGTATGACTCTGTCTATATATCTGTCCGGCTGTCTGCCTGCAGAAAGTTTCTATTCATTTGGCAGAAAACAAAAAAAAAAAAAAAACTGTCTTTAAATATAATGTTGTTGTTTTTTTTCTGTCTGTCTTTCAGTTGATCTGTCTTTGGGATTATAGGTAATGTTGTTCTTTATTGGGAAACTAGTTACTGAAAATGTTTATTTTATTTTATTTTTTTTAATAAAGTTTAAATCAATTTTACAGAAACACATCATCATTGAACAACCTCATGGTAAGTCTGTCTTAAAATATTTATACATTAAAATACAAATAAGAAATCTTAAGAGTCTGATTGAAATAAATGAGCTCGTTCCCTAGAGTGTGTAATTTGGCGTGTTATCACAGAGGCTCGGTCTTGCGCGTGTGAAGCGGTACGTCCTCACGTTTGTAATTATCCCTTCAGTGTGGAAAGGGAAGCGCAGTAACAGCACCATCTGTTTGGGTGTTCGGTGCTCAAGTACGCCACACCACCTGTCTGCGTCTCTCTCATCGCTGTCATCTCACAGCGGCTGCCGTCGACATCTCAAGCATCAGGGTGTTTTTAACAGAACATCGCTGAGCTGAGTGCTGACACGCGTTAAAGAGACACTCAGACAGACGCCACAGGAGCATGTGCTGTTAGTACACTCTACACTGACACCTAGGAAGGGTTTGATTGCCCTGTCTGTCTGACAAGAGGATCCGTCTGTCTGAAAACAGTGTCTATATGAGATATATAAGTATCTACCTGTCTGTCCATCTATCTATCTGTCTGTCTGTCTGTCTGTCCTTCTATCTATCTATCTATCTGTCTGTCCTTCTATCTATCTATCTATCTATCTATCTATCTATCTATCTATCTATCTATCTATCTGTCTGTCTATCCTTCTATCTGTCTGTCCATCTATCTATCTATCTATCTATCTATCTATCTATCTATCTATCTATCTATCTATATGTCTATCCGTCTGTCTGTCTGTTCTTCACTCTGTCTTTTTGTCTGTCTTTCTCTGTCCATTCGTCTCTTTTTGTCTGTCCGTCTCTCTCTGTATGTTCATCTGTCTCTTTATCTGTCTGTTCATCTATCTCTTTATCTGTCTATCTTTTTATCTGTCTGTCGTCCATCTGTTCTTCTCTCTGTTTTCCATCCATCCATCCATCCATCCGTCCACCTGTCATTCCACCTGTCTGTCTGTCTCTGTCCGTTCGTCTGTCTATCTCTTTGTCTGTCTGTCCACCTGTCCATTCGTTCCTATCTATCTGTCTGTCAGTCCATTCTTCTGTTTGTTCATCTATCTATCTTATTATCTGTCTGTCCGTCTCTTTCTCTGTTTGTCTATCTATCTTTTTATCTGTCTGTCCATCCATCCATCTTTTTCTATCCATCTCTTTATCTGTCTGTCCATCTGTTGCTATGTGTCTGTATGTCCCTCTGTCCTTCTCTCTGTCTGTTCGTCTGTCCATCCATCCATCCATCCATCCATCCATCCATCCATTCTTTCCTCTCTCTGTCTGTCTGTCTATCTCTTTATCTGTCTGTCTGTATATCTTTTTCTATCTGTCCATCTGGCCATTCTTCTGTCTGTCTGTTTGTCTGTCTTTCTATCTGTCTGTGCATCCATCATTATCTATCTATCTATCTATCTATCTATCTATCTATCTATCTATCTATCTATCTATCTATCTATCTATCTATCTATCTATCTGTCTGTCTGTCTGTCTGTCTGTCTGTCTGTCTGTCTGTCCATTCTTTTCCATCCTTTTCTATCTGTCTTTCCGTCCGTCCTGTCTGTCTATCTTTCCGTCTCTTTATCTGTCTGTCCATCCGTCACTATCTATCTGTCTGTATGTCCCTCTGTCCTTCACCCAGTCTGTTCATCTGTCCATCCGTCCGTCCATTCTTTCCTCTTTCTGTCTGTTCATCTGTCTATCTCTTTATCCGTCTGCTATCTATCCGTCTACTCTTTTCCATCTGTCCGTGTGTCTATTCTTGTCTGTCTGTTCATTTGTCTATCTATCCATCTCTTTATCTATCTGTCCATCCATCCATCCTTTGCTATCTATCTGTCTTTCTGTCATCCATTCTTCTTCCTTCCTTCTTTCTGTCTGTCTGTCTGTTCACTCATTTGTCTATCTATTCATCACTTTATCTATCAGTCCATCCGTCCATCCTTTTCTATCTATCTGTCTTTCCGTCCGTCTGTCCTGTCTATCTATCTGTCCGTCTCTTTATCTGTCTGTCCATCCGTCACTATCTATCTGTCTGTATGTCCCTCTGTCCTTCACTCTTTTTGTCTGTCCATCCGTCTATCTATCTATCTATCTATCTATCTATCTATCTATCTATCTATCTATCTATCTGTCTGTCTGTCTGTCTGACCATTCTTTTCCATCTGTCTGTGTGTCTGTTCTTGTTTGTTTGTTTGTCTATATATCCATCTCTTTATCTATCTGTCCATCCATCCATCCATCCTTTGCTATCTATCTGTCTTTCCTTCCGTCCATTCTTCTTTCTTCCTGTCTGTCTGTTCGTTCATTTGTCTATCTATTAATCTCTTTATCTAACTGTCCATCTGTCCATCCTTTTCTATCTATCTGTCCATCCATCCATCCATCCTTTTCTATCTGTTTTTCTATCAGTCCATCCGTCACTATCTATCTGTCTGTATGTCCCACTGTCCTTCACTCTTTTTGTCTGTCCATCCGTCTATCTATCTATCTATCTATCTATCTATCTATCTATCTATCTATCTATCTATCTGTCTGTCTGTCTGTCTGACCATTCTTTTCCATCTGTTTGTGTGTCTGTTCTTGTTTGTCTATATATCCATCTCTTTATCTATCTGTCCATCCATCCATCCTTTGCTATCTATCTGTCTTTCCTTCCGTCCATTCTTATTTCTTCCTGTCTGTCTGTTCGTTCATTTGTCTATCTATTAATCTCTTTATCTAACTGTCCATCTGTCCATCCTTTTCTATCTATCTGTCCATCCATCCATCCATCCTTTTCTATCTGTTTTTCCATCCGCTCATCCTTCTCTCCATCTGTCTGTCTGCATGTAAAACAGTTTCTGATGCTTGATTAATTAATTAAACTGTTATAAAGCAACAAAATGGCTCTTTGATGTCAACATTCGTGTATAGTTAGGCATAGAATAGAATCTAATTTAAACGTTTTAAGTAAAATAAAAAACAGCAACAAAGAAAACAGCAGAGAAATTCATACCGGCAGCATGTTTTTAGCCCCACTCTCTCTTTTTTTTATCATCATATTTTTGCCCCGAGCCCTTGTTAATTTCCAGCCCTGCCTCTTTGCAATTAATTACTTCAAAGGGCTCAATCGCGAGCGTGCTTTGATAGTCTGCAGTGCGGCGAGGGCGTTCCACAACCGCTGCGCCATATTTCATCATAAAGGGTCACTTTATCAAACATCTCCGGCCGTTTTGGAGGCCTACCAAATGTGCAATTAACAGCGGATGTGGGGAGGAGGGCGGCTGCAGCGCTGATAACGTCTGCGGCCGCCAGATGTACCGCGATGACTTTGCTAGCTGATTGCAGCATGGGGTGATTTTAATGACTCAGGTGTGGAAGGAGGAGAGCCTTCTGCTGTCTCCCGCTATTGATTTTGTCTGGAAGACTTTAGGCGGCATGCGTTTGTGTCTAGGGATGAGGACGGGGACCGGTGATGGCTTTGTTTGTGCGCTAGCGTGTTTAAAAGGCCGAGCGAGATTGAGATGGAACTGAATGATGGTTTTATTGATTTGAGTTCACTTAAGGATATGAATGAAACGTTTGAATCATTCTTTATGCAAGAATCTAGACATGACCGCATTGCACCTGTTCTTTCCCATTTAACGTTTTTGATGTGTGCTTGTGTTACTAAGACATCAACAAACACTTCCATACTTGATTTTTAAAATGAAATCAAATATTATAATAATTTATCAGTTGTTTATTATTTACTGTGCTTATTTTTTTTAAATATTCATTAATATTAAAATATTTTAAACAAATTATATACATTATTAATTTCATAATAAAAAGATAATTGAAACAAATTAAAATATTAAATATTTAATTTTTTAGTTTAATAAATGATTATTGTTTAATTTTTAACATAATTATTATTAATAATAATAATAATAATAATAATAATTAAAGCTATTATTATTATTTGTTATTATTATTATTATTATTACATAAGCAAATTATTGTATTTATATAATTCAGTTACTAGCATTATTATATTGTTGTTGTCATTAACAATAATTACATTATTTTTATTTTATAATAATCAAATAATGATTTAATAATTTATATAATTTGTTAGACTGTCAACATAATATAAATGAAATTATTGTAATTGTTTTAATTATTAAATTAGTATTATTATATACTATATATACTTATCATGGTAGAAACATGCTTAAAACATGTTAGCGTTTTAGCATTTTAGGTAAAAACATATTAGCAACTTGCTAATAATGTTAGAAACATGTTAAAGCATACTAGCAACTTGCTAGCAACTTGATAATCATGCTATCAACATGTTAATAACTTGGTAAACATGCTAGAACCATGCTAGCAACATGCTAGTAACTTTCTAATCATATTAGTAACTTGCTAATCATGCTAGAAAAATGCTAAAACGTGCTAGTATTTCTAATCGTGTTAGAACCATTCTAACAACATGCTAATAACTTTCTAATCATACTACTAACTTGTTAATCATACTAGAAACAAACGCTAAAACATGTTAGTAACTTGCTAATCACGTTAGAAGCGTCTTTAAAATGCTAGTAACTTGCTAATCATGTTAGAAACATGTTAAAAACATATTAGCAACTTGCAAATGTTAGAAACATCGTGAAGTATGCTAGCAATTGGGGGCAGCCGTGGCCTAATGGTTAGGGAGTCGGACTTGTAATCAAAAGGTTGCAGGTTCGAGTCCCAGGTCCGGCAGGGATTGTCGGTGGGGTGAGTGATTAATCAGCGCTCTCTCCACCCTCAATACCACGACTGAGGTGAGACCCTTGAGCAAGACTGCTCCCCGGGCGCCGCAGCGATAGCAATATGGCTGCCCACTGCTCCGGGTGTATGTTCACGGTGTGTGTGTGTTCACTACTGTGTGTGTACACTACTTGCTAATCATGCTAGAAACATGCTGAAACATGCTAGTAACTTGCTAGTAACTTGCTAATCATGCTAGAAACATGCCAAAATATGCTAGTGACTCGCTAATCATGTTAGAAGCATCCTAAAAATGCTAGCAACTTGCTAATCCTGTTATAAACATGTTAAAATATTAGCAGCTTGTTAATCATGCTAGCAACATGTTAATAACTTAATAATCATGGTAGAAACATGCTAGCAACTTGCTAATCGTGCTAGTAACATGTTAATCTTGTTAGAATTATGGTAACAACATGCTAATCATGCTAGAACCATGCTAGCAAAATGCTAGTAACTTGCGAATCATGCTAACAACATTCTAGTAACTTGCTAATCATGTTAGCAACATTCTAGTAACTTGCTAATCATGTTAGTAACATGCTAATAACATGTAATTGTTAAGCTTTTAAAACTACTTAAAGCTTCCAACTATTTCAAACTGAAAACCATCAAACTTAAAACTTTTACAACAACTTAAACTTACTAAACTTTTTTTTTTTAATTCAAACTTCCTGGTCCAGCTTTCTCAAGCCAAAAGTTAGTCTCAACAAACATTTTTATCGAGTTATTATTAAAATGTTTTATAACTCATTTATTTGTATTATTATTATTATTAAATTGTTGATTCCGTTTGTTTCTTGCCAAAAGAAAGTAGAAAATGCTGTATCATCAGCTCGGCAAAATGACACTGATATCCACCGCTGCTAGCCATTATCGCTAGCTAGCGTCTTCCGAGCAAACAGACAGAATCATTTCCTAATTAGCCAGGAATGATCTGTCACCTGGAAACTCTTTGTGTTTGGTCTTCAGTTTGTGTGTGTCGTGGCATATCAGCGAGGCGAGTCAAACCGCTAGGCCGCTAGGTTTCGTGTGGCAATGACGGGACAGAAGTAGCGTCCTCTCGACGCCTCGGCTAGATGGAAATGAAAGCGGCGGGTGTGAATATCAACACCCACCCGGTGGCGTATTTCACACTAGCACACAGGAGACGGCTAAATTTAAACTCTCCGGTTCTGCGCGGCGCTAGTATTAGCCGCTAATGCTCTCGGGGACTAGCGTGGACTCTCTCCAGACCGTCACACATACCGCCTTACTGTCACGCTGCTTATTGTTGATATTTACACGTTTGTCTTCTCCAGCACCTGGACTAAAACTGGCCTGTCCTCTCGCCTATTACATTTATCATGTGAGAAGTGCAAAGAAGGTAAAAACACAAGCAGTCGCTTGTTTATTTTGCTAAAGGATTGAAAGCTCCAGTAATGGTGATTGTTAGCTAATATTTTAAGCTAATAAACATATTTTAGGCGGTTTCGTTTTGCTCGGTTGTCTATGAAACCTTTGTAGCAATTTTTTTTTAGATAATTTAAGGAATAAGTTACTGATTTAAAAAAGAAAATCCTTTTTTTTTTTTATTATTATTATTATTATTATTATTATTATTTAAATTATTCATATTACTTTAATAATAATAATTCAAATTGTCAAATATTTATATAATTTAAGTCATGAAAATAAATTAGTAGTGGTAGTATTAATACAATTAAAAACTTTAAAATCATTATTTATATAATTTAATAACATAATTTATTTTTCATTAAATAATGTATAAATGTATAGCAGTAAATAAAGGATTTACTGTTATAAATGTATTAAAATTATTCATTTTAATTGTATAATGTTTTTTTTTAATTATTTCAAATTATAAATATAGTGGTAGCATTAATAATAAAAAAATAAATAAAATTCAATGGTATAAAATTCTTATTTATATATTATTTATATAATATATAATATATAATTTAACTGATAACAATTATTTTTCATTATTGAAAATAAGAATAAATGTAAGAATAATTATTACTGTTATAAATGTAATTGTTTTATTTATTTATTATTATTATTATTATTATTATAAAATACTCAAAAGATTGTTGAATTTTAATCAGATAATTATTAAAATAATAAAGAAAATCTTTATTATTTTTATTATTATTATTATTATTAGTAGTAGTAGTAGTAGTAGTATAATTTAATAATAATTTCAATATTAAATTATTATTATTATTATTAATATAAAATACTCAGATTTAATTAAAATCAGATAATTATTAAAATGATTAAAATAATCTTTAGTAGTAATAATAATATTAACATAATTTAATAATAATAATAATAATAATACCAATAATAATAATAATAATAATAATAATAATTATTATTATTATAATAAATAACAAAAACGAATAAAATTTTATAAATTTTGTTATTATTAGTAGTAATATAATTTAATATTATTATTATTATTATTATTTGAGATTTGATTATTAGATTTGCGCATGTTTTCCGACTTTAAGCTAATAAACACCATTCTAACTTCCCTGAATTTTCAAAGTTTTCCCATGAGTTTTGAAACATTAAAAATCACACCGTTAACATTAGCACCAAAGCTCAAAGCATAGTAGCATATGCGCTAACCGCTAAACGACGACTTCTGACAGGAAATGTTCAGCTTATTTAGCTTTAGTTTCATTTGATTAACATTAGCCGCTTTGCTAATAGTCAGAGTGGCAGAACGAAGCCTAATAAAGGAATAAATTAGCAAAACAAAACAGTATATGAGCCAGTTTTAGCGCTAGCGCTAGTTTGAAAACTCGAAACGGACACCAAACGATGACATAGCTTCAAAAAACAGAACAAACTGTCAACTTTTACAGTGTTCACATCTATCCTACAGCGTTTTTAAACCTATAGCTTGACTGTCGCTAGAAAATTACATTAGCAGTGTTGTTAGCGTTTATTGCTGTTAGATTTGTGCGTTTTCCGACTTTAAGCTAATAAACACCATTCTAACTTCTCTGAATTTTCAAAGTTTTCCCATGAGTTTTGAAACACTAAAAATCACACCGCTAACATTAGCACCAAAGCTCAAAACATAGTAGCATATGCGCCAACCGCTAAACGATGACTTCTGACAGGAAATGTTCAGCTTATTTAGCTTTAGTTTCATTTGATTTACACTAGCCGCTTTGCTAATAGTCAGAGTGGCAGAACGAAGCCTAATAAAGGAATAAATTAGCAAAACAAAACAGTATATGAGCCAGTTTTGACGCTAGCGCTAGTTTGAAAACTCGAAACGGACACCAAACGATGACATAGCTTCAAAAAAAAGAACAAACCGTCAACTTTTACAGCGTTCACATCTATCTGACAGCGTTTAAGCCTATAGCTTGATTGTCGTTAGAAAATTACATTAGCAGTGTTGTTAGCGTTTATTGCTATTAGATTTGCGCACGTTTTCCGACTTTAAGCTAATAAACACCATTCTAACTTCTCCGAATTTTCAGTTTTCCCATGAGTTTTGAAACACTAAAAATCACACCGCTAACATTAGCACCAAAGCTCAAAACATAGTAGCATATGCACCAACCGCTAAACGACGACTTCTGACAGGAAATGTTCAGCTTATTTAGCTTTAGTTTCATTTGATTTACATTAGCCGCTTTGCTAATAGTCAGAGTGGCAGAACGAAGCCTAATAAAGGAATAAATTAGGAAAACAAAACAGTATATGAGCCAGTTTTGACGCTAGCGCTAGTTTGAAAACTCGAAACGGACACCAAACGATGACATAGCTTCAAAAAAAAGAACAAACCGTCAACTTTTACAGTGTTCACATCTATCCAACAGCGTTTTTAAGCCTATAGCTTGACTGTCGCTAGAAAAATGGCGTCACGAGCGCTTGAAGAATCCACTAGCGCTCGTCAGATCTTCTCCGAAACATGAATGTTTAATTCCTGGTGGCTTTCCTCACCTGCGGGATCCGCAGAGGAACGCTTTGATGGCGACGAGCGCGCGTCTCATTATATTCCCTCTCTCCTCTCGTGTAGCCCATAGCCATGTGTTTGAAATGTATATATGCTTTCACAGGAGCTCTTAGTGGGAAATACGGCCCTCTGAACGCCTCAAAGAAAACAGTTACTCTTGTTTGAAAGCTCAGCTTTTCTCACAGGAACAACGACTGCTCAAAAACACACGCAGTCAGCTTTAAAACACACCAAAGTGGGAAAAATAGGCCAACTTGACTTGTTTTGCTTTATTATACTGACACATTATTATTTTTAGTTTTAGTCATTTCAATACGACGGCTTAAACTGTATGGAAAATTGGAAATGTTGACATTGTTGGTCAGCTAAAACTTAAAAATAAGGCAGCTGAAACAATAAAATAATGAATAGTTTTTTTTTTTGCTTTATTAAAACATTAATATTTGTAGTATAATCTGTCATTTTAGTATGTAATACAGTGTTTATTTTAGTTTAAGTTAGCTCTTTTTTTATTTAAATATTTAATTTCTTATTAATTTTTAATTTTAATTTTTTTAAGTGTTGTTTGTTTTTGACCATTTAGTAATTTTAATACTTGCGACTGGAAATGTTGCAAAATATATAGAAATAAATATAAAAAATATATATAATAATATAAATATAAATAATGTTATTGTATATTGTAATATAATAATAATAATAATAATAATAATAATAATAAGTATTGTTTTTAGTGTGTAGTAATATTTTGAATTTGTTTTAATTTTCTATATTTATGTTTTCTTATTTTTTTATTTTTATTTAAGTTTGTCTGGTTTTTGAAAATCTGAGTTCAGTTAATGTTTTTCAATTAAATGTGTGATTTAAAATTTAAGTATCAAAAAATATTAAGCCAATTTGATTTTTTAATTACACCTTGTTTTGTGTTATTTTAGAAATTATCTGTATAATTTTATGTAATTAATGTAGTATTTATTAATAATTGACAATTTGAGTAAAATACAGAAAATTTTAATTATCAACATTTTAGTACTATGGTTATTAAAAAATCATAGTAAAATTATTTGATTATATGATTATTACTATTAAAGTAACTGTTATTACTGTCTTTGTTATTGTTAAATTATTTATATAATTAATAAATAAATAATAATGTATTTATATATTTAAAAAAAAATTATTAAATTTTAGTACAATAATTACATTTATTAATAAAATAATTAAATTAAAATGAATATTTTAATAATTATATAAGTCAATTCAATATAAATTAGTAGTAGTGTTAGTATTAATAATAAAATCTAATAGTTTAAAATATTTATAAACTTCAGTTAAGATAAAATATATTAAAATTATTTATTGTTATAAATATATTTGATTTATTTATTTTTGTAATTATTGTATGTATATTTAAGTTATTAATAATAGTTTATGTAACAATTTACACTAAACAACTTGTTATATAAAATCATTATATAAAATAAGTATAAGTTAGCAATAAATAGTTTGTTATTATTATTATTATTATTAAATATTCACATAATTTTAATTTCATTTAATTTTAATCATAATTAAAGTAATTAGTCAGTTATTTGTATTAGTAGTATTAGTATTAGTGTCAGTAAAATAAGTTGTTTTATTATTATTATTATTATAATTATTATTATTATTATTATTATTATTATTATTATTATTATTTTTAAATATTAAACTAATTTGAGGTTCATTTAAATCATATGATTATTTTTTGTTGAATGTTTGTCCATTTTTCATAATTTTATTTGAATGTTTTTTGTTTTTACTTGACAATTGGAGTAATACAGAAAACGTAAATGATCAACATTGTTATTAAAAACCATAGTAGTAAAATTATGATTATTACTATTAAAATGTAGTCGTTGTTATGGTTTATTATTATTTTGAATTGCTTATATAATTAATAAAAATGTAATTTAAAAATAATATTATATTTGTATAAATATAATATTAAATGTTTATTTTTAAAATTGCATTATTAAATATTATTAAAATTAAATTGATCCATAAAATATAATAATTGAATTCATTTTAACATTTAAATATTATTCATATCAATTGTGAATATTTAAATATACAATTTAATTGTTACATTTACCAAACATTCACTCAAATTATGTTAATATATTGTTTGTAATAAGATAATATTTTACATTAGATTTACGATTAATAAAGCAAGATGAATTCAATGGTGATTTTTCATGCCAAATCTGATCAAATGTTTATTTGTAGGAGCATTTATGCGATGACTGTATATTGACGTTTCGCACATATCTGTCAGTCTGAGTTAAAGCTGCTCTCTTGACCCGAACGCTGATGTCCAGAGCGTCTGAAGTGGCTCAGTCTGGATCGAGTCGTTCTGACTCATCGAGCGCTGCATCTGTCAGACGTGGGAGAGACGTTGAGTTTGGCTCTTCATCAGCTCCATCACACTCCTCTGTCTCAACACGCTACAAACGCTCACTGTGTTTCCCAGAAAAGACATTGCACCGGGCCAAAACGCCACTGCTGAGAGCCAAAACACAGACAGGTTGCAGCAGCGTTATGAGTCTTAGTGTATTGCTGGACTCAGAAATCATGTTCAATACCAGTAAATCAAACCAAATGTTTATGAGATTTATAAAGATGTGTTTTAGTTCCCCTCACAACACAATTCCTTAATGTGTAATGGTATTCAGAACAGAAGTGTATTAGGGGCACCTATTCTATCCATTGGCATTCTTCTTCTTCTTTTTCTACTTCCGTTTCATCCGCCATTGAACCGTTTGCGGGAAAGTTGTGTAATTTGGCACATTGATAGAGGACTGTCTGAATTGTCACCGTACCAAATTTGGAGTCTCTAACTCGAACTCTCTAGCGCCACCGCTTGTCCAAAGTTTCACTCAGGTTTATGCTAATAACTTTTGAACTGTAAGGCAGAGTCTTTAAGTGTTAGATTTTTTGCTAATGTTAATTTTTCGTAAACCTACTTTTTCACCAAAATTGGCTCAGATCATCTTCAGACCATGCTGGCAAGAAGTTATGGAATTCAAGTCGATTCGTCCAACCGTTCTTGAATAACACACAAACGAATTCTACAAAAAGTGCGCAAAAATGTATGTGGGGTGTATCTCTACAATGGTTTGGCGTATTGAGACCAAACTTGGTGTGTGTTATAATAATCATGACCTGAGGCTACCTCCTGAGTTTCGGCGCAGTGCCACCTAGTGGTCAGGAGATGGGGAAAATGGCTATTTTTGCTTATAACTTCACAAATCTGGTCTCTTTAGATTCGGTGTATCATGCTGAGTCGAAAGATACCCAATTTTCCCATGCCAGCCATTTCAGGCGTCAGCCATTTTGAACTTTGTTGCAAAATGCTATATTTTATGAGCGCATTGACGTATCATTACAAAACTCGGTATGGGTCATCAGCACAATGCCCTGAAGGAGCCTGAGAAGGTTCGAGCCAGTGCCACCTAGTGGTAAAATTAAATATTCACATTCTTATAAATTTGGGTGTGGTCGACTTATTTTCACGAAAGTCACCTTTTTTGACTCCTGAATCCTTGCCTAGTCCAGAGATACCAAACATGCCAGGTTTTGCCTTACGGTTTGTGCAACGTTGCATTTTAGTGCTTAAAAAACATTTGCCAATATCTTAGAAACCGTTACTCCTATCGACACGAAACCACTGTAGAAAATTCGGAAACATAGCTTGCCGGGTTGCCATTGACTACAATAGAGTATTATGATATAAAATGCTACATTTTACATTTTACGAATGCATTGGTGTGTCATTACCAAACTTTGTTTCCATCGAGACCATGACCTGAAAGTACTCAAATTTTGAGTCAGTGCCACTGTGGTCAAAAGTTATAATGAAATTTTAAATAATTGCTAATAGCTTTCTGTGAATTTTGCCTATTGTAATGAGACTGGTATTAATAGACTCCTTGGGTCATGCTGAGAACAGTGATACCAATGTTGCCATAGTCAGTCAAACTTCCTGTCTGCTATTTTGATTGACTTTTTCTTACTCCTCCTAAAACGCTGGTCTAATTTTCACCAAAATCAAATCATATCAGACCATGCTGACAAAACGTAATGGATTTTGTGTTCATAGACAAAAGCGTTTTAGCAATGAACAGCAATGAATATGAGGCATGATGGCAAAATGACACTTGAGGATGTATCTCTGCAATGCTTTGGCATATTGACACCAAACTTTGTGTGTGCCATTGTCAACTCACACAGAACAAACCACATTTGATAACAGCGCCACCTATTGGTCAAACGTGATAAGCCAATAAATCATATTGCTACAGGTTGCATTTATGATTTTTCAGCCATTTTTGATAAAATCATCATAAAATGGCTTTAATTACTCATTTCTTAAGTTTCTTAACTTGCTGTCTTGCTTGCCTAGTGCTTGGCCCCATAATTGCTGCTTGCAGCTATATTTATTATTATTATTATTAGTAGTAGTAGTAGTAGTAGTAGTAGTACTAATAGTAGTAGTAGTAGTAGTATTTTAATTATAATTAGATTTATTTATTTTATATACGTTATATAAAAATAAAAAAATATATAATAATAATAATAATACATTCAATAATATATAATAATAAATTAAAATTAAATATTTATACATGTAATTAATAATAAATTGTAAATTACTATAATTAAACAATAATTTTAATTTGATTAACATATGTAAGTTGTTAATAACAGTGCTTATCATTTAACATTACAGTTTTTTTATATATATATTTTTAATTTTAAATTAATTTTACATTTAATGAAAAATATTATGTAATGACCATTTTTTTATATTTAATGTTATTAATGACATTATTAATGTAACATTATTCATTGTTCTCCACACAATGAGATGTGCAGCGCTAATTGTTTGCATGTTTTACAGCCTCTAAATAATTTTCTTGTTCATATTTTGTTGTGATGTAACCTAATTGCAACGTTTGTGAAACACAGTGTTTGTGCTGTTAATGTGCACCTCATTATGTCTCTAGAAACATTGAAACCTAAAGTAAAGATTGACACAAACTGTTTCCAAGAGGCTCATGGGAAATCAGGTCACCGGAGGTCAAAGGTCACGGCTCTTGTCGGCTATGGATTGAAATTGATTTGTCTTTATTATAGTTTGCGTAATGAAAGTGCACAGGATTGATTCGCACATTGGATTTCCATTTGTTCACCTAATGTTGATGGCGACACGTCGCTCAGACGAACGCTAGCCTGTGGTTTTTGACTGAAATCTACTGAAATGTATGAGAAGTGTACAAAACATCTGTAGATTTAGTGACTTGTGATTAGCTGATGAGCTTTCATGCTACATTTTCATCAAAACATTGTGTTTGAACAGTTTGTCGTTGACTGATCATGAAACAACAGTTTTCTGTTACATTTATACTGAGTTCATGTCATACCTTCATTTTCTTGTGTGTTTTGTCTTCTTTTTTCTAGTATTGTCATTTGTTGTCGAGCGTCAAGCGTGATTAGCATTAAGTTTGGGCTGGGAAACCGTTTGGCGGCGTTTGGTCTCTGGGTTTCCTTTTTATAAATAAATATACAGTTAAATGGTTTTTAAGATTTTTTAATAAATTAATGTATGTATTTTTATATTTATATTTTTGTATTATTACATTTTACTATTAAATTATTACATTTATATTAAAGCATACTTCAATTATATAACAAAAATATATTAATTAAACAACCTGACAGTTTAATATATTGGAACTATACTTATTTATAAATAAATTAAGTAAAATTATTATATTTGTTAGTAATTATTTAAATAAATGTATTTATTTTATTAATGAATAAAAGTACAGTTATATGCATTTATTTGCACTGTTCATTATTTTGCATTATTATTATTATTAATAATAATTATTTATTAAAATCATTATATTTATTTTAGTATTGTGTATTGTTTTTATTATATTTTTACAACGTAAATTTTTATATTTATTATTAATAATTATTTAAATTACTTTTGTAATAATTTTATGAAAATTACAACCTGACAGCTGCTCTGTAACTAAAATATTTATTAATTTATTTCATTATTGAATTTATTTTATTATTATTTTCATCATCATAATCATATTTATTTTAGTATTCATTTAATTGTTCCTATTAAAAATACTTTATTATGTGTTGTTGTTGTTGTTATTATTATTATTATTATTATTATTATTTATATGTTATAACTTATATTATTATTTATTATTAATAATTATTTAAATACATTTTTAGAATCGTTTTATTAAAATTACAACATGACAGCTGAACTTCAGCTAAATTATTCATGTTGTTTTAATTTACTAATATAGCTACTGAATTTGTTTTAATACTAATAAATAAGTATTATCAAAATCGTTTATTTTAGTATTACTTTAATTGTCCATATTAAAAATACTGTATTGTGTGTTATTAATTTTAACAACTTCAATTATTATATTTATTAATAATTATTTTAATTAATTTTAGAAATGTTTGATTAAAATTACAACATTACAGCTGCACTGTAGCTAAATTATTCATGTATTCATTTAATTATTGCATTTATTTTATTATTAATAAATAATATAATAATTATTATTAAAGTAATTGTTTGTTTTAATATTACTTTGATCATATTAAAAATACTTTATTATGTGTGTTATTAGTATTTTTAACAACTTCAGTTATTATATTTATTATTAATTATTTAATTTTTATTAATTATTTTAATTGTATTAAAATTACAACCTGACAGCTGCACTGAAGCTTGCTCATTTATTTATTTATTTAATTACATTAAGTTTATTTCATTATTAACTATTAATTATTCTATATTTTTAATTATTTCTATTATTTTTACATTTTAAATTATTATATTATTAATATTAAAAATAATTGTATAAAAATGTCAATAAAATTACAACCTGACAGCTGTTAAAATATTGGTAAAATTATTTATTAATTTATTTATTTCATTAGCTATTATATTTATTATTACTAATTATTTAAATTAATGTTATAATCATTTTATTAAAATTACAACCTGACAGCTGTGCTGTGGGCAATTTTTTTTTTTAATAATTCGTTTTATTATTTACTTAATTAATACAATCATTATACTTAAAATTAAAAACATTCTTATTACATTTGTTATTTAAATCACTTTTATAATTAGATTAATTTACAATCAGACAGCTACAGTGACACTGAAATATGATTAGCCTATTTAATTATATTTAGTTAATAGTCACATTTAAAATTACTAAATGTAATTAAGCATATAAATAACTGTCTAGGTAAAGAAAATAATTATTACATATTTAAATAAATTATTTAAGACTTGTGAAACATGAGTTTGACTGTGGTTTAACTCTGTTAGTATCTGTGTTTCAGGATAATGCTAACAGAAAGTTTCCTTAAAGTTTTTCAACTCAGAAAAAGGCTCTGACCTTTTCGCGCCAAACGGGTAAGACGTCGTTAATTTTCCCCGTGATTCTCCCGCGTCTTTGTCGAGTCCAACAGCAAACACCGGAGTTTGTCAGCTCGCTCGGCGCGTGATTCATTCGCTTCGGCTCGCGTTATTAAAGGCCTTTCAGTTGTTTCAAAGCTCCCCCTTTCCCGCGCGACAGTTTCATTTCTGCCTTTTGTCCCGGCCGGTATTTACAGCCGTAATTGAACGGCGTCGGGTCCGCGAGTTCAATTGCAGTCAAAGGGGCCGGAGCCGGCGGATATGAAAAATGGGGCTCTTTTAAATGCTAATCAGCGTGGTTAGCGTATAGCTCCTGCTTGGCTGGCAAAAATAATTGTGCAAATATCCATGAGAAGTGCTTGTGCTTGCAGTGCTTGTGTAAAGATGCTGCGGCGCGTCCCCGCGGCTCTCGGAGGCCAGTCATGCGCTAAATATCCCTGATTTCTCTCACGGCTTTCTCTTAGCGCTTAGCATAACGGCGTCGTGGAGGTGAGTGATAACGCCAGTCAAATATTCATCAGTCTGAAGAGTTTCGCCGTTGTCTGAGTGGAAAATGTCAAAAGAGTAACAAAAGGCAACGGTTGCTGGTGAGTGTTAACAGAGAAGGAGCAGCTTCGGAAATTAATCTGTAGAATGGATATTACATCAATAACAGTCGTTTAAATTCCTGTCCATCAATGAACACTAGAATAGATATCACTGTAATATCACAAATTAAATTCATTTTAAATCACTTATATGGGCCATTCTACAGAATTGGTGCAAACTGCTGTCCCAACCAAAAAAAAAAAAAACATTTAAAAAGCATTTGTGTATTTTAATATTAGATGTTTACTAAATCCTTTCATTATCTGTTGAAACCTACAATACTATTTAAAATATCGGTACGCTTAATATATATATATATATATATACAGGTCCTTTTCAAAAAATTAGCATATTGTGATAAAGTTCATTATTTTCTGTAATGTACTGATAAACATTAGACTTTCATATATTTTAGATTCATTACACACAACTGAAGTAGTTCAAGCCTTTTTTTGTTTTAATATTGATGATTTTGGCATACAGCTCATGAAAACCCAAAATTCCTATCTCAAAAAATTAGCATATCATGAAAAGGTTCTCTAAATGAGCTATTAACCTAATCATCTGAATCAACTAATTAACTCTAAACACCTGCAAAAGATTCCTGAGGCTTTTAAAAACTCCCAGCCTGGTTCATTACTCAAAACCGCAATCATGGGTAAGACTGCCGACCTGACTGCTGTCCAGAAGGCCATCATTGACACCCTCAAGCAAGAGGGTAAGACACAGAAAGAAATTTCTGAACGAATAGGCTGTTCCCAGAGTGCTGTATCAAGGCACCTCAGTGGGAAGTCTGTGGGAAGGAAAAAGTGTGGCAGAAAACGCTGCACAACGAGAGGGGGACCTGCGGAAGCAGTGCACTGAGTCTGGAGTAGAAACATCCAGAGCCACCGTGTACAGGCGTGTGCAGGAAATGGGCTACAGGTGCCGCATTCCCCAGGTCAAGCCACTTTTGAACCAGAAACAGCGGCAGAAGCGCCTGACCTGGGCTACAGAGAAGCAGCACTGGACTGTTGCTCAGTGGTCCAAAGTACTTTTTTCGGATGAAAGCAAATTTTGCATGTCATTCAGAAATCAAGGTGCCAGAGTCTGGAGGAAGACTGGGGAGAGGGAAATGCCAAAATGCCTGAAGTCCAGTGTCAAGTACCCACAGTCAGTGATGGTCTGGGGTGCCATGTCAGCTGCTGGTGTTGGTCCACTGTGTTTTATCAAGGACAGGGTCAATGCAGCTAGCTATCAGGAGATTTTGGAGCACTTCATGCTTCCATCTGCTGAAAAGCTTTATGGAGATGAAGATTTCATTTTTCAGCACGACCTGGCACCTGCTCACAGTGCCAAAACCACTGGTAAATGGTTTACTGACCATGGTATTACTGTGCTCAATTGGCCTGCCAACTCTCCTGACCTGAACCCCATAGAGAATCTGTGAAGAGAAAGTTGAGAGACGCAAGACCCAACACTCTGGATGAGCTTAAGGCCGCTATCGAAGCATCCTGGGCCTCCATAACACCTCAGCAGTGCCACAGGCTGATCGCCTCCATGCCACGCCGCATTGAAGCAGTCATTTCTGCAAAAGGATTCCCGACCAAGTATTGAGTGCATAACTGAACATAATTATTTGAAGGTTGACTTTTTTTGTATTAAAAACACTTTTCTTTTATTGGTCGGATGAAATATGCTAATTTTTTGAGATAGGAATTTTGGGTTTTCATGAGCTGTATGCCAAAATCATCAATATTAAAACAAATAAAAGGCTTGAACTACTTCAGTTGTGTGTAATGAATCTAAAATATATGAAAGTCTAATGTTTATCAGTACATTACAGAAAATAATGAACTTTATCACAATATGCTAATTTTTTGAAAAGGACCTGTATAATCATTATTTAGTGGGTACCTGCAACTGGGAGGTGGCTGTCCTGAACCCTAACTCCTAAATTTCAGTTCATGAAAATGAAAGTAAATTTATGAAATTTATACATTATGAATTTTTATGCAAAACACATGTGTTCTGCATTTTTTTTATTAGCTTAAACTGATTTTAACTACACCCCTGCATGTATGATCAGGAAATATTCTGAAAAAAACTTTGTGTAACTTTAAAGAATGTCACTACCGAACACCATTTTTCTATAATAATTTTTTTTTTTTGGGGGGTGTTATGTTCAAATGTTCAATAACATTTAGTTTTTATATGTGTACAACTGTGCTAGCTAATCATGTGCTGATTAGCATCTTTGAGATCTTTGTTTGTGACCTATTTATTTTTGGGGTGTATTATCCCACAAAATTGTCACTACCGTGACAGTCACGATCAAAACATTTGGTGAAGTTTCAGTAGTTTTTTGTTTTATTATTCCATAAAATTGTAACTACCGTAATAGTCACGACCGAAACAATTGATGCAGTTTTGGTAGTGACATCTTTGTTTTTCAGGGGCATTTTACCATACAATTATCACTACCGTAACACTTACGACTGAAACATTTGGTTAAGTTTTGGTTGTGACATCTTTGTTTTTTTTTTTTTTTTAGAGAGTCCCCCCATAAAATTGTTACTACCATAACAGTCATGACCAAAACATTTGGTGAAGTTTTGGTAATGACATCTTTGTTTTTTATTTATTTACCATAAAATTGTCACTACCATAACAGTCTCAACCAAAACGTTTGGTATAGTTTGGTAGTGAAATATTCATTTTTTGGGTGTGTAATCCCATTAAATTGTCACTACCAAAACATTTGGGGGCAGTTTCAGTAGTGACATCTTTGTTTTTTGTTTTTTACATTTTTTTCCCCCATAAAATTGACATTACCATAACAGTCATGACCAAAACATTTGGTAAAGTTTCATCTTTGCTTTTAGAGTTTTCCCCCATAAAATTGTCACTACCACAACAGTCACAACCAAAACAATTTGTGCAGTTTCGGTAGAGACATCTTTGTTTTTTAAGTTTTTTTTTTTTTCCCCCATAAAATTGTCACTACCGAAACTTCACCAAATGTTTCGGTAGTGACATCTTTGTTTTTTGGGGTGTTGTCCCATAAAATTGTCACTACCACAACAGTCACAACCAAAACAACTGGTGCAGTTTCGGTACTGACATCTTTGTTTTTTACAAAAACTTTGAACCAGTTCTGTAGAATGGCCCATATACACTGAGAATTTGAGTGTAGTTCCTATCCAATAGTGAAGCTCACTACCTTTTCAAAACATTTTCTTGATGTAGTTGTTTGACTCTGTTAGTGTCTGTGTTAGTCAGGATTTTTTTTTTGGTGTCTCAGCTCTGAGAACGTCCTTCAGGAGCGTCTGAGGTGTGAGACGTGCCGTAAGCTTCGACTGATCGATTGTTTTCTGTCTCAAACAAGCGTGTCGCTGTTCCTGGAAAGCTCCTGCTGAGACTTTAAGAGAGCGACCAAGACCAAACGCAGAGCAGAATGAGATGAAACGCAGCAGATTTAACTAGTTGATAATCAGATTTGCTCAGAGCTGAAGAACACCTGAGTCTCGCTGATAACGGCACAACAGAAACGGCATCAGATGATACGCTCAACACAAATCAACAACACCACACTTGGTGAAAAAAAAAAAGTATGGTGGAATTTTATACAAGATATAATTGCTTTATTTAGTTTTGATTCTGAATGTACTTTTTGGTATGAATTTTGTACAAGAACAGTAATTTTGAAAAACCTAATTTAAACCATTTTATGAGGCCACAGGCTTGTGCGACAAATTACATTTCCCTTAATTTTCTTTTATGAAAACACAGCTAACACATGCTTATCTAAAGAAAAAAAAAAGTTCTTAGTAAGTTAAATGGCAAGAAATACATATTATATTGGCCGATATGTAAATTTCGCAGATGAGCTGGTAAGAGTCAGCTGCAAAGTCAATAAAGTGGTAGGGAAAGTGATTAGATTTTGATGAGAGATTATGAAAACAAACATTTCCTCCTTTGGAATAACATCCACGTTTGATTCAGTCACAGCACGTGTGCAGAATAGCACACAGACTTGTGTTCAGGAGGTGAATTGGATGAGTTTTGAAGTCTTGTTTTCCTTACATCCCGTGAATCGGCTCGATGTTCCAGACGTCAGGACTCTTCCATCTGCTCGCTCGTCTCGCTGCGGTTTAGCTGTGGAAAGTGACGCGCGAGTTGGCCGTCGCTGTGGTTTTGCGTTGGCTTCAGGTTCACTGACACCTGTCACACAGCGTTTTTGTCCTGAGGGTGAATCTGAGCCGCCGTTGGCAGTTTTTCACCAGGCTCTGAGTAAGAAATCACCAAGATGTTTTACGCTTTGTTTGTTCAGAGTATCTGATGATACAAAAAATGTCCGAATTTGCTGTGTTAAACCTGTAAGTGTCAAAAATTGAAGCCTGAGATGGAGCTTAGCGGTTAGCACACGTGTTAGTTTTGCACACTGTTAGCATTGAGGGTTTAGCATGAACATCTTTATAGGGTTTTAACCCTGATAACACACATACCTCTCGGAGACATCTATTTGCATTTACGTCTGCAAGACATAGTTTGCTCATCTGCAATACATCTGTTGGATGTTTCCTATCAGATGTCAAATAGACATCTATTAGATGGCTTTAAGATGTTTATGATTTAGAATGTATGTAAAACTGACATCTTACAGACATCTGGCAGATGTTTGTACACAGCAGATGCTTTCCAGATCAAGAGATCTTTAACAGACATCTTGCAGACTTACGTGTTCTCTCTGGAGTACATCTCTGAGACGTCTGTTTGACGTCTGCTTTTACATCTGTAAGACGTAGTTTGCTCGTCTGCAATATGTCTGTTGGATGTTTCCTATCAGATGTCAAATAGACGTCTATTAGATGTCTTGAAGATGTTTAAGATTTTGAATGTATGTAAAACTGACATCTTACAGATGTCTGCCAGATGTTTGTACACAGCAGATACTTTCCAGATCAAGAAATCTTTAACAGACATCTTGCAGATAAACGTGTGCTATCTGGGAATGCTCTAACAGACACTTAGCATAAATGTATTTATGATTTTTTTAACGGGTTGTAACCCAGATAGCACAGGTTCGTCTGCAAGATGTCTGTTAAAGATCTCTTGATCTGGAAAGCATCTGCTGTGTACAAATGTCTGGCAGACATCTGTAAGATGCCAGTTTTACATTCATTCTAAATCATAAACATCTTCAAGACATCTAATAGACGTCTATTTGACATCTGAAAAGAAACGTCCAATAGACGTATTGCAGATATCTTGCAGATATCTTGCAGATGTCCAATATATGTCTCCGAGATGTACGTGTGCTGTCGAGTAACTTAATCATGGAGATAACGTTATATTAATCTAATTAAGAAACTATTATAACTATCTTGAAAGCTAAAGCTAGTCAAATTGTTAATGTTTGGAGGAAATACATAGCTTAGGATAGCATAGGAAATACATAATAAGATCTTAAATGAAGGGAACATTGGCTAAAGTGATGGATTATTTGTATCTAAAATGGTTTTCTTCCAAACCAAGCTACATGCTACAGCTAGTTTGCTAACAAATTTCTCTCTCACTACTTTTTCATAGTTTGGCAGCAACTTTTGTTGACATTACACATAATTCCTCTCTGTGTTTTCTTTTAATGTTCACATTAGCTTGCTAAAAAGCTAGCTTTCAAAGTCTGAGGTTGGTTTTTGCTAGCATGGAGGTGTTTTTTTAGTACAGTCTAACATGTGGCATTTCTCTCTTAACTTCCTTTTTAACTTTCTCTTTTATCTTTTTTGTTTTAATTAGCATGAGGGTTGTTTCTTTAACATATTTTAGCTTTAGCTAAAGCTAGTAAAATTGCTAATGTTTAGAGAAAATACATAGCTAAAGATCAATAAAGACACATTGGCTAAAGTGCCGTAATATCCGCATCTAAAATGGTTTTCTTCCAAACCGAGCTACATGCTAAAGCTAGTTTATTAACAATCCTTGTCAGTTGTCTCTCTCTACTTTTTCATAGTTTAGCATTCATTTTTTCATTCCCCATCTTCAAATAATGTGACATTATCCATGAGTTCTCTATTGTTACCTTGCTAAAAAAAAGCTATCTTTCAAAGTCTGTTTTTTTTTTATTTCAATGTTTATCATCATCTTGAAAGCTAAAGCTAACAAAATTGCTAATAAATGAAGAAAATACATTGCTAAAGATCTTAAATAAAGGAAAAAAATGGCTAAAGTGATGCATTATCTCCTTTTACATTTTTTTAAAATGTTTTCTTCAAACCGAGCTACATGCTAAAGCTAGTTTGCTAACAATCCTTGTCAGTTGTCCCTCTCCCTACTCTTTCATAAGTTAGCATCAATGTTTTCATTCTCCATTTTCAAATAATGTGACATTGCATATGATTTATCTCTGTGTTTTTCTTTATTTTCTGATTAGCTTGTTAAAATAAGCTAGCTTTCAAAGTCTGAGTTTGTTTTTTGCTAGCATGAAGGTGTTTTTTTTGTTATTTAATAGTCTAACGTGGCATTTCTCTCTTTAAGCTGACTGAAAAGCTATCTCTTTTTTTTGTTAGCATGAGGGTTGTTTCTTTAACAGACAAAAAGGAAATTGCTAGTTTCTTTCAAAAGCCTCTACATGTCAAAACCGTCTGAAAAAAGACTTAATAAATGTGTAAACGTAAAATTAAGCTTTTCCAAGAGCATAATTAAACCTAATTTCTGGGTTTAACATAGATTTTTCACTCTCCGTCTTTTAAATAATGTGACATTTTCCAAGATTTCCCCGTGTTTTTCTTTATTTAGAAGTTAGCTTCTTGAAAAAGCAAGCTTTTCTGTTTTTATAAACATTAGGGTGATTTCCTGGTTTCAACGTAGTTTAACATGGTATTTTAGCATTAGCATGAACCAAAAAGCCTCCACGGATAATAGAAAATAGTAGATTGCTTCTTTAAAAAGCCTTTAAAACATCAAATACATCAGGATAAAAGAGAGTCGAATCATATTGTCAGATTTCATAGATTTCAACTTTATCATTCTGGCTTCAATTAAGCTTTTGCCATTAGCTTGCTGAAAAGCTAATGTTTTTTAAAGTTTTGGTTAGCATAAGGGTTGTTTTTATTTTGAATTTTGTCCCAGTCTAATGGTAATTTAGCATTAGCCTAAAGGTATCTGCGGATTTAAAAAAGGAAAACAGTTAATTGATAGCTTTTCAACAGCCTCTGAAATGAGTACAATAAATATATCAAACTTAGCTTTTAGCTTTTCCGATAGAATAGGTGAACGCTGGTGTTTTTCGCTCAAAGTGTACGATCAAGCAGATTAGCATGGCAGAATCCTAATTTGCGTGTCTGGGGAAATGTTAGCGGTGAAGTAATTGTTTGTACACTAATCATTGCACAGCGGCGTGTGGGCATTTCCACTTCTGCCTCTGTCATGTTATTAATCATGACTTGATTTGGCCCGGTTAGCCTCAGAAAAGGGCGGCTCATGCTAGCGCGCGCACAGGTCTGCTGGGTGCGGCGACTCCTGACGCCCGAGGCCAGTGTGAGCAAAACAAATCATCAGTCACCGCTAAAGCCGCGCTCTACTTGGACCTCACCTGGTGTGAGTGTGGGACTGAGGGGTTTAGAGGAACTTATAGAGGGTTTCATGCTTATATGCTAAAACCTTATGCTAATATTGTGATGCATTTGCTTTTGATTGCATAAATGTGATCTGTTTAAACTAATAGCACATTTTAAAGAATCTCTATCGCCCCCTTGAGTACTGGAGGACTTCTTAGGACAGTAGTGCAAAAAAAAAAAAAGTAACATGGTTTTGCAATGTTTGTTTTATTATTAGCAATGTAGTTTTGCATGTTGATTTATATAAGCATTGTTATATCACATAAACATTGCATTTAAAGTATGCTAATACATACCCCGTAGGTGGAGTACATTGTGAAATGTGAGGGGCATGTTGTAACATGACAATATGACAGCTTAAAATGTTGTCTAATCAAATAAAAAAAAAGCTTTAAAGGGCTCTAAACTATTCCAGATTAGGAAAAAGGGAATTATCTAGTTAAACGATTGGTTATTTTCACAACAAATTGACAATTTCTATACTTTTAAACTTCAAATCCTGGTCTTGTCTCATTTCTGCGATGCGCAGTTGTAGTCTGTGTGATCCGGGCCAATACAGTTAGGGTATGTCGAAAAACTCCCATCTCGTTTTTGTCTTCAAAATTGTCCTACAGCTCTCTTTTACTTTTTTTGTAAAGGCGTTTGATCTTCTTTGTATGTTTATTTTGTAAATAAATGAACATACTGGGTTGGTACTTCTGCAGCTTTGTAATTTTGAAGACAATTTTGAAGTTGAAGAAATCAAGATGGGAGTTTTTGGACAAACCCTAACTGTATTGACCCAGATCACACAGAGTACGCATGCGCATCGCAGAGATGAGACTAGATGAGCATTTGCGGTTAAAAAGTATATTAATTGTCAATTTGTTTAGAAAATAACCGATCGTTTCGCTAGATAAGACCCTTCTTCCTCGGCTGGGATCGTTTAGAGCCACTTGAAGCTGGATTTAAACTACATGTTGGAAGTTCAAACTTTAGGGCACCATTCATATTACAACGGAAGAAAGAAAGACAGGAACATCTTGGATGACAAGGGGGTGAGTACATTATCTGTAAATTTTTGTTTTAAGTGAATTAATCTTTTAACATGGGGACAGGAGAGCTTTTAATCAGTAAATAGGGAGAAAAAGTAGCTGGCGTTACTTATTTGAAAAAGTAACTCAGGTATTTTCTTGTCAATTAAAAAGTAATGCATTACTTTACTACAGTTTCAAAAAGATGGTTCTTTACATGTAGTAACAGTTCTATTTACAACTATAGCATCCTGAAGAACCCTTTTAATGCTGAGTTTAGGGTTTTTTATTCCCGCCCTTTTGTTTTTCAAATCTGTAACTGTCAAAGCACCTCATTACATTAGTTTCTGGAGCTCAGAGATCCAACTACAGACTGTCAACACACTCTCAACAAGTAAATGATTTCATTCTTAAATTAAAATACAAATTTAACTAAAAAAAAAAAAAAAACTTTAAAATTATTTTCGCTCCTTTTGTTTGATCACATGTTCACTAAAAAAGATGGTTCTTTAACGGTTCTTTCCATGTAGTAACAGTTCTATTTAGAACCATCGTATCCTGAAGAACCCTTCTAATGCTGAAATGGTTCTTAGAGTTAAAGTTAGGGTTCTTTATTCCCGCACTTTTGTTTTTCAAATCTGTAACTGTCAAAGCACCTCATTACTGAGTTTCTGGAGCTCAGAGATCCAACTACGGACTGTCAACATACTCTCAACAGGTAAATGATTTCATTCTTAATTTAAAATACATATTTAACTTTAAAAATGTATCTTGTTTCCAAACAAACATTCTTTTCTCTCCTTTTATTTATTTATTTTTTTGATCACATGTACACTCAAAAAAGATGGTTCTTTAACGGTTCTTTCCATGTAGTAACAGTTCTATTTAGAGCCATCACATCCTGAAGAACCCTTTTAATGCTGAAATGGTTCTTTGTGTCAGAGTTCTTTATTCCCGCCCTTTTGTTTTTCAAACCTAACTGTCAAAGCACCTCATTACTGAGTTTCTGGAGCTCAGAGATCCAACTACTACAGGTAAATGATTTCATTCTTGATTTTAAATACGAATTTAACTTTAAAATTGTATCTGGTGTCCAAACAAACATATTTTCTCTTCTTTTTTTGAATACATGTACTGTAAGTATGAGCAGCTCTGTTAAGATGAGGATACTCCTCTTCTCCAGTAAGTAAGTAACAGAGACATTGAATTTTTAATCAATATTGTTATTTTTTTTGTTTTTAATTATTATTTATTTATTACTAACAGAGGCTACACTCTAGAAAAGATGACTCATTATTGATCTTCTGGAGTTCAGCTATCCAACTAAACAGACTGTCAACACACTCTCAGCAAGTGAATGATTTCTTTCTTAAAATGTCTATATTTTTTAACTTTTTAAACTGTAACTGGATTCCAATCATTTCTCTTTTCAATTTAAGAGGACACGTAAGTTTGACCAGCCCTGATCAGAAACTTCTGTCCTCTTCACCACTAAGTAAGAAAAAAAAAAATTATTAATTGTATTTTATTGTATTTTTCTCTCTTTTTTTTTTGTAGCTCTAAACTCAATTGTGTATTTCATATGCATCACATCCTACAACTTCATTATCTGCAGAGAGAAACTGCCACTCAATCACACCAAAATACACATAATGATGGATTGTGAAAATACAGTATTTCACTGGAACTTGGTCACTATTCTCTGTTTCTATTTTGCTTTACTTAAGTATTTATGTTCAATATCAATTGTCATTCTGCTAATAACTGTCATTTTTGCAACAAATTCACGTCATTAAAAGAATAAACATATCTAATTGACAAATCTTCTTGTTGTTTTCATGTAAAATCCTAATAGACACTACAAGATATTGTAATACCATGAAGATAGAGTAAAAAACAATAATAAACTATCATTAAAGAGGTTATGGATAACACCATTAAGCTCCTGTATAGCATTTGTGCTCCCTTATTGTTCAGAAGTTTTTGTATTGTATAATTTAGGTTATTTGAGTTGGAAACAGTAGCTGTATCCTCATGAATAAGCAGGTTTTCTGTGTTCTGGTGTACCTGTCTCTCTCTCACACAGATGTCGGTGTGTCTCTTGCGCTGAGGTTAGAGCAGACAGTCGTGGTGCTCAGCTGATGTGACAGCAGCCCTTTCACAGCCCTGATTCAGTGTGGCACTGAAGAGACTAATTACCTCCTGTGACCAGACCTCACAAACAGACCCTACAGCGCCCGCCGCTGATACCCACCGCTCCAAACCATGCTGAGAACATACACTGGCAGTAGGGCTGGGTATCATTTTTTTTTTTTTTTTTCGAAAATGGTGCATAAACAGAAATGTACCCAAAATATAACTATGTTCTCTTTTGCTGGACAACAGGTTTAGAAACGCTTCCCATTGAATGACTGGAAGGATAAGGAGAAAGCAACTGACTGTGGCCACCACCTACAAAACCATTACTTTTGGTGGCTGTCTTGATGTTTTCTAACTATTCATTTGCACCGAAGCAGGTAAAACAGATTCACAATCACTTCTGCTTCTTAACTGAACAGATTCATATCCCTAAAGTTGAATCTGTAAAACACATTTAGTCAGACTCTCTATTAAATGTTCTCTTGTATGTATACAAATAATGAGACACTGAATTTGCATAGAGGTATATGATTATAGATGAATATAGCACAAAATAAGGCAAGGAAGACAAATAATGAAACAAACATAAAACAAATTTATTTATACATGTTGATGGAAACAATGTTGTGAAAACCATGTCACCATCATTTTTTGATTCTGCTCTGTAAACAACAAGCTCAACTACTTTCCAATGAGAAACCATCAGACAGACCGAACTTAAACTAATCACTGATTTCAGAAGACAGAAGGAAATATATACATACTTTTTCACAGGAAATAAGGCATATACAGGTCCTTCTCAAAAAATTAGCATATTGTGATAAAGTTCATTATTTTCTGTAATGTACTGATAAACATTAGACTTTCATATATTTTAGATTCATTACACACAACTGAAGTAGTTCAAGCCTTTTTTTTGTTTTAATATTGATGATTTTGGCATACAGCTCATGAAAACCCAAAATTCCTATCTCAAAAAATTAGCATATTTCATCCGACCAATAAAAGAAAAGTGTTTTTAATACAAAAAAAGTCAACCTTCAAATAATTATGTTCAGTTATGCACTCAATACTTGGTCGGAAATCCTTTTGCAGAAATGACTGCTTCGATGCGGCGTGGCATGGAGGCAATCAGCCTGTGGCACTGCTGAGGTGTTATGGAGGCCCAGGATGCTTCGATAGCGGCCTTAAGCTCATCCAGAGTGTTGGGTCTTGCGTCTCTCAACTTTCTCTTCACAATATCCCACAGATTCTCTATGGGGTTCAGGTCAGGAGAGTTGGCAGGCCAATTGAGCACAGTAATACCATGGTCAGTAAACCATTTACCAGTGGTTTTGGCACTGTGAGCAGGTGCCAGGTCGTGCTGAAAAATGAAATCTTCATCTCCGTAAAGCTTTTCATCAGATGGAAGCATGAAGTGCTCCAAAATCTCCTGATAGCTAGCTGCATTGACCCTGCCCTTGATAAAACACAGTGGACCAACACCAGCAGCTGACATGGCACCCCAGACCATCACTGACTGTGGGTACTTGACACTGGACTTCAGGCATTTTGGCATTTCCCTCTCCCCAGTCTTCCTCCAGACTCTGGCACCTTGATTTCCGAATGACGTGCAAAATTTGCTTTCATCCGAAAAAAGTACTTTGGACCACTGAGCAACAGTCCAGTGCTGCTTCTCTGTAGCCCAGGTCAGGCGCTTCTGCCGCTGTTTCTGGTTCAAAAGTGGCTTGACCTGGGGAATGCGGCACCTGTAGCCCATTTCCTGCACACGCCTGTACACGGTGGCTCTGGATGTTTCTACTCCAGACTCAGTCCACTGCTTCCGCAGGTCCCCCTCTCGTTGTGCAGCGTTTTCTGCCACACTTTTTCCTTCCCACAGACTTCCCACTGAGGTGCCTTGATACAGCACTCTGGGAACAGCCTATTCGTTCAGAAATTTCTTTCTGTGTCTTACCCTCTTGCTTGAGGGTGTCAATGATGGCCTTCTGGACAGCAGTCAGGTCGGCAGTCTTACCCATGATTGCGGTTTTGAGTAATGAACCAGGCTGGGAGTTTTTAAAAGCCTCAGGAATCTTTTGCAGGTATTTAGAGTTAATTAGTTGATTCAGATGATTAGGTTAATAGCTCGTTTAGAGAACCTTTTCATGATATGCTAATTTTTTGAGATAGGAATTTTGGGTTTTCATGAGCTGTATGCCAAAATCATCAATATTAAAACAAAAAAAAAGGCTTGAACTACTTCAGTTGTGTGTAATGAATCTAAAATATATGAAAGTCTAATGTTTATCAGTACATTACAGAAAATAATGAACTTTATCACAATATGCTAATTTTTTGAGAAGGACCTGTATTAAGTGCATACTTAATTACATAAAATACAGAATTTAAAATATGTACATAAATATACAAACATCTCTTTTGGAAAGTGAATTTTAATGTCTCCATAAAAATGGCACTTAGATTATTTAAAATTTCTGCAAATTCAAAGTTTTCAATTTGTTGTTGTAGTTAATTAATATTATTTGTTTTAATCTACTGACAGTCCTAAAAAAAATGGATTTAGTAACCGTTTATAGGTCTTTGTTTCCTTTTTTTTTTAATTGTGTAAAATATACATCAAACAATAATATCAAGTAGCATCATTAAGAAAACATTTGTTTCTCATTTAACAAAATTCAGTGCAATAACTGGACAATATAATAAAAGCCGCTTTTCCACTGTCTGGTCAAAGAATGGTAAGAAATGGACGCTTGTCTGTTGCCTGGCTACTTAGTTATTTTAAGTATGTGAATTATAGTTGAACGGAAAGGAGTCTTTAAACGTTTTTAGATGTTTCTTGAACTTTATAAAAGGACTTGGTTCTTGGGTAGGGGTGTGAAGATCCTTCCACTGGTGAGGAACTGTGAAGCTGAAGGTTCTGAAAGTGATTTTGTGCATCACTCTGTAGATACCATGAGACACTGCTCACTTGGATTATCTACAGAAGCTGTACTTTTGTGAGATGGAGTGGAATTATCATACTTTTTGTAATATGTGAACTTTTTGCCTGTGAAGAGAGATAAACAGAAGTATAACATGCTGTAATGACATTTAAAGAGCATTATGAAGGGATTCATTTATTTCAAACACATCACCAACATAATTTTCCTGATTTTATCATTTTAGTGAATTGAAAAAAAAAAAAATAGTAACAGGTTCACATTCACTCTGCTTTTCATTTTACCAGCACACACAGAAACGCATGTAAAACATTTGCACTTATGATGGGTATTATACAGTATCTCACACCAAGTCATTAGTACTTACAAGGATTGCATTTCTTCCAGCAGCAAGCAATAAGTGCAATAAGTGCCAAAATACTGAAAATGAGGAGAATGATAGCTGGAAGTCTGATCAATGAAGCATCTGATGCAGAGTCTAGAACACAGAGAAACATATACACAATACGCAATGAATAAAATGACAGAAAAAAATTAACAACAACAAAATGTTAAAACAACAACAGAATAAAGGCATTCTCACGTGTTTGGCCCCTAAAATAAATCAAATATGTGGAGAAAAATGAACCAGGTTTCAACTTACTGCTACTCTTGGTGTCATTCACAGTCAGAATCTTCTGGATTGGCTCAGTCACACTCTGTCCTGGTAATTGTGATACTATACCTGTTTTTTTTAAAGTAGCTTTAGAGAAATGTAAGAACTCTTTCAGCCAGTAAATGCACTCAAGTCTGTAGTATTGTTTCAGAAAATCAAGTTGTTCTGTGTCATTGTTCCAGTTCTGCACTGTGGGATCTGCCTGCGATACGTGTGCAGTGTATCTGCCCTTCTTCAGGTCCAGTGAGATGAAACGCTGTCCATCATAACTGTACTCATCAAACCCATCTGGAACTTCAGTTTCATCATCCCATTCACATCCATACATCCTCTGATATGTATGAACACCTGAAAGAGAGAGAGAGATAATGACATTTTTTTTTTTTTTATGTACAAGACAATCATTTGATGTTTATAAATGTAGTAAGGGATAATGTACAAATAAAGCCCTTCAGGATGATAAACACTTCTCCTGATCACTCTGTTAGGGTTTATTTTGTAATAATTAGCCGGTATACTACTTATCACAAGTCTACATGCTGCATAAGTAAATAAGAAGACAGAATATAATATGAGATATATTTTATTTTAATAAAAGCTTCCATAAAGAAAAAAGTTCCAAGCTGCTTTGAGCCTAAAAGAATTAACAAGATGTACAATTAAGGGATAATATACAGTCAAATCACTTCTTATACAGCTCTGCACATATGACAAGCACATTAAAACTATTTGAAAATTTAACCTGTTTATTATCTCATAAACCTTGGCAGTGTGCAATCAGAATCAAGCATTTCAGAGAGTCATGTAATGTAGTATTTTAACTCACCGTGTGTCTGATTGAATCGCTCCATTAGACGTGGAATATTGTTTTTGTAGATATTTTGTACTTGTTTTCTGATCTCAGTGTCTGCTTTCCACATGTCTGTAGATGCATATTTCTTCATCCATTCCTGTCTAGTAACCAGCTCCTTTATCTCACTGTCATAATAATCAATCTGTTGTCCATCCAGTATAGTTACAGCAGAAAACTCTGGTCTTCCAGCAACCGTCTGTTTATTTCTTCCAGTGTATGTAGTCATAAACTTGTGTAGCTCTAAAAATAATAATTCAACAAACAATCAACATCAAAAACACAACAGCATAATGCTCTTGAACATGGTTAAACACCACTGATGACAAGAACGGGGCAACCTGTCACTCGCATGAGATTTACTAATAACAAACCAACATCAAATCAGTTCCACACAGGCAAATGTAAGCCATGCTCTACATTTGTTCTTGTTTCAGTAGCCATATCTTTTGTTTCATGGAGACTACAGTGGAGACATTTAAGTTCCTGGGATCTTTCATCTCCCAGGACATGAAGTGGGACACTCACATTGACTCCATTGTAAAAAAGGCCCAACAAAGGTTGCACTTCCTTCGCCAGCTGAAGAAGTTCAACCTACCACATGAGCTGTTAAAGCAGTTCTACACAGCTGTCATCGAGTCTGTTCTGTGCACATCAATAACTGTCTGGTTTGTCTCAGCTACAAAATCAGACATCAGAAGATTACAGAGAACAGTTCGGACTGCAGAGAGGATTATTGGTGCTCCCCTTCCCACCCTTCAAGAACTGTATACATCCAGGGTGAAGAAAAGAGCTCAGAAAATCACCCTGGATCCCTCACATCCAAGCCATTCACTCTTTGAACCTTTGCCATCTGGCCGGCACTACAGAGCCCCTAACACCAGGACAACCAGGCATAAGAACAGTTTTTTCCCCCCAGGCAATCCGACTTATGAACAGCTAAATGTTCACCCCGTTGTGCAATAAAAATATGTGCAATAACTTTCATCAAGCATCAACAGCACAACTGTATATGCCACTTATTTCTTAATTAATTTTTCTATATAAATATTTCTATATATAAATATTTATATGTCTATTTATATTTATATTTACATATGTATATTTTCTATTCTCTATTACCTTTATTTATTTTATTTTATTTTTTTATTATTATTATTTATTTATTTTTTTATTGTCTGTTGTTGTCTGTGTACCCTGGAAGCTAATGTCACAAAAACAAATTCCTTGTATGCGCAAGCATACTTGGCAATAAAGCTCTTTCTGATTCTGATTCTGATGTTGAATATAAAATCGTCTTTCTCAGAAATGTGACAGGCATTTCTTTAATTTACATTAAAATGTGCATAGACTGTAATTTACATACTTTTAAGGAGACCTGCCTGCATGAGACAAGTACACATTGGAAAATACTGAAATAATTTCAGTGCAGCTTCAACAAAACAATATCCTCCTTTTCAACCCACAGTCAGCAAACACTAAATCTATTAACAAAATCTGTTTTTTGAGAAAAAATCACTTGGATTAAAAACATCTCATGAACATCAACACACGGAAGTAGCTGAAGGCCTTGCTGACAGAGAAGTCATTGTTTAGAAGATTATGAAATTAATCTCACCTGAATGAACCAAATGTATATAGATGCAGAAAATGATGAAGTTCATTGCAGATGAAAACCCATGAATTTGACACAATTCTTTGTGTAGTCATCGAAGAGCACAGCCAAAACGCTTTAGCATTAGCCACACCTGAATCGACAGGAAAAACACTTACTGAGCGCAGCCACAGAACATGGCTTTGCAACTCTGGAAAAACAGCCCTAATATGGAAGTTTAGGGTGGAACCTTTTGCTCACACATTTGACGTAACTTGCTCACTAACCTTTGGTTTGTTTTTCCTTTTGATTCAGGTGTGGCAGAGGCTAAAGTCTTTTAGCAGTGCTCCCATTTGACAGCTACACACAAGTTCAGGCAAAAAAACAAACAAACAAACAAACAAACAAAAAAAAGAACAAAAAAAAATATATACAGGTCCTTTTCAAAAAATTAGCATATTGTGATAAAGTTCATTATTTTCTGTAATGTACTGATAAACATTAGACTTTCATATATTTTAGATTCATTACACACAACTGAAGTAGTTCAAGCCTTTTATTGTTTTAATATTGATGATTTTGGCATACAGCTCATGAAAACCCAAAATTCCTATCTCAAAAAATTAGCATATCATGAAAAGGTTCTCTAAATGAGCTATTAACCTAATCATCTGAATCAACTAATTAACTCTAAACACCTGCAAAAGATTCCTGAGGCTTTTAAAAACTCCCAGCCTGGTTCATTACTCAAAACCGCAATCATGGGTAAGACTGCCGACCTGACTGCTGTCCAGAAGGCCATCATTGACACCCTCAAGCAAGAGGGTAAGACACAGAAAGAAATTTCTGAACGAATAGGCTGTTCCCAGAGTGCTGTATCAAGGCACCTCAGTGGGAAGTCTGTGGGAAGGAAAAAGTGTGGCAGAAAACGCTGCACAACGAGAGGGGGACCTGCGGAAGCAGTGGACTGAGTCTGGAGTAGAAACATCCAGAGCCACCGTGTACAGGCGTGTGCAGGAAATGGGCTACAGGTGCCGCATTCCCCAGGTCAAGCCACTTTTGAACCAGAAACAGCGGCAGAAGCGCCTGACCTGGGCTACAGAGAAGCAGCACTGGACTGTTGCTCAGTGGTCCAAAGTACTTTTTTCGGATGAAAGCAAATTTTGCATGTCATTCGGAAATCAAGGTGCCAGAGTCTGGAGGAAGACTGGGGAGAGGGAAATGCCAAAATGCCTGAAGTCCAGTGTCAAGTACCCACAGTCAGTGATGGTCTGGGGTGCCATGTCAGCTGCTGGTGTTGGTCCACTGTGTTTTATCAAGGGCAGGGTCAATGCAGCTAGCTATCAGGAGATTTTGGAGCACTTCATGCTTCCATCTGCTGAAAAGCTTTATGGAGATGAAGATTTCATTTTTCAGCACGACCTGGCACCTGCTCACAGTGCCAAAACCACTGGTAAATGGTTTACTGACCATGGTATTACTGTGCTCAATTGGCCTGCCAACTCTCCTGACCTGAACCCCATAGAGAATCTGTGGGATATTGTGAAGAGAAAGTTGAGAGACGCAAGACCCAACACTCTGGATGAGCTTAAGGCCGCTATCGAAGCATCCTGGGCCTCCATAACACCTCAGCAGTGCCACAGGCTGATCGCCTCCATGCCACGCCGCATTGAAGCGGTCATTTCTGCAAAAGGATTCCCGACCAAGTATTGAGTGCATAACTGAACATAATTATTTGAAGGTTGACTTTTTTTGTATTAAAAACACTTTTCTTTTATTGGTCGGATGAAATATGCAAATTTTTTTAGATAGGAATTTTGGGTTTTCATGAGCTGTATGCCAAAATCATCAATATTAAAACAATAAAAGGCTTGAACTACTTCAGTTGTGTGTAATGAATCTAAAATATATGAAAGTCTAATGTTTATCAGTACATTACAGAAAATAATGAACTTTATCACAATATGCTAATTTTCTGAAAAGGACCTGTATATATATATATATATTAGTATTTAAATCTAGCTTTCAGGGACTGGATTAATGACAATTCTTAAGAAGAAATTTCTTCTGAACTGACATTTTGTAAGTTAAGAAAACAGTTGAGAATATTTTGAATTTGCCAAAATTCTTCTTTAGAATATTCTCATCTTTTTACTTAAGATTGTTCTTAATGCAAGATTTAAGAAGAATACAAATTCTTCAAGAGAATCTTCTTAAAAAACATCTTAAATAACTTCTTTGGACATGACGTGTGGCCAAGTATGGTGACCTATACTCGGAATTTGTGCTCTGCATTTAAGCCATCCAAGCGCACACACACACCGTGAACATACACCCGGAGCAGTGGGCAGCCATATTGCTATCGATGTGGCACCCGGGGAGCAGTTCAGTTCAGTGCCTTGCTCAAGGGTCTCACCTCAGTCGTGGTTAAAGTTAGGATAGCTAGTTATGATAGTTTTTTTTTTTAATTAATTGTTATATTTAAGCATTACAACAGTACTAGCTACATATAATACATATAGGACTATTAATAGGGATGTGCATGAGTTCTCTGAAGTAAGAGCGATGACATAAACAATAATTGGTCATGATTAATCCATGTGCAACTCAAAACTCAGTAGCAACTCTACAAAAATGAGTCAGATAGGGAGGTTTAATTGAACATTTTTCTTAGTCTATAAACACGAGTTCATCTTTTGACTGTTTTTAGCGCATATGATTGCGCAGAGCTGATTTGTTGTAGCCGTGCACACACATAATGTTACCGGAAGCATTCATTCAGATGAGGGCGCAAAAACTCAGCATGAAAATGAATAAAACAGATCGCCTAAGCTTAAGACAGCCTCTTTAAAAGTAACTGTTCAAAAACATGGCACATTAAAACATGAAGCCGAGCGCCAGTCAAGGTCTTGAAGAAAGAACATATTTGAGAAATACTTAAGATTTTTTTTTTTTAAGAATTGCACTTAAGAACATTATTACAAACTTCATAGAATTTATTTTAAGATGTTTCTTAATTTATTTCTTAAGAAGATGTTCTTAAAGCATATCTGAAATGAGGTAAAACCTACTTTTTTTTTAAATGGTGGTGTGCACTGAGGCATGAATAATGTTGGTTTTATTCATTTATTTTACTATTTTCCAGCTGTATTTACAGTTTCATGATTGCTTTTGTTAGGTTGCGTAACTTGCAAGTTTGTTACATTGGGAGGTATTTTTTGCTTAAAATGATACTTTATTAGAAATAATCCACAGAATAGTATCGCCATTGGTTATTGTGTACCAAGTATTGATGTCTCTGTGTCCGGCTAAGTTCCACATAACTAATTGTGTATATGTGATATCTATTGTATCATTTGCTTAGATGTTTAGTAAAATACACTTAAAATGCATGATTTTTCCAAAGTATTGCCAAATCAATTTTAACTTTTACTGGCCAAGGTAAAATTACTTTGTTAAATTTACTTAACGTACGCAAGTAGATTTTATTTGACAATAAAAGGCAAATTATATGGAGCATTGTCAGTAAAATTTACTGTTGCGAACATTGTTACAAATATTTTATCAAGTAAATCAAGAAAATCACAAGAAGTTTTTAACAGAATAGATTTGGTATGATTACGGTAAATATCAGTCCTGGATTCAAAGTCAGAAAATTTTGCCTCTTCTCAAGAGAACATAAATAATAATAATAAAAAAAGCTTTTTCTCAAAATAACATGAATATTAATTATAATAAATAATAGCTGGGATTAGCATATCAAACTCTGTTAATATTCATTGGAATTGTGGTATTTTATAGTTATTTGATTTATGACACTGTATATGGTGTTTAATCATGCTTGAATTTTGTGTTTGTTTGTTGAATATTTTTCCAGTGTCACACACCTTCATGACCACATACACTGGAATAAATGGACAGACAGTTGCAGGAACACCAGAGTTTTTTGCTGTAACTACACTGGATGGACAACAGATTGATTATTATGACAGTGACACACAGATGCTGGTCCCCAGACAGGACTGGATGAAGGAGTTTTCATCTACAGAAATGTGGAAACAAGATGCTGAGATTAGACAATACATACAGCATATCTACAAATACAATATTGCTGTTCTAATGCAGCGATTCAACCAGACACATGGTGAGTTAAAATACTTTATACTACAGGTTAATGTGGAAGACTACATTATACAATGAGAAAAAGAGCAAATCTCACTGTTCCCTTCCCATCTACAGGTGTTCATACGTATCAGAGAATGTATGGATGTGATTGGGATGATGAGACTGAAGATTCACATGGTTTTGATCAGTACAGTTATGATGGACAGGATTTTATTACACTAAACATGAAGGAGCTCAGATATATCACACCTGTACATCAGGGATCGATTACAACGGCTAAGTGGAACAGTTACAAAGCACAGCTTGCCAATCTACAGCAATACTACAAACATGAGTGCATTTACTGGCTAAAAGAGTTCTTGATGTTTAGAGAAGGGCATTTGAAAAGAGGTACCTTGTTTTTGAGAAATTCCCTAAAGTAGATCATTTTTTTATTACGAGTCATTAATGTCTCTTTCTTTTCTCATGCATTATTTCATTAAAATATAAAAATGTAAAGCATAATTGAATAAGTTAACCCCTTAATCATCACCCATCCCCTCAGTGGGAAGCCTAGGTTTTTACAAATAAATCCTAACATAATTATGACAAGCTATACATTGTTGGAAAGGTCTAAGACTCCTAAACAGATATTTGACCATTTTTTTGTGTTACAATTATGTTGAAAAAAGGAATAGACTAATTAATGACAATGGCACCTCAAAAATGTACTTCGTAACAGGAGTTCTGACCATTGTCACATAAAGACTTTCTTCGTTGCCTTTTTCACTAGCACACTTGAGACAACATAAGACATTGTGTATCAGTTGAAAACTTAAAATCTCAAAATTCCTCTTTTGAAAACCTTTTTAAAATCAGACATTGCATTACCATGAAAAGTGTACTTCAAATTCATATTACAATTTTTTTTCATTCATCAATCATACAAAAACAAAACAAAACAAAAATAGCTTGTATACTGCATTTTCATGTCTATGCTCAAAAATGGGAGTGACAGTTAATCATACGTAAAGGGTTACTCATATGGATAAATATTAATTATCTAATTATTAAATATTTTTTTACATTTATCTCAATCTTTTTCTTAGCTCCTGAAGTGTCACTGTTACAGAAGAGTCCCTCCTCTCCAGTGGTGTGTCATGCCACAGGTTTTTATTCATCAGCAGTGAATATCACCTGGTTAAGAAATGGAGAGGAGCATGATGAGGATGTAGAGTTTAGAGGTCTGCTACCAAATGAGGATGGGACCTTCCAGAAGACTGCTATCCTTCATGTTACCCCAGATGACTGGAAGAAGGACCAGTTTGTTTGTGTGGTGAAGCATGAGGGAAAGACCATCCAGAAGATTCTGACTGACCACGAGATCAAGAGAAACTATGGTAAGTTGTTAATAGTGGGGCATAGTGTTTATGGTGGTTGTTGTTGTTGTTGTTGTTTTTAATACTTGCTATAAGGTTTATCCTGACCTTATCACATGAGAGACTGAGAGACCGAGATCTCTCAGATTTCAATTACAATATCTTCATGTGTGTTTCAAATGTGAACAAACAACATGAAGGTGAGCAAATGATGACAGAATGTTTAATTTTGACCACATTTGTCAAACAATTCCAATTAACAATTGTATTTCATCAGTGATAATAACCCTCTGCCTAACTAATTAATAACTTATTATTTCAACAGCCAGTTGTTTTAGCCTTATAGTGTTGTGTATTATTGTATGTTTAATTATATTTTTTACATGTGTTTTTTATTCTATATTTAAGGACCTACAGAACTACACTTACTAATACTTGCGAGTGTGGTAGGAGTCATAATCCTCATAGCCATCATTGTCCTGCCTATTGGTTTTTATATCATGACAGTAAGTATAAGTTTACCTCTTTTTTCTGCCTTTGATTCTCATTATGGCTTCATCAGCTGTAGGATGATAGGAATGTTCCTCACGATTAAACAATTGGATTTACAAACATTTTAATGTGTTTGATAGTAATTCCAGTTGGGTGTTTTAAGTTAGAAAAGCTGTTTTTACAAAAACTGTCAAAGTTAAACGTTTGTCTTAAAGCAACATTTTAGAGAAAGAAATTTGCAGGATTTTCTATTTTTATAATTATAAATAAACAATTCATTTCATTAATATTTTTGACCTTACTTTGCAGAAAAAAACCAAGCATGGGTTTAAGCCAATTTCATTCAGTGATATCGATGATAACATCTACATCAACAAAGGTCTTTGAAGAGTTTTCTCCAGTCTTCTGCATTTTCCCCAAGATGTGGGAGATGATTTCCACCAGGCATTTCTGACTAAACATTTCTTATTGAACAATATCCATGAGTCTGGCACCATGGACCTGTTTTACTAAAAAAGATAATCACATGAATGAGAAAGAAAGCAAAAAGAATATATGTTTGGATATTAAACCTGTGCAAATGGTGTAATGAGCACCTTATATCCAGTACTGTTTGTGATCTTGTCTTTCACCACTCACATATTTTCTATATATTTATATATTAAAAGAAAAAAAAAATTGTAAATATCTAAAGTCTAATGAATAATAATAGTTATTGTACAGCCACTGTACCTTTTGTAAAATTCAAATGGAAATAATAAACTGAAATGTAAATTAACACATGCAATTCTCTCTTTTCTTCAATAAAACATTATATGAAAATCACACTTTCTTTCTCCTGCAAAGAAAGTGTGATTTTCATAAGTAATAAAAAGTAATATGGGAATTAGCTATATTTATTTGCTTAGTGTGTATTTGGGTTTTGATTCTGCTGTTTTCTGGAATCCAGTGTAATTTTATGTTGATTACAACATTCAGTTTCTGCAGTATTTCAGTACCTGAATATTACTGTTTGATCTACCTGTTAGTAGATTGTCTAAAGTGAGATATCAAAATAATTTGTGCAGATGTCTGGGGGGTAATAGATTACTGATTGAAGTGACAAACATTACTCCCTAAATATGCATATTAAACTATTTATCTGGAATGACAGTTTTACTAGTAGCCACTTCTTCCTGTCAACATGCTAAAGACTACAGAGTATTTTCAGTGCTCTCTGATGACTACACTTATTTGACAGTCAAATGCACAAATTTGTATCCATAATGAAGTTTATTTTTTTCATCTGCACACCTTTTGTTCACTAAGGTGAGATTCATTTCATAACATTATTTGAAGGTTGAACCAAGTAAATTAATTTTCAACTAACATTTATATTACATTTATTTTTTTATTTGTTTTTATTTTAGTTTCTTTTCAATTAACAGGACTGTTTTTAATAGTTATAGTTATCAGTAATATCCTTGGTTGAACTGACGGATTAAACTTAATCTATATATTCATGGATTTTTTTTTCAGCCCTATATTGCTGTTTTTTGTAATATATATATATATATATATATATATATATATATATATATATATAGTCTTTTTATACTGGAATATAGATATACTTCTACAAAATACATTCTCAAAAAACATTTTAGAGAAAGAGATTGGAGAATTTACTCTTATTTTTGTTTGTTTGTTTATTTTCACTTCTAAAAATTTGAGATTGTAATGTGCCACAAAAATATTATATTCTATATTCAATATAAGACTCTTTTTGTGATTCAAGTTTGATTTATGTATTGAAAGTTAATATTTCTTTTGCTCTATGCTTATTATGTACGAATCACAGATGTAAAAGTTACTGAAAATATGCAGTATATGACAAATTTTTGTTATTAACACTCTTTGGATCTTTTCAGGTAACCGGACTCAGCAGTTGAAACAGATATGCTCTGTACAAAAATAAAAAATAAAACAAATTCAACAATGTGTCATTGTGTAACCCAAAACTTAAAAGAAAACAGGATTCTCAAAACAAAATATTACATCCAGTGACTTCAAACTCAGTGTTTGTGTTTAGAAACTCAATTTGATTTAGAATATGGAATGGAATACTGAGATTTCACCTTATAAAATTAAATAAATCACTCTTTCCTTTCAAAAAAAAAAAAAAAAAAAAAAAAAAAAAATCAAATGAGTCAAAGGCTCAAGATTCACGAATTCATGCTGGATTCGTGAGATGCAATTTGTGTATATGGCGAGCCAACCACGGATCACAAACATAAAAACCCAGCCAAAGCAATAGTTCTATATTTACTCAAAAGGGAGCGCATCTGCAACACTGATTCCCCCTCGATCTGCATCGGCTTCAATTTTACACATCTCTGCTTCTCCCGACGACATTTTCATGCGGTCGCATCCATTCAGTTTTTTTCTTGTCTCTCTCTCTGATCACGTCTCGCACTACTGGTAGCATCGGCGCGGTCCGTGGGCGGGGCCTATGAACGCGCTGCTACCATTGGCTATTAGGAATGTCTTTACTGGAATGAGATCCGTGATTGGATAAACACTTTTTCTTCTCAGTCTCATCTCCTTCCTTCTTTTTCCTGATCTTTCTTCAATATTAACTAATTTATAAATGATTTTTAATCTTTGTACTAGTATCCTGGGTTACCCGGGTTACATTCACATGTTGTTTCAGTGCTTATAAAAATAGTGTAATTAAAAATATCCTCAATTAAGATTTATGTCATTACTTTGCAGAGCTGAAGTATGAGCTATAAAAGTCATTCGACTGTGTCTGACTGTGGATCCATTTCTGGGACCGTATGTATAAAGCCGCTCAGACTACAATTTTAGTCTTAAGTGTGTCAAAATTCTAAGAAAGTAATTTTACTCATATTCCTAAACTTAAGAATAAGGATGATTTATAAAGTTTCCTAACACCGTGTCCTAACTACACGCAATGTCGCAACAAGTGATAAAAGGTATCTTTTCCATGTTAATCACCACGACAGCGACACACAGAATTTCTAAAGCCCCATTCACACCACCAGTGACACACAGGGACAGAGCGACATAATCCCATTCATTTTCAATGAAGAACTGGCAACTTCCGGGGACTTCTGGCGACACGAGCAACAGTGACCATTAGCTACGGAATGTGGGCGTGTCAAGCGATGCGAGCGATGTCAAGTGACAAAAGTTCAAAACTCTTCAACTCCAAAAATTGATTTTGTTGCTAGGCTTTTGAATAAAGTCTCAAAAGGAGTGAGGTAGTCACTAACCACTTATTGCTAAACTGGCAACATTGACATTGACTAGAACATAAACAGTTATTATATTATTAATATTTTGTTGGTCCTCTCTTTTTCCATGTGTTCATAATTTGTTTGTATGACAGCATGGCCAAAAATCATGACCACACAATTTGGCATGTTTCATTGCGTTATTATCAAAAATAAAACAATTGAGTACAAGCAAATATGCTTCATTCTTGGAACTGTTGATGGAACTCATGTTCACATCATTGCTCCAACTGAAAAAGAGGAGACAACTTACACTACACTAATAGAAATGGATTTCAAAACATAAATTATCATTTGTCCTAATTTTGCACAATGCAAAGCATTAAAAATACATTCAAATATTAAATAATGTCTTAATTCAATTAATTTTTTATTTTGTTTTATTTATTATTATTATTATTTTTATTTTATTTTTTTTGTATTTTATTTAAGTGATTGGTGTTGTGCTGCTGTGGCTCACTATTGGCTGTTTCAGAGGTCAAAGGCACCCATTTTGGGTTGACATCATTGTAGTCCTTAGTTCACAACACTTAAGTGTCCCCTCAGTCAACACTTAAGAATCTGTCTTAGACTTTTACTCAAAGTTGCTTTTAGCTTCTTTGTAAAATGTCCCTTCTCTTAGAAAATTCCAACTCTTCACTAAGAATTGTATGACACTTAAGTCAAAGTTTAAGACTATTCTTGAGAGCATTTTTGAGAAGTTTTATACATACAGGCCCTGATCCTTACCTTAGCAGGCATTCCAAATATAGTCTGTAAAATCATCTCATTTGTTTAACAAACTAAAGGCCTTGCTGACAAAATTCATTTACATGAGTTTACAGAATGAATCTCAACCTGAGTAAACATCTAAATTGAAGGGAAAAACTGTTTGCCAAGCAAATTACGTCAACTTGTGAGTAAAGGCTCCTACCGTAAAACCTGTATTGAGACTGTTTATCCAGAGCTACAAACCTGTTTTTCCTGTCGATTTAAGTTTGGGAAATGCTAAAGAATTTTTGCACCTATTTTTGATGGATACACACAAAAATTGTGTGTCAAATTCATGGATTTTCATCTGTAATGATCTTCATAATTTTCTTCATCTATTTACCTTTTGTTTACTCAGATGAGATTTGTTTTGTAAAGTCATTTAAATAATGAATTCTTTGTAAACAAGGCTTTTAGCTACTACCGTGTGTTGAACAGACATGTCAAAAACTTGAGATGTTTTTAATCTGATATGTATTTTTTATTTTAAATAGCTAGCAGAAATAGATAGGAGTTTTGTCAACATATCCTAACAGTCATAAACCTAAAATACACAGAGTTCACACAGAGCCAGACAAGACATGCATTTGAGTTTAAAAAGTATAGAAATTGTAATTTTTTATTTATTTATTTATTTTTTTTTTTTTTAGAAAATAACCAATCTGTGACTATCATCTAGTTTAGAAATGGAGAAGAGCACTATGAGGATGTGGATCTTGGAGAGATGGTACCTAATGAGTATGGAACTTTCCAGAAGACTGCTATCCTCAGTATTCAACCAGATGAGTGGAAGAAGAACCATTACAATTGTGTGGTGGAGCACGAGGGAAAGACCATCTGGAAAATACTGACTGGAGATGAGATCAAGAGTAGCAGTAAGTTGTTAATAGTGAGCCAGAGTTGTTTTTTTTTTGTTTTTTTTGTTTTTTTTATAAATATATTTGCTATAAAGTTTATCCTATACTTAACATGTTAATTGGCTGTTTGATCTTGATGGAGGGGACAAAAATCTCTATCCGATTTCAATTGCAATATCTTCATTTGTGTTTCAATGGTGAATGAAAGTCTTACAGGTTTGGAATGACATTAGTGAGTAAATGATGACAGAATGTTCAATTTTGGCTGAACCAACCCTTTAAGATCACACTTGGCAAACTTGCCAAAGAGATTTTTGAAATCTTTTTTTTTTTTTTTTTTTTTTACCTGAAAATGATCAGTCTGTCATTTACTCATCTTCATCCTTCTCGTACCATTTGCTGTTCCCATCAGTAAACATTTTTTATTATTATTGTATGCTTATTTACATTTTTACAATTGATTTTTTAATATATATTTAAAGACCTACAGATGTATACCTCCCAATACTTGTGTGTGATAGGAGTACTCATACTCATACTCATACTCCTGGTTACTGCTACTGCACTCATTGTTTGGAAAGTAAGTATGTCATTATTCTGGTTGTATTTCTCATTTAAGTGGCTTTATCAGCTGTAGGGTGATGGGAATGTTAAATGAATGAGTTAAATGTAGAAAATCACTATTATTTTTTAATTACTGTACCATTATACACATTAATTTAAATGTACATGTGGTAGTTTAAACTGACTCCAAAACATTTTCAACTCAAGAAATCAATGCAGTTTTCAGTGTATTTACATGTATAATACAATATTCAAATTATTCAGAGTAGACTAAACAAGTCTCATCTTCAGTTGTATTTGGAATAAATGGTCCCAATCTTCAAAGAGTTTTCTGTAACATTAATAGGGCCCTATGAAATCCATTTTATTTTTTGCCAAAATTCTTTTTTTTTTTTTTTTTTTTCAGTTTTAATTTTTCTGGATTTTTTTTTTTTTTTGTTGTTGTCTGTTTTCATTTTTCTGGACTCCTTTTTAATGGTTAAATAAATCTTATTAATAAAAAAAAAAAAAAAAAAAAAAAAAAAAAAAACGTATAACTTGTACAATTTAACAACAGTTTATTAAAGGTTTAACAAAAATGCCATGTTTAGGGCCCTATGAAATACTGTATTTTATTGTTACCAAATTCTGGTTTTAGCATGTCTAATTATTTGAATGGACAACAACTTTTATTAAGTCTTTCAATAGCCATGTGAATTCACTCAGAAATAGCCTTGTGAATTTGTATTCACTTAGAAATTCAGTGTTGTGTATTTATGTTAACAGAAGGCATAAAAAATATTACATTTATCTTTTAATTAATGAAAATTAAACTAATTTTGTTTTTGGCAAGTAAAGGGGAGTTACTGTTAAAAGGAAAACCTGTATTAAGTACACTTTAAGTAACAAATATTGTGTAATTATTTCTTAAAAAAAGAAAGCTCTATTAATTTTTCAGCAGCAGTAGTAGTATTACCTACATTCTAAATATTAAAAATATATTTCTGTCATCTTTAAGTTAAACCAAATTTTTATTTTGAAGGGTTGCCGTGAATACCTGTAACTGACGCTTGTTGTGGCTAGATTGGACAGCTGCGGCTTGAAACTAACAATAAAAGTTATCTCACATGGAACGTTCAAATGCAAATGAAGTGACTCTCAGAGCAGTTCTGGAGATGTTATTCAGGTATTTATGTCCTCATTTACTAAGATGTCAGATGCTGAAATCACCACGAGCATCACGCATGCATCACTATGTGTAGTAAGCAAAACCGTTCATAAACACAGAGACACATAGAACACCCAGGGTTCATATTTAAATATTCTTTTGTGGGTTAATATTTACACATACTAGCTCATATCGTGATTTGATTTCATTTGATGACATACTTGATTAATTCTTCCAAACTTCGACAAATTCAGTGACATTCCACGTTAAATAATACATTCTGTTTTTAATGCATGTATTCCGTGGTTTCGTCTGCGTTTTCCGCATTGCGTAAATCATTGGGCCCTACATTTAAAAGGATGCTTGTTTTGTTATATACACACACACATGTATTTGTATTGTTTAAGTTTTTATCATATTGTTAAAGCTGATTGCAAAAACTTTTTTGTTGTCTTCAAGCAACATCAGAGAAAGGGATTTACAGAATCCCCAGTGTGTAAATTCAAAAATATGTGATTTGGATTGGTCTCTTGCTGTTTCAGTGGTCATACAAATTATGTAATTGAAGAATCCTCATATAATTAATATTTTGACATTACTTTGCAGAAAAAAACAAACAAAAAAAAAACAGGTTTCGGCCAGTTTCAGGATCTGATAATGGGTCATCGTACAGTCTGCTGCTTTCCGTCTATACTTAGCAGGCACAGCCTTGATAGGAACTCAGGTGAAAACACACGTCAGAGTGACTCTTGGGTGCAGTAAACAGCTATTCAGTCAGCGGGCAGGAGTGAGACAAGCACTGTCCTCAACCAGCAGGCTCTATACCGCTCTCAGCGACAGAATTGATACACACATTCAACAGGATGAAAGTTCAGAAAACAGGTAATGAAGCACTAGACCTGACTTAAATTTTGTAAAGATGTCTGGAGAGTCATTAAGCAAACAGTAATAACCAACAATGATCTGGCAAATAAGCAGAGACATACAGCAACCAAGGTCTTTGAAGTGTTTCCTCCAATCATCTGCACTTTCCCCCAGACTTCATATTTAATGTTGGATAATATTTATGATTATTTACATCATGGACTTGTTTTCCCAAATGGGAACCACATGACCAAACAAACAAAAAGACATTTTCGGACATACGTGCGGCATTGACTGGATGCATCAGTGTATTTTTATGTACACCCTGGATTTAGTCTGGGTTGTTCTGAAGGAGTCTCTAAAAGTAAATACAAAACAGAACATTTGTGAGAACAGTGAAACAAATGCATGCACTTTTAACAGTATTACTTAACCTCGCTAATGTACTGTTGGCCTGCATACATTTTTCAAGCTCGGATAAAACATGGTTTATCAGGGCCCTATGATTTCCGCAGTGTCCCTGTGTGAATAAATGACACAGATGTGCGGTTTCATTTAGCTGCTACAAAAACTGAGGTGTGCAGTGTTTTCAGTCTCATGGGCCTCAATATACAAGTACATGGACACATGAACAGAGTCACTTCATGAGCATTTTACCATTTCTTTTGAGAAGAACTACCGTCATATCATTTACAAACAGAAACTTGAAGGTCTTTACAGTAACCTGTCAAAATATTTATTTATTTTTATTTTTTTTAACTTAAGTGATATATTTTCAGTTGCAAAACTACTTTAATGATAAAGTTGCAGACTCGCAGGTTAGCACTGTCAAGTTTCCGCGCATGTGTTTGTTACTCGTGTGTTTGTTTCCATTTTGTGTGGATATCGATGTGAAGGTATTCAATTAGAAGTATAACTGTGTGTGAACTTGTCTTTCACCTCTTGCATTTGTAAATATTGTAAAAGAAAATGTTCTGTAAATGGTGAATATGTTTTCAAGATATGTTTGCTTTGTGGGTTTTTATTGTTCAAATAAAACATTAACAAATAGAACACCACCTTAAAATGTTGAAAATACTTTGTCAATAAAATACATTTTGAAATAAAATAATGCCTTTTGTTTTAAGAATTATAAAGCTATTTTGGATAAACTTGTTGCAACCAGGGCCACAACACACAGATACAGCATAATTCAAAACAATGTGGGCAAATGTATGAAAAAGCACATTCAGACATTCAAAAAAAAAAAAACAGAGATTACACAAAAGAACAAAAATGCTGTATATTCACTGAATTAGAAATGTTGAAGCCATGTATATTACAACTAACCCAGTGTTAGTTTGTTCCCTGCACACGCCATAAGCAAAATTTTGAAAAAGTTTCTCACCTCACAAAAACAAACCCTTCTGTCAGACACAAGTAAACGGTGTCTGAGAAAAACACTGTTGTCCTGAATCAGTTTCCGCTGTCAGATGTTGTCGGGTTATATGTTGGTGTCATTTTATGTTACATTCTACATTCTAGGGAAAATTCGTCACTGACAATTAAGCATTTTAATTACCAAATTCTAGTTCTAGCTAGACTGGAAGCAACAGGGATGACCACAAGCTTGGGAATACTGTCAAGTAAAGCCGATTTAAACACTTGGGAGAGCTTCACAAGGAGTAGAATGAAGCCAGAGTCAGTGCATCAAGAGTCACCACGCTCAGACGTCTTCAGGAAAAGGACTACCAAGCCACTTCTGAAACAGAAACAACGTTAGAAGCATCTTACCTGGGCTAAGGAGAAAAACAACTGGACTGTTGCTCAGTGGTCCAAAGTCCTCTTTTCAGATAAAAGTAAATTTTGCATTTCATGTTGAAATCATGGTCCCAGAGTCTGAAGGAAGACTGGAGAGGCAGAGAATCCAAGCTGCTGGAAGTCCAGTGTGAAGTTTCTGAAGTCAGTAATGATTAGTGGGGTATGACATTTGCTGTTGTTGGTCCATTGTGTTTTATCAAGTGCAATTTAATGTAGCCATCTACCAGGAGATTTTAAAGCACTTTATGCTTCCATCTGCTGACAAGCTCTATGGAGATGCTGATTTCCTTTTCCAGCAGGACTTTAGCACCTCCCCACTTCCAAGTGGTTTGCTGACCATGATATTACTGTGCTTTATTGGCCAGTCAACATGTCTGACCTGAACCCCATTGAGAATCTATGGGATGTTTTCAAGAGAAAGATGAGAAACAGTCGATCCAACAATACACAGATGATCTGAAGGCTCAATGGCTGATCACTTCCATGCCACACTTCACTAATGCTGTAATTTGTACTAGGAGCAAGTCATTTGCTGTGTGCTGTTGACCAAGTAGGGTTGGGTACCGAAACCCGGTGCCAATACGGCACCGGTATATAACCGGTATGTACCGGACCGAATCATAACGCGAATTTCGGTGCCACTTAATGCCCGAACTGTCGATTTAAAAGTTTGTCTTCTGGTGTTATGACATGGATGTAAGAAGCTGATTCATCAACATGCATGATCCCTAGGTAAATTTAAATACTGCATTCATGGGGTGTCAGAATTACCGGAAAAAAAAAATTAATTTCTGAATGGGAAAACTCACATGAACGTCGGAACGCTTTGATGATACACATCCAAGACATCTTTGTAGTTACTGTCTATTTTCACATTTCGAATTAAAAGCACAAATCCAGGGAAATGAGACCATCCGAGAAGCGCGTGAATGCAGCAACTATAGTTACATTTGCTCTGACTGCAGCAGGTGGTCTGCCGTTAGCTTAGCTAAATTCAGGGACATAATTTCCACTGGAGACAGGGGGACATCCACCCGCTTTTCAAAATCCTGTTTGTGCCTGAATTCGTTTGTTAAATGAATGTCTTATATTGTAGAATGCACGCTCAGCAGCGCTGATAGTTTTGCGCGATCGTTAAAACGAAACCAAAAAGTAAAACGCGCGCGCGCGCATTCAAACGCAATTTGAATACCCTGAGTTCAGAGAGCAATGTTCAATGCGCGCAAAGTCGGCTACATAACATATATTGGCTGTTATTAGTATGTAAGCTATAATAGGTTGTGTACTTGTCTATAGCTCTGTATACGGTCTCTATTTACACTTTGTATACTAAATAATCTCGACATCGTCTCGTTCTTGTGAACTGGTGTCTCATTTTGTCTCTTGAATTAAATGTCAGTGTTAATGATATTCAAACAACAAAAGAGGAAGAGAAAGTCACTGCCTGTGTTTGACAGAATATCATTTGTAGCTTTTATAAGAATGTATGTAGTGAAAATTGTGCATTCACATCTATGCAACCAATAAATAAATTACTACTACTAGATTACAAGAGCAAATAATTCTTCATTTGATTTAGTCACTTGATTCCACTCTCAAAATGCACCATATTTTTGCATCTAAATTTGAAATATGGGGCATACCCCTGAACCCAATGTGCACCCACTACAGTCTCAGAAAATCCTGTGATATTCAAGATATTTTTGTGTCATCCATCAGTTTGTGGCTTTTTTAAAAGTATCGGTTCAGGCACCGTTTTAGCACCGGTACCATTTTAAAAGTATCGATTTGGCACCGGTATCGAAAAAAACCCAAACGATACCCAACCCTATGACCAAGTACTGAGTACATAAATGAACATACTTTAAAGAACTTTTCTGTTTTGCAAATACGTTTTTAAATTGATCTTTGGAAATATTCTAATATTTTGAGATACTGGATTTTTGACTTTCATGAGCTGTAAACTCTGATCACCAAAATTAAACAAACAAACAAACAAACAAACAAAAAAAACTTTTAAAATGTTTTACTTTACATGTAATGAATCTAAAACATATTAAAGTTTCCGTTTTTGAAATAAGTTACAAACCAAAAATACAACTTTTTCACGATATTCAAATTTTTCGAGACGCACCTGTAATACGTTTGTTGGTGGTGACTTGCCTCGTGTGGTTCTTCAACAACGCACAATAAGTTAATACTAAAATACTAAAGCGTGGCCCACTTTTTTAGTTTATACAGTAAATGTTTGATGTTTTTTTTTTTTTTTTTTGAACTTGGGATTAGTGTCTCTAAATTCAATGAATATTCATTTGCATTGTGGTATTTTATAGCCATTTGATTTATGACACTGTTTGTGGTATTTAATCGTGATTGAGAGCTTTGTCGTCTTGTTGTTTGTTCAGAGTGGCACACCTTTATTGCCACATACACTGAAATAAATGGACAGACGATTGCAGGAATCCCAGAGATTTCCTCTGTAACTACACTGGATGAACAGCAGACTGATTATTATAATGGTAAGATTCTGATTCCCAGACAGGACTGGATGAAAGAGTTTGCCTCCACAGAAACATGGGAAGAATACACTGAGATCAGACAACGAGTACAGCAGACCAACAAAATCAACATTACTGTACTAATGGAGCAATTCAATCACTCGCATGGTGAGTTAAAAATACTGCATACTACAGTTTAAAATATCAAAGAATTGCCTTAAAGAATGAAAAAAATCAGAGACTTATGTTTCCCACTTTTTCTCTTCAGGTGTTCATACATATCAGAGGATGTATGGATGTGACTGGGATGATGAGACTGGTGATTCACGTGGGTTTGATGAGCACGGTTATGATGGAGAGGATTTTATCTCACTAGATGTGGAGAACAAGATACAACACAGCTGTACCACAGGGATTCAAAACAGTGGACAGGTGGAACAATGACAGCGCACAGCTTAACTATCTAAGACGATACTATAGAGATGAGTGCGTTGGCTGGGTGATATATTTCTTGGATTCAAAAAAAGTGGATTTAGAGACAAGAGGTACCTTGGTTTTGAGAAAATCACTTTTTATTATAATGAGTCATCAACAGTGTTGGGGGTAACACATCACAAGTAATGCAAGTTATGTAATAATATGACTTTTTTTTCAAGTAACTAGTAAAATAACATTACTTTTTAATTTCCAAGAAAATATCTTTAACGCTACTTACTTTTTGTTTCCTTTATGTATTTATTTTATTAACCAATGACTTTGCTGCTGACCTTTGTTGATCCAGTTCAACTGTACACTGCAAAAATACTTTTCTTACTTAGATAAAAAGAAGGATTTCTATACAAGTAAATAATTATTTTCTTGTTTTCAGAAAAAAAAAAAAACAAGTCAAAATTAGAGCAAGTTAAATAATCTGCCAATGGGGTAAGCAAAAAAAAAAAAAATCTAATTTCAAACAGAAAACAAGAGTATTTTGTTTACCCTATTGGGAGATTATTTTGCTTGTTTCAAGCAAAAACACTTAATTTTGACTTAAAAAAAGACAATAATTTCCTTCTTGATTTAAGAATTTTTAGATATTTTGTCTGGAAACGAGACAAAAAATCTAAATAAGAAAAGGCATTTTTGCAGTGTACTAATAAGCAAAACTTACTTTACTAACATTTGTGCTTTTTTTCTCATTGCTGAAGAGTGTTGATCTTTCTTTTCCTACAATTCTGCTGTACAGACGTCAGTTTAATTTTCCTTTAGCCTTATTCACTTAATTTCATTTTGGTGTGAAAGGGCTTTGTAATGCATTACTTTTAAAAGTAACTTTCCCCAACACTGATCATTAATGTCTCTTTCTTGTCTTATGCTCTGCTTCGTTAAATCAAAAACTTAGCACAGTTGAATAAGTTAATCATATAGGTAAATGTTAATAACTTTTAAAGTATTAAATATTTTTCTTGCATTTGTCTAATTTATTTATTTTTCTTTTTAGCTCCTGAAGTGTCTCTGTTACAGGCAAACCCCTCTTCTCCAGTTGTGTGTCATGCCACAGGTTTTTACCCATCAGCAGTGACTATCACCTGGTTAAGAAATGGAGAGGAGCACCATGACGATGTGGATCTTGAAAATCTGCTCATTCCAAATGAGGATGGGACCTTCCAAAAGACTGTTACCCTCAATGTCCCTCCAGGCGAGTGGAAGAAGGACCAGTTTGTTTGTGTGGTGGAGCACATGGGAAAGACCATCCAGAAGATTCTGATTAAGGATGAGATCAAGAGTAACAGAAGTAAGTTGTTAATACTGGTAATGTTTATGGTTGTTTTTGAAATACTTGCTATAAAGTTGATCCTATCCTTACCAGGAGCTAGATTTAGCGACTTTTCAGACCCCCTTAGCGACAAATCTAGCGACTTCTTCGACAAACTTTATTTCGTGCTTTCCCAGCGCGTCTCTCTCTCTCTCTCTCTCTCTCTCTCTCTCTCTCTCTCTCTCTCTCTCTCTCTCTCTCTCCCTGCGTCTGCTCTGTTCAGTGAGTGGCAGAGGACTGGGAACAGTACTTTCAGATTTAAAAAAAAAAAATATATTCTGTTGCTCCTAACTCTATTTTACAGGCAAGTTTAGCCAATATCACAACACAGCCTTAAAAGGCTAAAAGTAACTCATAACTTGCCGATTTAGGAGAAAATCTTAAATATAATTCAAATTCAAAATGTAATATATGATATAAAAAAAATATAAATATAATTCTGATTCAAATAATGGGTGTGTCAGTCCTAATTTTTTGCTCTAAGAGTATTTCGCAAAGCGTTTTATCGCTAAAACTATAGCTCCTAAATCTGTGAAACGTTTTCTAAAGAGTCACTAAGACCAAATCACAACTTTCCTAAAATGGCTGTTGCTGGCAATCTGCCTCAGAGCTTGAACTTTTTAGAAAGACTCTGCATTTATTTGCACACATTTTTTTCCCACTCAACTTTTTTTTTTTTTTTGGTTCTGGAGGTTAGCTCCAAATTTTACTTTGATTATATCGTCGTTTTCATTAACAAGTTGGGCAAGAAATAACAGCTGTTCTAGCGTACAGTTTGGTTTTCATTTATGTTTGCATATCTTAGTATGAGCCATTATTCCATTCTGTTCATAAATAGTTTATATACATATCAGCTAATTGTTTATGCACATATGTAAAAGACTGGCAATCAGCGGAACATATACTTGTTTAATTAGTGAAAAAAAAAAAAAAAGGTTATGTAGTCTTAATGGGCCGCGTTTCAGTCACTATTTCATATGCACCCCATTGTCTGACAACAGAAACAGTCAAATATGTCAATATATCTGTGAAATATATAAATGAAAACCATTTTATTGGGAAGCTTACCACATTAAAATGCAGCATGTGAGCACAGAGAGACATGACGATACAGCGCATTGACGTCATGAATATGTTAATTAGCATATGACATCATCTAGCAACATTTGGCGACTTTTCAAGCAAGGTCTAGCTACTTTCCACTTTCATCTTTCAAGCAAGAAAAGTGACTAGGAAAAGAGTTAGAAACATCATGAGATGAGTCTGTATGACTACCTTTCTTTAACACACAGTTATTTGAGGACCAGACTGAATATTAAATTGGTATTAACTAATGTTCCTGCCATTTGCTGAAGCTTTCAAATCACAGACATTCAAGCCGTGTGTTAACGGTACACCTGACAAGCAGTGAAGTTTCTGTGGTTCATATTTCTGGCTGTATTATAAGTTGTTGTAATACACTTGATTTAAATGAGCTAACAGGTAGAGTTTTGGGCAGTTAATTACTCAAAGCCAGTCAATCTTTAGAAATCACTCAAACAATTACAATGAAAGGTGACCCATTTATTGTTGTTAGTATGATGTATTATTGATTTATCAGTTCGTTGTTGCAGCCCTGTTTTACTGTTTCAGAATATTATTGTGTATTTCAAATGATATTCAAATGTGTGTGGTTTTTTAAGGACTTCCAGAATTCCACCGTCTATTTGCAGTTTGTATGATGATAAACACAGTTTTGTGTCTGTCTGTTTTGATTGTATTCCAGAGTTTGCATGATAAGGTAAGTAATTGTTTACCTAGATCTTATTTCTTATCTTCCTCAGCTATTGAATTTACAACATTTAATTCAAGTCTATTTTCTAAATGCATGTTATTGGTTTAAAGCTCAAATTGTGTCATTAAAAATATCTTCATTTATGACAAATCAAGTGCACCTCTTTTATGACTTTCATTTTCAGAAACGGAGGTATGGCAAAGTCTGGCAGACTACCCAAAAGTCATCTGCACAGTCCCACATTTTATTCTAACAGTTTTGACCTAATGGATCGAGACTCTGGCTTTGTTGGTATGAGTCTCAGTACTGGCAGGAATTGTAGGTGAGTAAAGTAAATGACCCTTGAGCAAGGCACGAACCCCCAATTGCTCCCCAGACCCCGCAGCAAAAATGGCTGCCCACCATTCCGGATCTGTGTCTGCTCACTACTCAGGTGTGCTTTTACAGATTCTGAGTACGAGACACCATACTTAGCTACACATTACTTTGACTTTCACTTTAAGATGTGGGAGTGGTGCATAATATGCACTTGTGGACAGGGACCTTCTTTTTTCTGGGACACCAGTCATGTTTTTTATCTCAGTGCAAAATTGCAAAAATAAATAGATAAATAAATATTTATTAGGTAAGTATAAAATGTTACTTGGTCAGGTCAGTGACTGAAAATCTTCAAATAATGCAACTGTAAAGATGTATTGTATTATGGTGGTATTTCAATTTTGTATGAATTTTTGTTATGCTAGATATTTAAACATGCAGGAAACATGTCAATGTGAAGATGCAAAATCTTCAAATGCTAATGAATATCTGTTGTTCTTCGGAGCGCCATAATTAGAGTAATGTCTGCCTTTGATGCCTATGAGATTTGTTGTATTACTGTGTGTGTGTGTGTGAGAGAGAGAACTTGCTTTTCACTATTGTATTTTTAAAGATTGTAAAAGAAAAGGTTTTGTAAATATATATTCTGTAAATTCTAGATACAAGTTTACCTTTTACTATTATTTTAATAGCTACTTTTATGAGTTTTTGTTGTAAAACAATAGTTTTTAAATTTAAGTAACACCATCCAGATCTCTCCTTTCTTCTTTTTTTAGTAAAACTGATATATGAAAAAAAAAAAAAAAAGTGACGTGACGTGTGGCCAAGTATGGTGACCCATACTCGGAATTTGTGCTCTGCATTTAACCCATCCAAGTGCACACACACAGTAGTGAACACACACACACCGTGAACATACACCCGGAGCAGTGGGCAGCCATATTGCTATCGCTGCGGCGCCCGGGGAGCAGTTTGGGGGTTCGGTGCCTTGCTCAAGGGTCTCACCTCAGTCGTGGTATTGAGGGTGGAGAGAGCGCTGATTAATCACTCACCCCACCGACAATCCCTGCCGGACCTGGGACTCGAACCTGCAACCTTTCAGTCACAAGTCCGACTCCCTAACCATTAGGCCACGGCTGCCCCATATGCAGGTAACATAATAAACGTGTGTTGTTTATGAATTATAAAGTAGACGTACTGTATGTGTAAACATGCAGAAACTTGTATCTTGCATGTGTGCCATTTTAACTCGCATTTCAAGTACATATATATTATACAGTTGAAAGTTTGGACACAACTTCTTATGTAATGGTGATTGTTTTTTATTGTTTTCAACATTGTATATTAATACTGAATACACTGCAATTATGGCAGAACAAATATGGAATAATGTAGTGTTGGCTCCTCTAATTGCAAACCAGAAGCGAAGTGCTGTGGCAGCCATGCTGGCTAGGTTTGCTCTCAAATATTTACTACTGGGAAATAAAAAAAAATAAATAAAAAAAAATGTACCAGTCTTTCCAGTTTGGGCAGATCATGAACTTTAAACTTGGTGGAAATTCCAGAATTGTCAGCAAACTGTATGTATAGTACATTGAATGTCAACCAGCAGGATGCTATGTTTTATTCTTTCTGACAATAAAGCATTTGAATACGACAAGCTTGTAATTGTGACTTCATAAGTGTGAAATAAGAAAATTTCCAATAGCATGTAAAGGCAGCATAAGTCACCAAGCATGTCCTCAGCAAAGTACCATCACATTTTCTCCTCCATGCTTCACAGTGGGAACCACACATTCAGGAAGCTAAACTAAAACCCAGCAATTAATTTTGCACCAATCAGGCTCTCGTACGATCAGGCAGATTAGCATGGCAGAATCCTAATTTGCGCATCGTGGGGAATGTTAGCGGTGAAGTAATTGTTTGTACACTAATCATGTACAGCAGCATGTGGGCATTTCCACTTCTGCCTCTGTCATGTTATTAATCATGACTTGATATATCCGGTTAGCCTCAGAAAAGGGCGGCTCATGCTAACGCGCACAGGTCTGTGGGGTGCGGCGACTCCTGACGCCCGAGGCCAGTGTGAGCAAAACAAATCATCAGTCACCGCTAAAGCCGCGCTCTACTTGGAGAAATAAAATAAGGGCATATTTTCAAGTATTAAAAATAATCTAATTTCGACTATGAATGCATCACAAGCATAATCCTTTAACATGGTGACAGGAGAGCTTTTAATCAGTAAGATGAAGTTACTTGTTTGAAAAAGCAACTCTGATATTTTCTTGTCAGTTTAAAAAGTAATGCATTACTTGGAAAACGTAATATTATTACGTAACTTGAGTTACTTGTAATGCATTACCCCCAACACTGATTACAAGTAACGCAAGTTATGTAATAATATTACATTTTTCAAGTAACTAGTAAAGTAACGCATTACTTTTTAATTTCCAAGAAAAATCTAAGTTACTTTTTGTTTCCTTTATGTATTTAATCCCATTTTATTAACCAATGACTTTGCTGCTGATCTTTGTTGATCTAATATAACCGTACACTGCAAAAAATAATTTTCTTACTTAGAATTTTGTCTTGTTTCTAGCCAAAATAATAAAAAAAATTCTTAAATCAAGAAGGATTTTCTAGACAAGTAAATAATTATTTTTTTGTTTTCAGAAAAAAAGTCAAAATTAAATGAGTTTTTACTTAGAACAAGCAAAATAATCTGCCAATGGGGTAAGCTAAAAAATCCTATTTCAAACAAAATTATTTTGCTTACCCCACTGGGAGATTATTTCAGAAAAAAACAAGACAATAATTGTAATTATGAATAATCCTTCTTGATTTAAGAATTTTTAGATATTGTGGCTGGAAACAAGAAAAAAAAAAAGTAACAAAAGCATTTTTTGCAGTGTACTAAGCAAAACTTTACATTTTTACTTTTTTCTCATTGCTAAAGAGAGCTGAACTTACTTTTCCTACAGTTCTACTGTACAGACGTCAGTTTAATTTTCCCTTAGCCTTATTCACCTAATTTAATTTTGGTGTGAAAGGGCTTTTACGTTTGCTAAGAACCAAGCTTTTTTATATTAAAAACCATCAAGAAAGCCCTGCCCAGATTTTAAAAAGTAACGCAAAAGTAGTGTAACGCATTACTTTCCATAGTAAGTAACGTAATTAGTTATTTTTTCTAGGGAGTATCTCAATATTGTAATGCATTACTTTTAAAAGTAACTTTCCCCAACACTGCTTGTAATGCACTACCCCCAACACTGGATACAACCAACCCTGCGTAAGTTTGTGTCTCACGCTCCCCTATTGTTCAGAAGTTTTTGTATTGTATTTTTTAGTTTATTTATTTGAGTTGGAAACAGTAGCTGGATCCTCATGCATAAGCAGGTTTTCTTGTGTTCAGGTGTCTGTGTGTCTCTTGCGATGAGGTTAAAGCAGACAGTCGTACCCTATGTACCCTAAATGTTGTTCTCTTTTGTTGAAAAACAGGTTTAGAAACGCTTTGCAAGTCAGTCTGGAAGCATGAGGAGAGAACAGTTGACTGTGGCCACCATCTACAAAACCATTATTTTTGCTGGTTGTTTTGACGATTTGCACCAAAGCAGGTAAAACAGATTCACAATCATGTCTGCATCCTAACTGGGTACATTAATTTCACTAAAGTTTAACTAACAAACAAGATGCATGCAATCAAGAATTCTGGGGTATTTTTTTTTTTATTAAAGTTGTCAAAGTTAAAAGCTGTGTAGCATAATCTGTAAAAACATATTTAGTCAGAATCTCTGTTAAATTATCTCTTAAAACTATTATGTATACAAGACACTGAACTGGTGTATTATTTACTATAGCACAAAATAAGCAGAGAATACAAAGAATGACACAAACAGGATGAAAAACTGTTAAAATGAATACACATTGATGGGAACATTGTTGTGAAAATCATGTCGTTGATTTTTGATTCTGTTTTTAGTTAACCACAAGCTCAATTAGTTTCCAATGAGAAACCATCAGACAGACTGAATTAAACTGTTCACTGACTCCAGAAGAAAAAACAAAAAACAAAAAAAAACATAGTTTTCACAGAAAATAAGGCACATGTTGAGTACATACATAGTTATATAAAATACATGATATAACATATGTACATAAATATACAAACATCTCTTTTGGAAAGTGCATTCTAATGTCTCCATAAAAATGGTACAAATGGCACTTAAATTATTTAGAGGCAAATTTCTGCAAATTCAGGGTTTTAGATTTGTTGTTGTTGTGTAGTTAATCAGTATTATTCATTTTAATCTACTGACAGTCTTAAAAACACATTGGATTTAGTAACGATTTGTAGGCCTTTTTTCCAACAGAATGTTTTTTTTTTTTTGTTTTTTTTTTGTAAAATATAAATAAATCAATAGAAAATAATTTACATAATTAAAAGTTACATAATTAAGAAAGCATTTACATTTGTTTCTTATTTATTTAACAAAATCAGTGCAGTGCAATAAATGCACAATATTATAAAAGCCACTTCTCCACCGTCGGGTCGAAGAATGGTAAGAAATGGACCCTCGTCTGTAGCCTGGTTGCTTAGTTATTTGAAGTATGTACATTATAGTTGAACGGAATGGAGTCTTTAAAAGTTTTTAGATGTTTCTTGAACTTAAAGGACTTCGTTCTTGGGTAGAGCTGTAAAGACTCTTCTGCTGGTGAGGAACTGTGAAGCTTGAAGTTCTGGAAAATGATTTTGTGCTTCACTCTGTAGATGAAAGTGCTGCTCACTCGGATCATCTGGATGAGATGCACTATTGCTAAGAGTGGAATAATCATACTCTCTGTAGTATGATTCCTGTTGAACTGTGAATAGAGATAAACAGAAGTATAACATGCTGTAATGACATTTAAAGAACATTATCAAGGAATTCAAATATTTCAAACACACCACCAACAGAACTTTGAATTATATTAGAGAATAAAAAACCTAATTGAACTGATAAAGCAGCAACAGGTTCACATTCACTACACTCTTCCTCATTGTACCGCCACACATAGAAACACATTTGCACTTATGATGATAATTATATCTCACAACAGGTCATTAGTACTTACAACATTTGCGTTTCTTCCAGTACTTCAGAATTGTACACAGTAAAATCAATATTAAAATAAGCAGTATAATAATAGCTGCATACATGAAATGTGAAGCATGTGATGAAGATCCTAGAACACACACAGAAACATACACAATACAAAATGAATAACATGGCAGAAAAAACATAAGCAACAAAACAAATACACCTAAAATAATAACAGAAAAAAGTAAAGGCCTTTTCCTGTGTTTGGCCCCTAAAATAGTTAAAATGTACATGAATTAAATTAAGCAGGTTTCAACTTACCACTGTCATCCAAAGAGGGATTCTTCTCGATTGGCTTAGTTAAACTCTTAGTCAAAAAATGTAGGAACTCTTTCAGCCAGTTAATGCACTCATGTTTGTAGTATTGTTTCATAAAATCAAGTTGTTGTGTGTCATTGTTCCACTTCTGCACTGTGGGATCTGCCTGTGGTACATGTGCAGTGTATCTGCCCTCCTTCAGGTCCAGTGATATAAAACGCTGTCCATCATAACTGTACTCATCAAACCCATCTGAGACTTCAGTCTCATCATCCCAAACACATCCATACATCCTCTGATACCTATGAACACCTGAATGAGAGAAAGATTATGGGATCCTGTTCTTCATTTTTTTAGTGCACAAGGAAATAATTTGTTTATAAATGTAGTGCAAATAAAGGATAGTATCATTATAATATTATATGAATGCCCTTATAATGTATTATAAATACGGACTTCATGGAAAGTGTTACCAAAAAAGGTTCTAGCAACAAGATGAACACTATTTTTTTACATTTTTTTAACTATATTACCATAGTCCTCCGCTTATTTTACAGTAAATATAGTCAATTTAAATGCGTTTGAATGAAATAAGCATGTCTATCCGCATGTTGATCCAAGAGACATTAAAAATAAATGTCATTGTACAGTGTTGCTATTGATGACAGACATTATCATTAATAACAGACCTTAGAATATCAAGACTGACCAATCAAAATCAAGCATTTCAGAGAACCATGTAATAAAGCATGTTAACTCACCTTGTGACTGGCTAAATTGTTGCATTAGGACAATAATGTTGAGTTTGTTGATCTGCTGTACTCGTTCTCTGACCTCTGTGTATTCTTTCCATCTGTCTCCAGATGCAAACTCCTTCATCCAGTCCTGAATCAGTGTCCCTGTGTCACTGTCATAAGAATCAATCTGTTTTTCATCCAGTGTAGTTACAGAAGAAAACTCTGGGATTCCCACAATTGTCTTTCCATATATTCCATTGTATGTAGTCATGAAGCTGTGTGACACTGAAAAAATATTCAACAAAGAAAGACATCAGGCCTGATTAAATAACATATACAGTTTCATAAGTCTCAGTGAAATATTTTTTTTTATAGAATACCCCAGGATGTATGTGATGCGATCTGGGAAAACCCGTCGGATGTGGCGCTGGGACATTTTCAGGAAATTCGAAAAATAGGTTGAATGTCAGTTGTTTGTCAAAATTAGGTTTTCATTAAATTATTATTCTATAACATCGTGTCTATCATCTCTGAAAATATCTTGGCAAAATTCACTTGTTTAGTGCAGTAAAATTGCGATTTATTGCAGAAAGCAGAAATGACAGTGTCTTTCTCTAATGAGGTGCTTTCTCTAAAACCACAAAAACAGTTAACCTATCAAAATAAACCACGTAACATATTTAGTAATGGTGTATCAATACACATTTCCCACCAGTCCTGTGTGAACTACGGCACACAAAGTTGTATGTATTTATTTATTTATTTATTGATTTGGTGAGATGCGGAGTGCAAGAGATCAACGCAGTCGGAAGAAGCTGCTCACTCAAAACGATCTAACTTGCCTCATTCTGACTCAATTTTGGTGATGTCAGTGCCCTAAACCATGTTATAATGGTCTAATTCACATTCAGAGATGAAGGATTGAATGAAGAAATTACTAAAGAGAAGGAGAGTTATGCTAAACAGTTATGCTGCGCTCGCGTTTCTGAATGTAAACTACAACTACAAGGTACATTATTCCTGCTATTTGAACATACAAGGGGTAGACTATATTTATGATAAACAATGGAAAACTGACGTTCGTTTGTTTGTGTAATAATGGAGTATCGTGCTCCTGACAGCTCTTGTTAAACCTGCAAAGTGAAAGTAAAACACGTCTCACCTTAAACCCGTTTTTCTCAAAATTCCATTTCTGAAAATCATAGCTAAAAAAGGTAAAATTTCACCATGTGTTGGTTTTCCCAGATCGCATCACACACACACACACACACACACACACACACACACACACACACACACATATATATATATATATATGTGTGTGTGTGTGTGTGTGTGTGTGTATATATATATAATCACAAAAATCCAGTTAATTCCACACAGACAACTTGAGCTTCGCTCTACATTTGTTGTTCTTTCAGTTACATGTCTGAAAGAATATGCAGGTGACCATCTTTTATAGAGCTGTGGCACACCGATATACCAGAAAGTTTATTTTTTAAATTTACATTAGAAATGTGGATAAATATACATATAGCTATTCAGTTTTGTCTCTTTTTTTAAACAGACCCGCATGAAACAAATACACAGCATTGGAAAATACTGAAAACATTTCAGTGAAGCGTCAACAAAACAAAATCCTGCATTCAGCCCACAAAGGGTCAGCAAGCACTAAATCTGTTAACTACTTCTGTTTATTGAAAAATATTTTTGAGAAAGAATTAAATATCAGATAATGAAACATAACTTTCTGTCTGTTCAAAACACGGAAGTAACCGAAGGCCTTCCTGACAGAGAATTCGTCATTTAATGACTTAAAAAAGGGAATCTCACCTGAATGAACCAAAGGAATACAGATGCAGAAAATGATGAAGTTCATTGCAGATGAAAATCCATTAATTTGACACACAATTCTTTGTGTAGTCGTCGAAGAGAGCTGCTAACTCTTTAGCATTTGCCACACCTGAATCGAAAGAAAAAACAGGTTATGCAAGTTGACGTAACTTGCTCAGTAACCTTTGGTCCTTTTTTTTTCAGGTGTGGCTAATGCTAAAGAGTTTTAGCAGCTCTCTTCGACGACTACACAAAGAATTGTGTGTCAAATTCATGGATTTTAATCTGCAATGAACTTCATCATTTTCTGCATCTACATACCTTTGGTTCATTCAGGTGAGATTCATGTTATAAAGTAATTTAAAAGATGTCAGCAAGGCCTACAAAGAAAGCTACTTCCATGTGATGAACAGACAGAAAATCATGAGATTTTTAGCAAAATAGATTTGGTATGGCTGCTAAGGTAAAGATCAGAACTAGATTCACAATCAGAAAATGTGTGTAAATAAGTAGAACTAGTAGAAGTAGAACTCTAGATGAAAAACAAAACAAAAACTCAACCTTTTCTCAAAAGAACATGAATAGTAATATTAATAATAAATAGTTATAAATAGTTTTCAGTAGGATTAGTGTCTTAAATTCAATTAATATTAATTTGCATTGTGGTATTTTATAGCTATTTGATATATGACACTGCATGTGGTGTTTAATTGTGTTTGAGAGCTTTGTCTTGTTGTTGTTTGTCCAGAGTTGCACACCTTCATGACCACATACACTAAAATAAATGGACAGACGATTGCAGGAATCCCAGAGATTTCTTCTGTAACTCTACTGGATGGACGACAGATTGATTATTATGACAGTGAGATAAAGATTCTGATTCCCAGACAGGACTGGATGAAGGAGTTTAACTCTACAGAAACATGGAAAGAATACACTGAGGTCAGACAACGAGTACAGCAGACCAATGAAATCAACATTACTGTACTAATGGAGCAATTCAATCACTCACATGGTGAGTTAAAAATACTGCATACTACAGTTTAAAATATCAAAGAATTGCCTTAAAGAATGAAAAAAGCAGAGACTTATGTTTCCCAATTTTTCTCTTCAGGTGTTCATACATATCAGAGGATGTATGGATGTGATTGGGATAATGAGACTGGACACTCAAATTGGTTTGATCAGCACGGTTATGATGGACAAGACTTTATCTCACTGGATGTGGAGAACAGCAGATACATCACAGCTGTACCACAGGGATTCAAAACAGTGGACAAGTTGAACAATGACAGCGCACAGCTTAACTATCTAAGACAATACTATAGAGATGAGTGCGTTGGCTGGGTGATATATTTCTTGATTTCAAAAAAGGTGGATTTAGAGACAAGAGGTACCTTGGTTTTGAGAACTTCTCTTTGTTCATCAAGTAGATCTTTTTATTATTACTATAATAAGATGAGTCATTAATGTCTCCTTCTTGTCTTGTGCTCTGCTTCATTAAAACAAAAACTTTGCACATCTGAATAAGTTAATCATATGGATAAATGTTAATAAGCTTATGATAGTATTAATTTTTTTTTCTTTGTTTTAGCTCCTGAAGTGTCTCTGTTACAGAAGGATCCCTCCTCTCCAGTGTTGTGTCATGCCACAGGTTTTTACCCATCAGCAGTGACTATCACCTGGTTAAGAAATGGAGAAGCTAATAATGAGGATGTGAGTCTTGGAAAGACACTGCCAAATGATGATGGGACCTTCCAGAAGACATCTACCCTCACTATTCAACCAGACAACTGGAAGAAGAACCAGTATATTTGTGTGGTGAAGCACAAGGGAAAGACCATCCAGAAGATTCTGACTGATGGTGAGATCAAGAGTAACAGAAGTAAGTTGTTAATAGTGTGCTATAGTGTTTTTTTTTTTTTTTTTTTTTTTATAAATACTTACTAAAGTTTTTCCTGTCCTTACCACATTTGGCTAATAGGTAATATGATCTTAATGGAGGGAAAGAAATCTCTCAGCTTTCAGTTACAATATCTTAATTTGTGTTTCAATGGTGAACAAGTGTCTTAGAGGTTTGAACAACATGAGGGTGAGCAAATGATGGCAGGATGTATAACTAACCCTTTAATATCACACTGGACAAACTTATCAAATAGATTTTAAAATCAAAATAGTTCACCTGAAAATGATCATTCTGTCATCATTTATTCTTCCACTAAAACGACAGCAAAATATGTAGCATAAGCTTCTTTCATTAAATTGATTAGGAAAAGAATTAGAAACATTATGAAATGAGTCTGTGACTTGTCTTCTGAAGACATTTAATAAGCTTAGTTTGTTTGTTTATTTAAATTTAAGTTATTCATTGCCATGCACCAAGGCAGCATTGGTCATTTTCATTTAGTTTACATTTTTTTTAATCAAATATTGATATTTTCTTTGATTTCAGCTTTATTTCAAATTAACAATATCATTTTATTAATAATGATAACCCTGGACTTAAGTAATTAATAACTTGTTTTTAGTAGTACGATTATTATTTCACCAGTAAGTTGTTTCAACCTTACATTTCTGTTACTGTTTGTTATTGCATTTGTATGTATTTATTTATTTATAATGTGTTTTTTTATTTTATATTTCAGGACCTAAAAAAACAAATTACACAATATATATGCGTGTGATGTACGTATTCATAGTCATCCTCATAGTTTTCGTAGTCCTGTGTACTGGTGCTAAAGTCCTTGATTGGAAAGTAAGTATACGTTTGTTTCTTATTCAAGTGGCTTTTACAGGTGTACAATGATGGGAATGTCCCCAGCAATTAAACAAACATCCAAACATTTGCAATTACACACATTTTAATGTTCAGTTTGTTTAATGTTCACATTTTTAATTCAGACTAGTCTAAATAAAAAGTCTCATCTAATAATGTCATTTGGAATAAATTGGCCAAATCTAAATTTAATTGGATTCAAATTGTTTTCTGAAACTGTTTTCTAAAAAAAGGGACTGCATTTTAAAACTACTGATCTAATTTTTGGTTTTCGCTTTGTTATATACACACATGTATTGATTTGATGCAACTGACAACAATTAAAAAAATGTTGAGTTTAAGTTTCAAAATCTGATTTTTGAAAAACATTTGTTTTCAAGCAACATTAGAGAAAATAGACTCGCAGAATTTGCTGTTTTTACAATTTTGCAAAAACACTTGATATGGAGTTGGTCGCATTCTGTTCATTGGTCATGAAAATTGTCTAATAAAAATATCCTCGTTTAATTCATATTTATGACATTTCTTTGCAGAAAACAAAAGAGTTTCATCCACTTTCTCAACCTGATGATGGAATGTACATCAACAAAGGTCTTTAAAGAGCTTCCTCCATTCATCTGCACTTTCTCCAGATTTCAGTCCAATCATGCATCTTAAAGATATGGGAGAACATATGATTTCCAGCATGTGTCTGTGACCAAAACATGTTTAATGTTGAGTGAAATCTAATGACCACATGAAAAAGAACACTTTCTATGAAAGCTCACTGGAGTGACATTGATGTAAAAGTGCAAATGGCAAATGCAAACCAGCCAAAGAACATCCAGTTACTGTCTGGAGATGTAATGGGCACCTTAAATGTAGCCTACTACTGTTGATCTTGTCTTTCGCCACTCACATTTGTATATATTTTAAATGAAAAGAACCCTTGTTTGTAAATATAAAGTTCAATGAATAATAATAGTCTGACTGTTAGCTTATGTGTTTTAAATGAGAAAAAAATAAGCAGAAACTTTTAATAACACAAGCAGTTCTCTTTTTTTATTAAATAAAACTTGTACAAAAGAAAACATTAAACTGAAACAAACAAACAAACAAAAAAAGATAAAAAAACAACAACAGATCATTGGGTGAGAGAAAGAAAGTGTGCTTTTCGCAGGTAATAAAAAGTAATATTCATGGGGATTAGCTGTATATTAGCTTCGTCAGTGTGTATTTAGGTTTTGGTTCTGCTGTTTTCATCACGTTTTTTATCATCTGAAGTGTGCTGTGATTTATATTAAACATCAAGTGCAAATCCGCACATTTCCCACATGCCTTTACTCTTTGTCGCTTTGTTTTGGCTTATAGTAAATGGTGTTTGTAGTGAATAAGATTATAATTTCTGTTTGTTTTATTTTTCCATTTTTGTTCCTTTTTCTTTTTTATATATGTTTTTTTTTACACTAATAAAAAAACAAGGTATACATATGTGCACATGGCATTAACTGCAGGCATTTCTTAGCCCCATTCATTTCTGAACATTGGCCAATCTTGGCTGCTCAATTGACCCTTCGCTGAACAATCATGATTCAGAACAATCCGCCGAATCCGTAATTTTTGTCTGACAAACAAACCAGACAGGATAGTAAATTAATGTCAGTGGACTTAAACTTGAAAAAATGGGGTGTACTGACATCTTTTTAATGGCTGAAACAAGATACCATTTTTTTTAAATTCAGTTTATTTAGTGCTATAACTAGTAAAGAGATGACCGGTTCATGTGCCGCTTGAACTGAGGTGCTACAGTGATCTGTCAGGACACATTAAAGAGCTACAAAGCAGAATTTGTTCTTTGAAATAATAAAAAAAAATTGAACTCTGAGATTTTGTTTCATACCAAAACTAACCTGCTCTGTCTTGTCTGTCGGCGTGTTGTCAGTGTCCTCTTTGCTCTGTGATGTATTTTTTTTTTTAGCGTATGAGAACATGATGTGTGGGATAAAAGTGCCATGGTTTGTTGGATTTTTTTCTTATATTGCACAAAAATTAAACAAACCATCTGAAATGACCCAAATTGCATAAAAATCTATTCCAAATGATACTAAAGATATTTTATGTATGTAAACCATCAATTGAATGTAAAAGCACAAAATCTGCCAATCTGGGACATATATCTATAATGAAAAACACTATGCAGTGGTCGCACCACATGACATTTTAAATTGAATCAAAATTTACAAGCACAGAATTGGCCACCTAAACAAAACATGCTAGCTTTTCACAAAAGATCACTATGAAATGTAAAATACAAATAAATAACCTGTAGAAATAACTTGGTACTCGTTGTTTTTTAAGGTCATACCACATGATATCCAGATTTGGTAACTACATACCAGCCATTAAAAAGGTTATATTTTTCCAAATTTAAAAGAGAGTTACAAATCTGCTTGATACTTCCATGGGTCCTTGGCAAATTGGTATATGAAGCAATGTCCTATCTTTGAATGGATTTCAACATAAAAGTCCCAAAATGGTAGTTTCTTGATGGTCGCACCACATGATATTTCATGAAATTGAAGTCATTGGACAAAGTTTCTTTGTATATTATAATGGAAAATACATACAAATGCTTTGCAGTTTTTATACTAAATCACAAAACACTTTGGAAATCATGCCAAATAGTGCAGAGAATTAATCTGAATACATTTAGGGTAATTTCAAAGATCGGACGGTCACACCACATGATGTTTTGACACTTTGAACAGAAAAATTACAAATAACTAATGTTTTTTGAAAAGTCAAAGTGAGTACATAATGGGAGAGGTACTTCATAAATATGCCATCGTTTTATCTGAAAAACACAATCGGACAGAAAATTTTAAATAGCAAAATCCTAGTCATAGGAACACATGACTAGGATTAGACTAGGACTAGACTAGGACTAGAAGAAAAATCAGATGTCCCCAGCCATCCTGGTGAACTTTTACCGCTGCACAATAGAGAGCATACTAACCAACTGTGTCACAGTCTGGTATGGAAGCTGCTCTGTTGCGGAGCAAAAAGCACTGCAGCGGGTGGTGAAAACTGCCCAACGCATCACTGGGACGCCGCTCTCTGCCATCAAAGACTTGCAGAGGAAAAACTGCCTGCGTCGTGCACGCAGTATTTTGAAGGACCCCTCTCACCCCGCCCACAGACTGTTTTCTCTCCTGCCTTCTGGCAGGCGCTTCAGGAGCCTCCGGACCAGAACCAGCAGACTGAGGAACAGCTTTTTTCCCAGAGCTGTCACCTTACTGAACTCTGCCCCTCGCTGATTCCATTGCATCTCCTTCACACCTTCACTCCCCTCATCACACTCATACCTCTTAATAAACTATAACACTCGTATTTGCACTATTAAACTTAGATTTGCACTACAGGATCGTTCATATGCACTAAGAGACTTTTCTAATATTTCTAATATTCATTTGCACTACCTGTCTGTCTATACTTTCAATAATTGCATAATTGCAACATATATTATACTGCAATTCACTATATCCATTGCACTGTTACCTCTGGTTAACTTCTGCTCATAATTTCACTTGCAGTATTTAATATTTAATATTCTGTTCACCATCTAATATACACTGCACATATACTAGCACATCATTGCACAATGTAGATATTCCATTTGTAAATTTCTGTCTATAGTATATAACCATCTGTATATTATGTTTATAGTACATACTCCACTTGTAACTTTCTGCTTGTAGTAAATAGCCATCAATATATAATGTTCATAGCACATATCCATCTGTAATATATTACTATAGAAATGCTTTATCTACACTTAAATTATTTAACTTATACCCTGCACTTTACTGCTTATTGCACTTCTGGTTAGACCTAAACTGCATTTCGTTGCATTGTACTTGTACATGTGTAATGACAATAAAGTTGAATCTAATCTAATCTAATAACAAAAGTCTAATGTAATAGTAAGGAAAGTACAAACCCATGATTTTGCAGTACATGAAATTAATGAAGTATTACAAATACAGTATGTAGCTGGGGAGTTCTTGCTTATCTTACAAGCATAAAAGTTCGCAAATCACTCTGCTTTTGACTGAATAACTTTTTGTAACTTTGTAACTAATAGGATTTGTCTGTATTTATACAATAATCAGTGTTTGATTACTGCATTTAGTTTCTGCAGTATTTCAGTACCTGAATATTACTGTTAGCAGAATGTCTACCAGTTAGCAGAATGTCTAAAGTGGGCTATTAAAATGAAGTGTTAACAGCAATTAGTTAGTGTGGGGGAAAAAATAGGTTACTGAATGAAGCAATGTCAACTTATCAGTAAAACATCACTCCCTAAACATGTATATTAAAACTTTATCTGGAGCGACAGTTTCCCTCAATAACCACTTCTTCCTGTCGATGTGCTAAAGACTACACAGTGTTTGCAGTGCTCTTTGACTTATTTCGACTTATTTAGGAGTCAAATGCATCGATTTTTGTCCATAATGAAGTTCACCTTTTTCTTCATCTACGTACCTTTTGTTTACTCAGGTGAGATTTATTTCATAACTTCATTTAAAGGTTGAATTCTCCATCAGCTAACCAAGTAAATTAGTATTCAACTAACATTTTTGTTTTATATTTATTATTCATTTAGTTTTATTACAGTTTTAATGTCAGTTAACAATAATAGTTTTAGTTATCAATAATATCCCTGGTTGAACTGACAGACATTTTTTAAACTGATTTTTAAATTACATTTTCTCAAATATAAACAGTTTATTATTATTATCATTTATTTTTTCCCTTTTCAGTTTTTTTTTTTTTTTTAAATCTAGTTCTATAGGAGTAACTAATGTTATGAACTTTATTAACCCATTAACTATCACTCCCCCCTTTTTTTTTACTTGGGTCCATAGATTCATAAATGCTTTGAAAAACAGACCTAAGGCTGGTCTTTTTAACAAAGACGCACTGCAGATTATAAGCATATAAAAAAAAGTTTCTTGTAAAGTAAATGTACTGAACTAAACATTTTTATTCTATACAAAATATGTTTGACAAAACATAAAAATTACAAAAATGTAAATTTCAAGAGCTTTGGATACAAAATGGCCACTTTAAAGACTGGGTGTGAAAAGTAGATGACAAAAGCAAAAACTAAATGTGAAGAAATTAAAAAAAAAAAAAAAAAAAAAAAAACTGAATGATGAACTTGATTACAAACAGAAAATCCTTCTGTTTGTATGTGTTTAACCCCTGAAATCATAAAAACAATAAATTAATTTCTGTAGAAATAGCACAGAAAAAGCCTGTTTCTGCCACTAAATAAAAAACAAAACAAAACAAAACAAAAAAACATTATTGCGACTTATCTCACAATTTTGACTTATTTTCTCACAATTGCGTGAACTCACAGTTCAGATTTTTTATCTCAGAAAAAACTTGCAATTTTGAGAAATAATGTCAGAACTGTGAGATAAAAAGTTGCAGTTGTGACTTATAAAGTCAGAATTGCATGATATAGAAATTCTGTTAACATATCAGTGTTTTTCTCCTTGGAAATTAGTTCATATCTCACAATTCTGATTTGAAATTGAAAGAAAAAACTGAATGACTCAATTTCATGACTCAGTATGTGGTGTTTAATCGTGTTTGAGAGTTTTATGTATTTTTGTTTGTTCAGAGTCGCACACTTTGACCACAGCTTACACTGAAATGAATAGACAGGTTGCAGGAATCCCAGAGATTTCTTCTGTAACTCTACTGGATGGACGACAGATTGATTTTTATGATGGTGAGATAAAGAAGCTGATTCCCAGACAGGACTGGATGAAGGAGTTTGCATCTGGAGGCAGATTTAAAGAATACACTGAGTTTAGAGAACAACTACAGCGGACCAACGAAATCAGCATTCGCTTTCTAATGCAGCAATTCAATCAGACACATGGTGAGTCAAAATACTTTATGCTGCATTTCTAAAGGTCAGGAATTACCTTAAACATTGAAAATAAAAGTTCTCTCTTGTTCAGGTTTTCATACGTATCAGAGGATTTACGGATGTCATTGGGATGATAAGACTGGACACTCAAATGGGTTTGATGAACACGGTTATGATGGAGCGGATTTTATCTCACTAGACATGAAGGAGTTCAGAGACAGTACATATGTACAACAGGGAATGAAGTGGAACAATCACAGAAAACAACGTGAATTACTCAAACAATACTACACATATGAGTGTACTGAGTGGTTAAAATATTTCTTGACATTAAGGAAAGTGGATTTGGAGAGAAGAGGTAGCTTGTCTTTGTGAACTTCACTTAGTCGTTAGTGTTTGTCTTTCTTTTCTAATGGACTGCTTCTTTAAAACAAAAGTATTTGCATTTATATTAACACTGACCTTGTGCATAAATCTGAAGTAGTAAATCTTTTCCTCACATTTCTCAATTTATTTATTTTTTAGCACCTGAAGTGTCTCTGTTACAGAGGTTTTCCTTCTCTCCAGTGTCGTGCCATGCCACAGGTTTTTACCCATCAGCAGTGACTATCACCTGGTTAAAAAATGGACAGTATAATGATGAGGATGAGGATCCTGGAGAGCTACTTCCAAATGAGGATGGGACCTTCCAGAAGGCTGTTAGCCTCATTGTTACTCCAGACAACTGGAAGAGGCACCAGTATGTTTGTCTGGTGAAACATGAGGGAAAGACCATCCAGAAGATTCTGACTAAGAACAAGATCAAGAGTAACGATGGTAAGTTGTACATAGTTCTTCTGTACTGATTACTATTAGTCGCTTGTTTCAGTCCCATATTGCTGTTTCTGTAAATGATTGCTCTTTTTAACTATTATTATATTCTTTATATTTTTGAAGGATCTTCAAAAGCATACTTGGCAATAGCTTTGTCTGCGGTGGGAATTTACTTTCTTGTGCGTTTTTGTCTTTCACTCCGAAATACATAGTATGTTTACATGTCTTTTTCCAGATCTTCAAAATCTACATTTACAGTCAAACAAACAATCAAAGCCAAAATGTTTGTCTTTAAGCAACATTTTAGAGAATGAAATTTTAAAGAGAATTTTTTTACAATTCCAAAAATTCAGGATTTGTAATGTTCGCATGCTGTTTTAGTGCTTAAACTAACAGTGTAATTAAAAAACATCTTCAGTTCATTCGTTGACATTACTTTGCAGAGCTGCAAAAGAGTTGAAGAGTTTCCTCCGTTCATCTGTACAGATCCAAGATTTCAGTCCAGTTGTGAATCTTCAGGACAAAAACATGTTTCAGTGTCGAATAATATCCACAAAGACGTCATAAACCTGCATCAGTGACACAAAAACACTTTCTAACATACAGAACCACACTGGATGTGAAGGTGCAAATACAAACCAGCTAAAGAACATACAGATACTGTCTGTATATGAAACTTGTGTTAATAGCAGCTGCCATTTGTAAATATCTCAAAAGAAAATGACCTGTAAACAGAGCTGGCTAGATTGCTTGTTATTAAATTGTACTCTGTTACCAGTGATGGGAATAATAGTGTTACTAATGGCATTACTTTTTTCAGTAATGAGTAATCAAGTGAATACGTTACTGACAATAAAATGCGGCATTACTAAAATTGAGCTCACTGAAAGGTTTTTCATCCGAGGAGGCACTCTTTCTGCCATTGGTCGAGTTTGCATTGCGTTACATTCTTCTTCTGAGGTAAATTCTCTCTTATTCCTCTCAGCGTGTCCTCTTCCAGAAACGAAAAGTAGCTAAGATGAACTTGATGAATGTCCACATTTGTTTACGGTGGTGATGTGGGCGTTTACCTACATGTCCATGCATCTCATGAGGTTGTTTAAAATGTGATTACATTAGGGATTATAAGTTACGACAGGAAAAATGCGTTACTTTATCAGAGAATATTTGTTTTCAACGTGAATTAATTTAAAAGTAGACATTTCAAGCTTTCTATACAAGTGTTCCTTTTCTCTCTCTCTCTCTCTCTCTCTCTCTATATATATATATATATATATATATATATATATATTCTCATGTCTGTGAGGCAAGTATTCACTGAGATTCAGGTTGTTTTATTCACGTGTCTGTGAACTGAGCTGATGGAAACCAAGACGGCAGAGAGCACACTCTGACGTTCTTTATTTTACAAAAGCACATTGTTTTGTTGTCATTATGACTGGGAGAGTGGGGTAAGATGAGCCATTTTTTACTTATGTGATCCTCAAGATAAAGGAAAACGAGGCAGAAGAACAATAAACGTATCTACAGTAATTTCAGGATGCTTTCTATCATTTTAATGATCAGAATTTATCTAATTTATTCTAAAATTATAGCTTCTTAGAAAAAAAGTTTCCTGTGGCTCAGTTTGCCCCAGGTTAGGGGTAAGTTGACCTAAGTCAACTTAATAATCAAATTTCATTTTACAATCAGTCATATTTTTGATCTTAAAGCTAACTTAACATAAAACCAATCTTTAATTGTTTGCATTTCTGAAACAATACGTAGGACACCAAAGTTTTAACCTTCCATAAAACAGACTAAACAGAGTTTGTTAAGTAAAATTAAATAAAAACGTAATTAAAAATGAAAGAATAAATATCGCTGAAACTAATAAACATTTTTTGTCAAAAGATTCTTGGCCTGGGAGCTTTTTTGCAAGATCGAACGGACCATTAGGGACTATAGGTGGAAAGATATATTTGATTATAATGTGATGAAAAGCATCTTCTGGTTCTCAGAGAAGGATATGGTGCACTTGTACACTGTCCCTATCAAATAAACTACAAATAATATGTGTATATATATGATAAACTAATCCAGTTTCATAACATCACATTAAAATACCAGTTTATACTTCAGAGATTTAACTTAACTTCATTACCTTATGGTGGGGTGTAAGTTAAAGTGTTGGCTCAACTTGCCCCATAGCTGGCGCTTAGGAAAAACACTAGCTAGCTTACCAACTCAGGCTAATTGTCACGAACTGTACCGTTGTGGCTCCCTTTTCTCCCCTCTAGAGGGAGCCACCTCTCCACTGTGTTTTTGTATAGACTCTTTACAGACTCCATTTCCCATAACCCCTCTCTCATGCCCCGTTCGTCACCTCTCACCTTTAGCCCCTATCACTTCCTGTATAAATAGAGCTTCCATCCAGTACTTCTTTGCGAAGTCATAACTTGCCCCGGCCGTTATTTCTGAGCGTTTTCCAAGTCTTAGTTTTTCCCCGTTGTCGACCCCTCGTAGTTTCCTGATCGTTCTCCGCCCGCCTATCGACCCCCCGCTTCGTCTTCTGGATTATCCCCTTTGATCGCTGCCAGCCCACGGACCCGTTCGCTCGGACATTACTATTCTGTAGGATTTACTGTCTTGCTCCCGTTCGCCCCTGTCTGACCTCCCGCCTGCCTGACTTTGAGTATGTATTCTAATAAAAGTATGCATATGGATCCGCACGTCTCCTGTCTCGTCTCTGGGGCTATCGTCACAGATGACTTCGCCAAGATAGGATCCAGCGACTTTTACGCCCCTCCCCGCTCAGCCATGAACCCACTCGACCAGCTCACGCGTCTCAAGCAAAACGGTATGTCTGTGGAAAATTATATTAGTCGTTTTGATGAGCTCATGTACCGGATCCCGTTTTACGATGACGTGTATTTCACGGACTTATTCCTTAACGGACTGGACGAGCCGCTTAGATCAAGGCTCACACGCATATGTCCGCGACCGTCACTCAACGATATAATAGAGGAGGCGTTGGACTATGAGGAGGAACGCAATCACGGGGTGACGGCCGCGCCGGCGCGCGAATATAGCATGGAGGGCGCGTCGGCGGGTGATTACATTCTGCCGCGTTCCTGTTTCGCGGACTCTCTGGATTATGCGTTACAGTATATGGACTCTTTTGATTCAGTGGGTTTCACTGAGGGGGAACATGAGCACAACATGGCGGCCGCGCCGGCGCTCGAACACAATATGGCGGCCGCGCCGGCGCTCGAACACAAGATGGCGGTCGCCGTTCCTGAGTCGGTCCCTGCCATGGCCGCCCTTCCAGAGCCAAGTTATATCGCAGCAACACTCAACCGGCTGGAGGACATCCTCGCTTTACTCCTCAAGACACAACAAGCCACTGCTGCTCCGCCTCCTCAGTCAAGTCAAGTCGTCGTCACTGCTGCTCCGCCTCCGGTGTCAAGCGTCCTCGTCGCAGCTGCTCCGCCTCCAGCGTCAAGCCAAGTCGTCGCAGCTGCTCCGCCTCCAGCGTCAAGCCAAGTCGTCGCAGCTGCTCCGCCTCCAGCGTCAAGCCAAGTCGTCGCAGCTGCTCCGCCTCCAGCGTCAAGCCAAGTCGTCGCAGCTGCTCCGCCTCCAGCGTCAAGCCAAGCCGTCGCAGCTGCTCCGCCTCCAGCGTCAAGCCAAGTCGTCGCAGCTGCTCCGCCTCCAGCATCAAGCCAAGCCGTCGCAGCTACTCCGCCTCCGGAGTTCAGCGTCGTCGTCGCAGCTGCTCCGCCTCCAGTGTCAAGCGTCTTTGTCGCAGCTGCTCCGCCTCCTGAGTCAAGCCAAGTTGTCGCCGCTGCTGCTCCGCCTCCGGTGTCAAGCGTCTTCGTCGCAGCTGCTCCGCCGCCAATGTCAAGCCAAGTCGTCGCAGCTGCTCCGCCTCCTGAGTCAAGCCAAGTCGTCGTCGCAGCTGCTCCGCCTCCAGCGTCAAGCCAAGTCGTCGCAGCTGCTCCGCCTCCAGCATCAAGCCAAGCCGTCGCAGCTACTCCGCCTCCGGAGTTCAGCGTCGTCGTCGCAGCTGCTCCGCCTCCAGTGTCAAGCGTCTTTGTCGCAGCTGCTCCGCCTCCTGAGTCAAGCCAAGTCGTCGTCGCAGCTGCTCCGCCTCCTGAGTCAAGTCAAGTTGTCGCCGCTGCTGCTCCGCCTCCGGTGTCAAGCGTCTTCGTCGCAGCTGCTCCGCCGCCAATGTCAAGCCAAGTCGTCGCAGCTGCTCCGCCTCCTGAGTCAAGCCAAGTCGTCGTCGCAGCTGCTCCGCCTCCTGAGTCAAGCCAAGTCGTCGCCGCAGCTGCTCCGCCTCCTGAGTCAAGCCAAGTCGCCGTCGCAGCTGCTCCGCCTCCAGCTTCAAGCCAAGCCGTCGCAGCTGCTCCGCCTCCAGCTTCAAGCCAAGTCGTCGCAGCTGCTCCACCCCCACAGTCAAGCGTCGTCGTCGCAGCTGCTCCGCCTCCAGCGTCAAGCATCATCGTCGCAGCTGCTCCGCCTCCACAGTCAAGCGTCTTCGCAGCTGCTGCTCCGCCTCCACAGTCCAGCGTCTTTGCAGCTGCTGCTCCGCCTCCACGGTCAAGCGCCTTCGCTGCTGCTGCTCCGTCTCCACGGTCAAGCGTCTTCGCAGCTGCTGCTCCGTCTCCACGGTCAAGCGTCTTCGCAGCTGCTGCTCCGCCTCCACAGTCAAGCGCCGCCGTCGCAGCTGCTCCGCCTCCAGTGTCTAGTTTCTTCGCCGCAGCTGCTCCTCCCTCAGAGCCAAGCCAAGTCACCGCAGTTCCTTCCTCTAGGCCAAGTCAAGCCACAGCCGTTGCTCCAGAGCCAAGTCAAGCACCAGCCGTTGTTCCAGAGCCAAGTCAAGCCACAGCCGCTGTTCCAGAGCCAAGTCAAATTACAGCTACTTTACCCGAACGGGCTTACTTGGAGACTGCACTTCTCCTGAATGTGGCTCTATGGGTTGTCTGGGCTGCTTATACCACCACCGAGTCCTCAGAGGTGGCGGCCCGCACCGCAGAACCTCTGAGGGTGGCTTTCCCGGAGGAGGTGGCCGAGGCCACGGATCCTCGTACCGGAGGGAAGGCCGCACCTGCTCCTTGCACGGTGGTAGCGCCCAGCGACTCACACCACTCTGAGCTCTCACTGAGTCCTAATCCTGCCACTGAGGCTTGCTGCAAGCGGTTGGTCCCACCGAAGAAAGACTGGGACTGGGGCTCCGAACTCTCTCTCTTTCTCTCTATGTGTCTGTCTCTGCTTTGTGTTCCAGGTCTGTCTGCTCTGCTCTGGTGGGTGCTTGCTCTGCTCTGGCTGGCCGCTGCTCCGCCCTGGGGGGCTTCCGTGCTGCCCTGGAGGGCTCCTGTCCTAACTCCTCCGCCCTGGGGGGCTTCCGTGCTGCCCTGGAGGGCTCCTGTCCTGTCTGCTCCGCCCTGGGTAGATCCCGCTCTGCCCTGGAGGGCGTCCGACCCGCCTGAACCGCCCTGGAGGGCATCTGATCCGCCTGAACCGCCCTGGAGGGCGTCTGATCCGCCCTGGAGTCTGTCTGCTCCGCCCTGGAGGGCGTCCGACCCGCCTGAACCGCCCTGGAGGGCATCTGATCCGCCCTGGAGGGCGCCTGACCCGCCGGATCCACCCTGGTGGGCGTCTGATCCGTCGGCCCCACCCTGGAATCTGTCTGCCGCGTTCTGGTGTTCTCCGGAGTCTTTCGGGCAGCTCTGTTGTTATGCTGCCGTTTCGGCACCTCCTGGACTATGTACCTTTCCTAACCCCATCAGCCCTCATGGACCTGGCCCACCCCTCTGCATTCTGCCCTGCCCCTCCCTTCCCTGTTGTTATTTTTGTTGGACTGTTTGGAGCGTCTGGAAGCCGCTCCTAAGAGGGGGGCTCTGTCACGAACTGTACCGTTGTGGCTCCCTTTTCTCCCCTCTAGAGGGAGCCACCTCTCCACTGTGTTTTTGTATAGACTCTTTACAGACTCCATTTCCCATAACCCCTCTCTCATGCCCCGTTCGTCACCTCTCACCTTTAGCCCCTATCACTTCCTGTATAAATATAGCTTCCATCCAGTACTTCTTTGCGAAGTCATAACTTGCCCCGGCCGTTATTTCTGAGCGTTTTCCAAGTCTTAGTTTTTCCCCGTTGTCGACCCCTCGTAGTTTCCTGATCGTTCTCCGCCCGCCTATCGACCCCCCGCTTCGTCTTCTGGATTATCCCCTTTGATCGCTGCCAGCCCACGGACCCGTTCGCTCGGACATTACTATTCTGTAGGATTTACTGTCTTGCTCCCGTTCGCCCCTGTCTGACCTCCCGCCTGCCTGACTTTGAGTATGTATTCTAATAAAAGTATGCATATGGATCCGCACGTCTCCTGTCTCGTCTCTGGGGCTATCGTCACACTAATATTTAGCTAAATGATTTGCATGGTTTTATATGTTGCTAAATAACCTATATGCATCATAAATATTTTTAGACCTTTGACAAGCCAAAAACATTTTAAGTAAACTGTAGCCTTCCACTCCTCCCATGTGTTTCTCCTTTTCACAATCTGGCAGAAATTATGTGTGATTGCAAAATACATGGTCACATGACAGTAAAAGTGTACAGTAGCCAAGATACAGGCTCAACTTACCCACTGGCTCAACTTACCCCACTCTCCCCTATACATAAAGTAGATCCATTGCAGTTTCAATCATTGCCTTATTCAGATCTGTATGATCAAAAAGAGTTTTTTTTTTAGTTCTTTTCGCAGTCATCTAGAAAAAATTTGACAGAACTCTGCAGAACTGCAGTGTTTACAAAGTGAACATCCAAAGAAGATCAAAGGCCCTTTACAAAAAAAAGGTAAAACGGTGATGTAGGATGATTGAAGTTAGAGGAGAAAATTTGTTTTTTGACTTACCCTCAACTATATTGGACCCTGATTACACAGAGTATGTATGCGCATGGCAGAGCTAGACAAGACTGTATTTGAGATTACAATATATATACATTTTTATTGTACTTTTTTTTAACCAATAATTTCACTAGATAAGACACTTATTCCTCAGCTGGGATCATTTAGAGCCCTTTGAAGCTGCACTGAAACTGCATTTTGGAAGTTCAAACTTGCGGGCACCATAGAAGCCCACTAAATGTTTTCCTCAAAAAAAAAACATAATTTCTTTACGACTGAAGAAATAAACACATGAACATCTTGGACGACAACGAGGTGAATACATTATCTGTGCAGTTTTGTTCTGGAAGTAAAGTGTTTCCAGTGTTTCTGCAGTATTTCAGTACCTGAATATTGCTGTTAGATCTATCCATCTAAAGTGGGCTATCAAAAAAAAAGTGGTTACAGAAATGATCAAATTTAGGTTACTGAATGAAGTGACATCAACTTTGTAACACTTTCCTCCTTAAACATGCATGTTGGAAGAGTTTATCTTCCCTCAGTAACCACTTCTTCCTGTCGATGTGCTGTAGACTAGTGTTTTCAGCTCTCTTTGATGACTACACTTATTTGACCGTCGAATTTCAATTTTCGTCAGTTTTCCTCCGTAATGAAGTTCATCGCTTTCTTCATCTGCATAGCTTTTGTTGACTCAGGTGAGATTCATTTCATAACACCATTTAACTGTAAGAATGTTTTAGAAGTTAGTTTACTATAAAGCAAATGTACTTTTATTTTTAAACTTATTTCACAGTAAAAAACAGTTTGCACACTTAAATTGCTATAAAATCAAAATGACATGTCTAGCCAATCTGTGCTTCAAATTTGAAGTTGATATTACAAAAATTAAGCCTGAAAAACTGTTTGTTTTTGGGTACAGTTTTAATTGTAAGGCCATATTTGCATATTTTTTTTAGTTACGTTGGCTTAAGAAAGCCAACTTACTGATCTGCTATTTTCTTCCTAGCCAACATTTTCTGACTGTATCTCCTCCTGGAGCTTTAACTTTACAAACGTCAAACTCAGCCCAGATCTTCAGACTGATCTGACTCCAGTTGCTATATCTTTTCTAACTGATAAGACTAACGATTTTCCTAAAAATAGCGATTAAAACTGTGAAAAATCCCATAGACTTACATTGAGGGAATGTTCAAATGAGCCAAGACTATTCAAACTCCAACTGACAAAACTCCCACAATCCCTTGAGACTCAATCTAGATTCCCTTCTATGTACTATTCAAACTAACTTGCTAATCATGCTACAGACATGCTAGTAACTTGCTAATCATGCTAACAACATGCTAGTAACATGCTAATCATGGTAACAACATACGAGTAACATGTTAATCATGCTAGAAAAATGCTAGCAACTTGTTAATCATGTTAGCAACTTGCTAATCATGCAAACAACATGCTAGTAACATGCTAATCATGGTAACAACATACGAGTAACATGTTAATCATGCTAGAAAAATGCTAGCAACTTGTTAATCATGCTAGTAACTTGCTAATCATGCTAGAAGCATGCTAGCAACTTGATAATCCTGTTAGAAATATGCTACCATCTTGCTAATCCTTCTAGAAACAAGCTAGTAACATGCTGGAATCATGTTAGCAACATGCTACCAACTTGCTAATCATGCTAGAAACAGGCTAGCAGCTTGCAGGTCATGCTAGAAACAAGCTAGTAACATGCTAATCATCTGTATTGTCTTCAAAACATTCATGCTTTAAGCTTTAAAACTTCTTTAAACTTCAAGCTATTTCAGACTGAAAACTATCAAACTTTTAAAACTTAAAAACTTTAAAAAAAAAAACCTTCTGGTCAGGCCTTCTCAAGACAACTTAAAGTTTGTCTTGACAAACTTTTCTATCTAGTTAAAACTAATTTTAAAACGGCAAAAGTATTGTTTTGCAGCTATAACCTGGTTAAGAAATGCAGAGAAGCGAGATGAGGATGTGGATCTTGGGAAGCTATCAAATGAAGATGGGACCTTCCAGAAGACGGTTAATCTCCATGCTCTTCCAGATGAAAGGAAGAAGATCCAGTATGTTCCTGTGGTGAGAAACCAGTTTCTGGATGAGAGCAAGATCAAGAGTAAAGACGGTAAGTTGTCAAGAGTGTAGTATAGTGTGACATTCTTCTTTTGTCATATTGTACAGTGAAGGTGACTAAGTTTGTCAAGCTTGGAAAGAGATAAAACACCCTAAGCATTGTATATTCATCAATATCACTTGTGCACTGTATTTCAAATCTTCTGAAAGATTTCATAAGTTTCAGCCCTATTGCTATTTCTGTTTTTATTTATTATATTTTTTATGTTTTTGAAGAACCTGCAAAAGTACATTTCATCACACCACTTGCGTCGGTGGCGGGAGTTATGCTATTCCTGTTTATTTGCAGTTTTGTCCGAATGATGCTAGTAAGTATGTTTACCAGTATTTTTCTGATCTTTCTCTGAACTGCTCTTGTTTCTCATTATGGCTTATATCTGTGTTAGGATGATGGGAATGTCCTCAGCAAATGCACAAACATTTAAAAGTCTGAACTTAATTTATATAACCTAACATACTTAACTGTGTATGAGTTTAGCTTTCAAAAATGGTCAAAACCAAATGTTTGTCTTTAGGCAACATTTTAGAGAAAGAGATTGTTTGGAGAATTTGCGGGTATTTCACAAATCCAAAAATTCTGGATTTTAAAATGTTCACATGCTGTTTCAGTGCTTTACAAATTGTGTAATTAAAAATATCTTCAATTAATATGTATGACATTACTTTGCAGAGTTGAAGATGGCAGTCTGTTGTAAAGAAAAGCAGACCTAAATCCTTGAAGAATTTCCTCCGTTCATCTGTACAGATCTAAGATTTCAGTCCAGCTGAGAATCTTCAGGACCAAAAAATATTTCTGTGTTGAATAATATCCATGAGGATGTCATAAGTCTGCGTCAGTGGCAGTTTTTGCTCACTTGGTGCCTTGGACAAGATATAACAAGCAAATACAAACCATGTTAATAGCAGCTTTAATGGCCGCCTTAAATGTATTACTGGGTATGGTCTTGTTTTTCCATTTGCAAATATTTCAAAAGAAAGTTACCTGTGAATAGTGCTGGGTAGATTACTTCAAAATTGTAGCTTGATTACAAATTACATGTTGAAAATTGTAGTCAGTAATGTAATCAGGGTGCAAAAAAATCTAAATATTCAGAAAATTGCCTTTAAAGTTGTCCAAATGAAGTTCTTAGCAATGCATATTACTTATCAAAAATTACATTTTGATACATTTACAGTAGGAATTTTACGAAATATCTTAATAGAACATGATCTTTACTTAATATCCTAATGTTTTTTGGCATAAAAGAAAAATCAATAATTTGGACCCATACAATGTATTTTTGGCTATTGTTACAAATACCCCAGCGACTTATGACTGGTTTTGTGGTCCAGGGTCACATATCAGAACGTTTCCATTACCTGTCAAATTGCGCAAATTGAAATTGCAAATTAAAAATACGGCCAGTGGAACATGTCAGTCTTGCAGAAACTCCCATGGATTTTTACACTTGCAGGTGGTTTTTCAATTCGAAAAAGGAATATATCACAAAACTGCAATTGAAACAGTTGTTTTTGCAATTACATGTCACCTGGTGTACGTAAAAGTCACATGGTCATTGTTTAATGTACTATAACCTCCAAAAAACACCTTATTTACACTGCATTATGGCTTCGACACATTCGATTAAAAATATTGCTAGTGCGGTGGCTGCGATATACATAAACCTACCCAGAGCCGTCCCTTTGACTGTGTTTTTGTCACATAACATCAGTTATAGAAACGGAGTGAATACACAATAGGCTTTTTATCGATATTTATAAAATATCACAAACGTTTTGTGCAAATCTGTAAAGGAAACCCGGCTAGTTTTACATACATTTGCTATACCTCTATCTAGAATCTAGAAACTATACATATATACTCCAAATGACCCTGTTGTAGCTACAATAATTTACACCCTTAAAAAAAAGTGATATTGCCACCCAGTGCCCAAAATTTCTCTTAGACTTTTGGGGCCATGAGTCAAACAGACCCACCAAGTTTTGTTCCGATCAGCCTCCATTACACTCTAAAAAATGCTGGGTTGAATATAACCCAACATTGGGTTAAAAAAGGACAAACCCAGCTATTGGTTTGTTTTGACCCTGCAGTTGGGTCAAGACAACCCAATAGCTGGGTTTTGGCGCCAAAAGTCTGAGAGAAATCTGAAAGAAATCGGGCACTGGGTGGCAATATCACTTTTTTCAAGGGTGTAAACGATTGTAGCTACAGCGAGGTAATTTGGAAATGGGGCCTGTCCAGATTGTCACAAAATCCTATAAATCCTAAACAAAAATTCAAAACTTCATGAAACCTGGTGAGCACATGCGACAGATGATTCTCAACAAGCATGCAAAGTTTTAAGGAGACTTGCAATGTGTTCTTTACGAAACCAGGTATGAAAACAATATAAAGCTGACACAGTAATAAACATAACTCACATGGTATAAATATTAGAGCCAGAAATTAATGATGATTTCAAGGGGCAAAAAATGCTCCATGCATGATTAAACAGTGTATTACAGCTGTCACGATTAAAGTGAAATGTGAAAATTAATAGATGGTTTCAATTCACAGAATTAGCCTACATTTAGATTCAGTCGCATTCAGTGTAAACAGCTGAGAAAGAAAACACACATGTAACAGTGTATTAGATTTGTGTGGTAGGTCTTAAAGTGAAAGCCTAAGAAACTTGCTCTTGACTAAATAACTTTTGGTAACTTTAACCTTAAGGATTCATTCGTATTTATATTTTACGTTTGATTACTTCATTCAGTTTCTGCAGTATTTCATTTCCTGAATATTACTGTTAGACCTGCCTGTTAGTAGAATGTCTAAAGTGGGATATCAAAATGAAGTGTTAACAGAAATTATCAAAAAATAAAAAAAATAGGTTACTAAACGAAGTGACGTCAACTTGTGGGTAAACCATGAGTCCCTAAACATGCATATTGCAACTCTTTATCTAGAGCAGGGTCTTCCCTCAGTAACCACTTCTTCCTGTCGATGTGCTGAAGACTGAAGAGATTCTGCAGCGCTTTTTGTCAACTTGACACTTATTTGAGACTGTAATGCATGGATTTTTGTTCACAATGAAGTTCGTAATTTTCTTCATCTGCATACCTTTTGTTCAATCAGGTGAGATTAATTTCATATTTCAGATCATTTAAAGGTTGAATTCTCTGTCAGCTTACCAAACGAGTCCAAATTTAAGTGTAAACAAGTTCTAGAAGTTTAAGTTTCTGTAAAGCAAATGACCTGAACTAAACATTTTTTATTTTATTGTATACTAGATGTTTTACAAAACAAATTTGGACTCTAAAATTGCTTTAAAATCGAAGTCATATGTCTAAGCAAGTCGTGTTCGAAATTTAGAAATTTTAAAATTTTAAAATTTTAAAATTTCACAGAAATGTAGCCTAAAAACAGGTTTTATAGTACAGTTTACATTGTAGTTTAAAACTTAAGATGACACATTCAAAAGTAAAAACTGAATGACTGAAAACTATAATTTTCTGATGCTGTTTATGCCTTTGTGTTGTTTGTTCAGAGCTGCATGCCTTCACCACATTTTACACTGAAATAAATGGAGAGACAAATGCATCAATCCCAGAGAATTTTGCTGTGACTACACTGGATGGACGACAAATGGATTATTATGACAGTGAGATAAACGAGCTGATTCCCAGACAGGACTGGATGAAGAATTTTGCATCTGGAGACAGATTTAAAGAATACAATGAGATCAGAGAACGAATACAGCAGACCAACAAAATCAACATTACTCTTCTAATGAAGCAATTACATCACTTGCATGGTGAGTTAAAATACTTTTTACGGTTTTAGATTAGTCAATGAAAAAAACAGCAGATCTTATGATTCCTGCGTTTTCTCTTCAGGTATACACGCATATCAGAGGATGTATGGATGTGAATGGGATGATAAGACTAACATCTCACATGGGTTTGATCAACACGGTTATAACGGAAAGGATTTAATCTCACTAAATGTGAAATACAGCATGTACTTAGCATCTACATGGCGTGGAGTACGTACAATGGTAAAGTGGAACGATGACAAAGGACAACTTGAGTTACTCAAACAATACTATGAAGATGAGTGTGTTAAATGGTTAAAATATTTCTTAACGTTAAGGAAAGCGGATTTAGAGAGAAGAGGTATAAGAAAGTATCTTCTGAATACATTTTAAGTATTTCATATTTTCTTCACATTGATCTCCAACTTTTTTTTCCAGCTCCTGAAGTGTCTGTGTTACAGAGGAATTCCTCCTCTCCAGTGGTGTGTCATGCCACAGGTTTCTACCCATCAGCAGTGACTATCACCTGGGTAAGAAATGAAGAGGAGCATGATAAGGATGTGGAGTTTGGAGATCTACTGCCAAATGGAGATGGGACCTTCCAGAAGACTGCTGCCCTCTATGTTAGTCCAGATGAGTGGAAGAAGAATGAGTATTTTTGTCTGGTGGAGCACGAGGGAAACACCATCTGGATGACTAAGGAACTCAAGGGTAACTACGGTAAGTTGTTAATAGCGCGGTTGTGTCGTACAGTACAATGACAGTGACTACATTTCAGTCAACTCAGATTAGTCTATTCAAGTTGAAATGTTAAGTTGTACTAAGTGACAACTTAGATATTCGAGTTGACTAAACTAAACAATTGTTTGTTAAAATTAGCAGCTTTAAATTTTAAGTTGAATCAGCTCAAATATCTAAGTTGTCACTTATTAAAACATAACATTTTAAGTTGACTTAACTTTTTTCGAGTTGACTGAACTTAAAATTTTAAGGCAGCCAGGTAACAAATTATTGTTAGTTGACTCAACAAATATTTTTTTACAGTGTATTTCAGTTAGTCGACTAAAATTTGTCATCTAAAATTCCATTTTATTTTAGCTTTATTTAAATATGCGATTTTTTTTTTATAGTTAATGATAATAACCCTGGATCTAATGATTAACTTAATAATTTAAGTAAGAAAGTAATTTTTAGTATTAATTATTATTTATTTCATTAGGGGCCAGCCACCGAAGGTGTATCTGTTGAGGTTCTTAATATTCATCTTCCACTCTTCTGCCCATAGAACTGCTTTCGGCAGAGTTATGAAATTTGGCAAACTGATAGAGGACAGTCTCAACATTAATCACCTCAAGTTTGGAGTCTCTAACTCAAACTCTCTAGCGCCACCACTTGTCCAAAAAAAGAAAAGAGTCGACACCAAAATTCATAAGGTTAAGGTTGTCACTATATTTAATAGTTTGAAAAACCTACTTGTTTTTCCTTATTTTTAACCAAATTTGGCTCAGATCATCTTCAGGCCATGCTGGCAAAAAAAAAAAAATGGATTTCAAGTTGATTATTTGAACTGTTCTCTAATAACTTATGAATGAATTTTGACGAAGAACATGCAAAAATGGATGTGAGGCTATATCTTCAAAACAATTTGGCGTATTGAGACCAAACTTGGTGTGTTTTATAAAAAACATGACTTGAGGTGACCTGCATAGTTTTGATGCCACCTAATAGTTAGAAAATATTAAAAATGTATATTTCGTCTTATAACTTCTGACCATTCTGAATTTTGTTGTTGAAAATGCTATATTTTATGGACGCATTGACATATCTTTACGAAACTTGGTGTGTGTCTTTGGCACCATGCCCTGATGGTACTGAAAAGATTTTGGGGTAGCGCCACCTTGTGGTCAAATGTTATAATGAAATGTTCTTCTTCCGCTCTTCCGCCCAACTGCTTGTGGAAGAGTTATGAAATTTGGCAAACTGATAGAGAACAGTCTCAACATTAACCACCTCAAGTTTGGAGTCTCTAACTCAAACTCTCTAGCACCACCATTTTTCCAAAATTTCACTCATGTTTATGCTAATAACTTTTTGACACCAGAGTCGACACCAAAATTCTAAATTTGTACGGTCGAGTTTGTCACTATATTTAATAGTTCGAAAAACCTACTTGTTTTTCCTTATTTTTAACCAAATTTGGCTCAGATCATCTTCAGGCCATGCTGGCAAAAAAAAATATGGATTTCAATTTGATTATTTGAACTGTTTTCTAATAACTTATGAATGACAATTAACAATTTGGTATATTAAGACCAAACTTGGTGTGTTTTATAATAACCATGACCTGAGGTGGCCTGCATAGTTTTGGTGCCACCTAGTGGTTAGGAAATATTTAAAAAATTATATTTTGTCTTATAACTTCTGACCATTCTCAATTTTGTCATAACAAATTGTATTTTTATGAACGCATTGACATATCTTTACGAAACTTGGTGTGTGTCTTTAGAACCATGCACTGATGGAGGTTTTGGGGTAGCACCACCTTGTGGTCAAACGTTTAATGAAATTTACAAAAATGTTAATAGCTTTTGAGTACATCAGCCTATTGTAATGATAGATAGTCTTGATAGATTCCTTGGATCGTGCCAAGAACATAAATATCAATTATGCCAAATTTTGATTTATGTTGAAAACCTACTTTTTCGTACTCTTCCTAGACTGTTTGTCCAATTTATATATTGCTGTTTCTGTATATTACTGTATGTTTGTTTCTGATTATGTTTTTTTATATTTTTGAATAACTTCCAGATGTATATTACAAAATACTTGTGTCTGTGATGGGAGTTTCAATACTGCTGTTTATTTGTCTTCTAGTCCGAAGCATGCTAAGTATGTTTACCTGTATTTTTTCCTGATCTTTCCCTGAACTGCTCTTATATCTCATTATGCCTCCATCAGCATTAAGCATTCAGAAATTTATATTTACAGATAGTTCACTGTGTATGAGTTTAAGCTTCAAAATGTACATTTACAAAAGTGGTCAAAGTCAAATGTCTGTCTTTAGGCAACATTTTAGAGAATGAGATTGTTTGGAGAACTTCCTTTTTTTTATATAAATTCTGGATTTGTAATGTTCACATGCTGTTTTGGTGCTTATACAAATAGTCTAATTAAAAATATCTTCTATTAATATGTATGACATTACTTTACAGAGCTGAAGTTTGAGCCGGCAGTCTGTCAGAATGAAAAGCAGACCTAAGTTTGAAGAGTTTCCTCTGTTCATCTGTACAGGCCCCATATTTCAGTCCAATTGTGAATCTTTAGGACCAAAACATGTTTCACTGTTGAATAATATCCACAAGGATGTCATAAACCTGCATCAGTGGGAGTTCTTGCTCACTTGGAGACAAATTATGACATAAAGGAATATGAAAAAAAAATTCTAACATACAGTACCACACTGAATGTGAAAGTGCAAATTCAAAACATGCCCAGATACTATATATGTATGAACCTCAGGCTTAATAGTAGCTACCTTAGATGTGTTACTATGTGTGATCTTGTTTTTCCATTTGTAAATACTTTAAATACTGCATTAAATTTTCAAGTACCTATTAGTGCTATTAGATGTACCTGTTAGTAGAATGTCTAAAGTGTGCTATCAAAATAAAGTGTTAACAGAAATTATCAAATGTCTGTCTGGGAAAAAATGGTAACTGAATGAAGCGACGTCAACTTGTGAGTACCACTTTCTTCCTTAAACATCCATATTGAAACTGTTTATCTAGAGCAGCATCTTCTCTCAGTGACCACTTCTTCCTGTCGACGTGCTGAAGACTACAGAGTGTTTGCAGTGCTCTTGGACAGCAACACGTATCTGAGTTGATTTCATCGATTTTCATCCATAATGATGTTCATCATTTTCTTCATCTGCATACCTTTTGTTCACTCAGGTGAGATTAATTTTATAACATAATTTAAAGTTTAAGTTCTCTGTCAGCTAATGACGTGAATTCACATTTAGGCTGTCTGTATGAATATAGCCACAACAGCTGTGAAGAAGTACTGTGAATTCGGACATACTCCTTCTAGAAGTATAAGTTCACTGTAAAGCAAATGTACTGAACTGAAAATTTACATGTTATACAAAATATGTTTTACAAAGCAATTTGGAGCCTTAAATTGATATAAAACCAAAGACGTATGTCTAACCAAGTCATGCTTCAAATTTAAAGTTGATATCACAAAAATCGAGCCAGTACAGTTTTAATTGTCACCAGGTGAATTTTGAGTTTAAAGCTTTCCAGTGATGCCTAATTTATGATGAAAGTGCAAAAGTATTGTTTGAGAGCTTTATGTCTTTTTGTTTGTTCAGAGTTGCACACCTTCTCCACACTTTACTCTGAAATAAATGGACAGACAACTGTAGGAATCCCAGAGATTACTGTATGGCATAAAGTAATAATAATTTTCTGTTAGATGCAGTTGAAGAATATAGCTGCAAGCAGCAATTACGGGGCCAAGCATTAAAGCCATTTTAAGGTGATTTTAGTCAAAATGGCTGAAAAATCATGAAAACAACCACTAGTAATATGATTTAATCGGTTATCACTTTTGACCACAAGGTGGCACTGTCTTAAAATGTTTTTGAGCACTTTCAGGTCATGGTTTTGATGGTACATACAAAGTTTTGTAATTGTACACCAATGCATTGGTATAAATATAGCATTTTATATCATAATACTCTATTGTAGTCAATGACAATTTCATGTTTTGTTCAATTATAGCGCCACCAAGAGGCACATTCCCACCAAATTCTGTATGTGTTAGTGTGCCCATACATACAGTCATGTGAAAAAGCTAGGACACCCTATTGGTTTTCTGTATCAGGACATAATAAAAAATGATCTGGTCATTGGCAGGTCTTAACATTTGGAAATATAAATCCTCAGATAAACCACATTACATGACAAATCTCACCGTGTCATTATTTATTTAACAAAAATAAAGCCAAGATGGAAAAGCCATGTGTGACAAAGTTAGGACACCCTATGATTCAATTGCTTGTAGATCCACTTTTAGCAGTAATAACCTGAAGTAAAAATTTCCTGCATGACTTTTTCAGTCTCTCACATTGTTCAGGGGTAATTTTGGCTCACTCTTCTTTACAACGTTGCTCTAGTTTATTGAGGTTTGAGGGCATTTGTTTATAGACAGCTCTTACCACAGAATTTGAGTCAGGATGAGGTCTGGACTTTGACTGGGCCACTGCAACACCTTCATTCTTTTCTTTACAGCCGTTCTGTTGTAGATTTGCTGGTGTGCTTGGGATCATTGTCCTGTTGCATGACCCAATTTTAATCATTAGCATTAGCTGTCGGACGGATGGCCTCACATTTGACTTTGGATACTTTGGTATACAGAGGAGTTCATGGTTGCCTAAATGACTGTGAGGTCCTGTGGCAACAAAACAAGCTCAAAGTCATCAGCCCTCCACCTGCATGTGTGACTTTTGATATGAGGTGTTTGTGCTGATATGCTCTACAGGTTTTCACCAAACTTGGCGCTGTGCATTATGGCTAAACATCTCCACTTTGGTCTTATCTGTTTAAAGGACATTGTTCTAGAAGTCTTATGGTTTGTTCAGATGCAACTTTGCAAACCTAAACCATGCTGCCATGGTTTTTTAGACAGAAGAGGTTTTCTTCTGGCAAGCCTTCCAAAAATGCCATACTTGTCCCATATTTTTCTAATTGTACTATCATGAACTTTTCATTTAAAATGTTAACCGAGGCCTGTCAAGTCTTCTGTGAAGTTCTTGGGGTGTCTGCCAATTCTTTGAGTATTGCATGGTCTGATCTTGGGGTGAACTTCCTGGAAGTCCACTGCTGGGTGGATTGGTGTTTGTCTTGAATGTCTTTCACTTGTGGGTAATCTTCCTCACTGTGGAATGATGGACTTCAAATTGTTTGGAAATGGCCATGGTACTCTTCCCAGATCGATGGCAGCAACAACTGCTTCTCCAAGATCATTGCTGATGTATTTTCTCTTTGGCATTGTGTTAACACACACATGAAAGCTCCAGAGCAGCAAACTGCCAAAATGTCTGATTTTGTAGAAGTGCTAACTCTTACTGAAAGGTATTTGATTAGCAGTGCCTAACTGCTACTTACCCTATTAAATCCTATGTTAAGAGTGATGGTGTCCTAACTTGGTCACACATGGCTTTATTTTTATTAAATAAATAATGACATGGTGCAATATGTTATGTATTCATGTTCATCAGAGGTTTTACTTTCCAAATTTTAAAACCTGCCAAGTAACAGATATTGTTTTTTATGTCCTGATACAGAAAACCAATGGAATTCAATAGGGTGTGCTAACTTTTTCACATGACTGTATGTGTGTGTGTGTGTGTGTGTGTGTGTGTGTGTGTGTGAAATTTGGTGAAAATATCTCATTTTGTTTTGGAGTTATAGACATTTTTATGTATAAGAAGAGAAAAAATGACAGATGGCTGACTTGCTATCAAAATTTTGGCAATTGGGCATTAGCGTTTATATGAGACATGCTATGTTTTCGAATTTCTGATGCTGGTTTTGTGTTGATAGGAGTAACGGTTTCTAAGATACTGCCAAATGTTTTTTGAGCACTAAAATGCAATGTTGCACCTGGCATGTTTGGTATCGCTGGACTCAGCAAGGATTCAGGAGTCTAAAAAGGTGACTCCCGTGAAAATAATTTATAAGCATGTAAATATTTGATTTTACTAATAGTTGGCACTGGCTCGAAACTTCTCAGGCTCCTTCAGGGCATCATGCTGATGACCCATACCAAGTGATGCACTGAATCTAAAGAGACCAGTATGATCTGAACCAATTTTGGTGAAAATCAGACAAACCGTTTAGGACAGGTTCGAAAAAGTAGGTTTTTCAAACAATTAAAAATCAAAAAAAAAGAAAAAAAAACTGAAACCTTACAATTTTTTAATTTTGGTGTTAATTCGACTCGGCATGAGCCAAGGATTCAGAGATAAAAAGAATTTTCCTTCTGTGCCTTGCATTTCAAAAGTTATTAGCTTAAACATGAGTGAAACTTTGGGCAAGTGGTGGCGCTAGAGAGTTTGTGTTTGAGACTCCAAATTTGCTATAGTTAATGTTGAGACTGTCCTCTATCAGTGTGACAAATTTCACAACTTTCCCGCAAGCGGTTCTATGGGCTGTCATAGGCTCAATAGATGCACGCTTGTAGATCAGTCAGTATAGGCCTAAAGAGTTTATATAGTTTGATGAAAAGAAACACCTTTTATCCTAGAGGAAATGTGCATTGTCACTGATGTTTAATTCTACATTTTAAATAGCAAATTCTGGTCAACAGAACAGATAAAAACCAACATGCAATTTGATTGTAACGAAAGTACAGACTCATGACTTAGTATGAGTTAGTAGAATGTCTAAAGTAGACCATCGAAAAAACGTCACTGAATGAAGTGACGTCAACTTGTGAGAAAAGGAAACATACATCCGTACTGTAACTGTTATCTAGAGCAGCATCTTCCCTCAGTAACCACATCTTTGTTTCATTGTGCTGAAGACAACAGCGTGTTTGCAGCGCTTTTTGATGTCTACACTTATTTGAGAGTCAAATGCACGGATATTTGTCCATAATGAAGTTCGTCTTTTTCTTCATCTATGTGCCATTTGTTTACTCAGGTGAGATTCATTTTATAACATTATTTAAAGGATCAATTCTCTGTCAGATGACAGATGAATATATCCAAAATTGGTCTAGAAAAAATGGATCTTAAACATCTAATTTACATTCATTTTTTGAATAACTAAACCTGGCTCTTGCCATGAATATAGCCACAAAAGGCAATAAAAAAAGAGACTGATTTCTGTCAGTGAGGCCTTCAGCTATTTCCGTGTTCAGCGTTGCTCTAGTTTTATTAATATTTTGATTTAGCCTTTGTTTTTACTTTATTTCATCTTAATTTATTTCATTTTTAGCAATTTCATTATGTGCTACTTATTGTTATTATTTTTATATTGCTATATAGATTTAATTCATTTTTTTTTTTTATTATTTTAGTTGTAGTTATTTCCTGTAGCTAATTTTAGTGGTTCAGCTTATTTCCGTTTTATGCCAACGTTTCATTACGATTTCAACTAATATTTATATTTTATTTATTATCTATTTTAACTTTATTTTATTTCAGTCTTATTTGTTAACAGAAATTTTGCAGTTTTAGTTTAGTTTAGTTTTAGTTAATTAATATCCCTGGCTGACCTGACAGAAAATCATGAGGTGTTTTCCTCTGATATAAAAATTTTCTCAAACATGTCTTAAGATCTGGCGCCCCTTCAGAGATTATTCTAAATAAAGCCCTATTATTGACTAAATGTATCTCTCTCTATATATATTTTCCTACTTATTTAGTTTTAATCTAATCCTATATTACTGACTAAAGTAAACTTTTATGTTTGTAGTTTATGAATGCTTTGAAATACAGACCTAAAGTTGGTCTTTAAAAAAAAAGCAGTTAAAAATGAAAGTGTTCTATACCTTTAAGTTACTGAACTAAACATGTATTATATTCAAAATATGTTTAACAAAACTGAGACTCTAAAACTTTCCATAAAATCGATGATGTGTGTCTAACCAAGTCATGCTCCGAATTTGAAGTTGATATTACAAAAATCGGGCCCACAAAAAGGTTTTATAGTAACACAGTATATTCACAGGACGAATTTTGAGTTCAAAGCTTTCCAGTGATGCCTAGCTTATAACGAAGCTGCAGAAGTATTGATTATTAAAGTTAAAAGTAAAAACAGAATGACTCAAACAGTAATTTTACGACACTATGTGATGTCTTTCAGAGTTGCACAACTTCACCACAACTTACACTGAAATGAATGGACAGATGGTTGCAGAAATCCCAGAGATTTCTTCTGTAACTGTATTGGATGGACAACCGATTGATTTTTATGATGCTGAGATAAAGAAGCTGATTCCCAGACAGGACTGGATGAAGGAGTTTGCATCTGGAGGCAGATTTAAAGAATACACTGAGTTTAGAGAACGACTACAGCGGACCAACGAAATCAGCATTCATGTACTAATGGAGCGATTCAATCAGACACATGGTGAGATAAAATACTTTATACTACATTTCTAAATGTCAAGAATTGCCTTATACATTAAAACAGTGGTTCTCAGAAAATATTTGGCAAAATAGTTAAATAAAAAGTGTACTGCACTTAAGTGGTAAAAAAGAAAGAATAAATTAAAATGTATTGTGTTTTAACATTAATTTATATTTAATTTAGTCATTCCTCTGTGTACCCTAGTGGTACCTGTACCACACTTTGAGAACCACTGCATTAAAATAAAAGTAAATATCTCTCTTGTTCAGGTGTTCATACGTATCAGAGGATGTATGGATGTGATTGGGATGATGAGACTGGAGACTCACATGGGTTTGATGAGCACGCTTATGATGGAAAGAATTTCATCTCACTAGACATGAAGGAGCTCAGATACATCGCATATGTACCACAGGGATTACCCACAACAACAAAGTGGAACAATAACAAAACACAGCTGGAGTTTGTGAACCAATACTACAGACATGATTGTGTTGGCTGGATACATCGTTTATTGACATTAAGAAAAACGAATTTAGAGACAAAAGGTAGTTTGTCTTTAAGAAATTCACTTTGTTCAAAAAGCAGATCATTTTTAATTATAATGAATGAGTCATTGGTGTTTGGTTTGCTTCATTAACCCTCTCTAGTGCTCATCGGTCACTTTTGAACAGCAAATTTTGTTTTAAAATTAAAAAAAAAAAAACATAGCTTTGTGGGGGAAACTATTTTAAAAGCCTAGGGCCCTATTATACACCCGTCGCAATGTGGCACAAGGCGCAAGTGTGTTTGCTTGCTTAAGTCCGACACAGTTCGCATTTTCCCGTCCAGTGCCGCGTCGTTTAATTAGCAAATGCATTTGCGCCCGTTTGTGCGCCCATGGACGTGCTGGTCTAAAAAATAGGTGTGTTCGGGCGCATATAGACTGCGCCATAGACCAACTCAAACCTAGTCTAAAGTCAATGGCGCAATATTGTTTTTTGTTATTTAAAGAGCGCATTGGTAGATAATGCGCCTCTGGGCAGGTCCACAACGCGCGTTCACTTTGCTTATTACACACAGGGATGCGCATCACACAAACATGCCAAATATTAAAAACAAAAGGATTACAGTGTCAAACAATATTATTGTGTAGGCTACATAAATATAAAAATGTAATGATGGATAGCCACTGCGTAGGCTACCTATTTGCAGTTCAGCCTATTAGCACTTATAATGATGAATGAAATTGGCTAATTAATTGAACAATCGTGCCAATACACACACATATATATTAACTGACTCCTCGCACGGAGCTATTTGAAAGCCTGCATCCAACGCAGACGAATGAAATATTGACTGGCCACTTAACAGGTCATTTCAGCAGAACATCACTCGTTTAACTCCTCAGTTTAATCAGTGTATTTAATAAGCCAGCGATCCGCCATGGCGCGAGCGCAACTCGCTCTTAAAGGGAATGGGAGATGAGACTCTGATTGGTTTATTGCACGTTACACCCAAAAAAACACCCCTTACTTATTAAGAGAATAGGGACAACACATTTCGACTATGCGCCCGGGCGCACAGACCGTTTTCCCGTCGTTAAATTAGCAAAAGTGGATCTGGACACGCCCTGAGCGCACCTTTTGCACTTTGCGTTTAGATCGTTAAAATAGGGCCCCTTGACTTTATTTTAACCTGAAATATTGATTTAATTGAGAAAATAATTAAACTATTAGTTTTAGTGGGAAAATAGGCCATAATCACTGCATACACATTGATTAGTAGCATACAATTCTTCCAGTATAAAAAAAATAATAATTAATTAAACAATAAATAAAAATATTTCAGGTGTTTTTGAACATGAAACTACAAATGTGACTTTCAAATGAGAAGCACCAGAGGGTTTATGCAAAATGTAGCTGGATTTATGTTTGAGTCAATCATATTACCTGAAGTATTAAATATTTGTCTCAAATTTATCTGTCTATTCTTTATTTTATTTTTCATTTTTTTTAGTTCTTGAAGTGTCTCTGTTACAGATGGATCGCTCCTCTCCAGTGTTGTGTCATGCTACAGGTTTTTACCCATCAGCAGTGACTATCACCTGGTTGAGAAATGGACAGAATTACGATGAGGATGTGGATCTTAGAGAGACACTGCCAAATGAGGATGGGACCTTCCAGAAGACATCCACCCTCACTGTTCCTCCAGATGAATGGGAGAAGGACCAGTTTGTTTGTGTGGTGGAGCACATGGGAAGGACCATCCGGAAGATTCTGACTGAGTGCAAAATGAAGAATAGTGCAGAATGGTGTTTTTATGGTTGTGTTTTTTATTCTTAATTTTTACTTAAATCACAAGTACATAGAAACATGTGTCCAAAACTTGCATTATATATATATTTATAATATATTTATAATATTTATATATTTTCTTTTTTTCTTACCAGGCATGTTCTGTGGTAAGAATTCTATTCTATTTCTATTCTAAGAACAGATTCACTCCAGGTCTCTATTAATATTTTAAATTATTTTTTATTTGTAGATTTTTTTTAACATTTTTTAAATTCACATTTTTAGTCATTTTGTTTTGGCTTTGCCATTTATATTAGCTTTTGTTGTTTTTTGATATTATTATTATTAGATTTAATTTATGATTACTTCAGTTTTAGATTTATTTATTTAGTAATTTTAGTAATTCAGTATTTTTTTTTTAAGTTAATAGCTTATTTTTAGTATTGATTATTATTTCATCAATTAGTTGTTTTATCCTTGTATAGCCGTTTCAGTATATTATTTCATTTTTAATTTCTTTTTTGTATTTTTTTTAAGGACCTACAAAAGCATACATATCCTTCTGCGTGTGATGGGAATATTCATAATTGTGCTGTAGTCAAAAGTAAGCAAGTAAGTATACTGTACATTTACATGTCTTTTTTCTGATCTTTCTCTGAACTGCTCTTATTTCTCATTTGAGTGGATTCATCAGCTGTAGGATGTTGGAAATATACAAATGGCTTGCGTTTCTTTGAGAAACGCAATACACCTTTGTGAGTGGATCGCAAAAGTTTTGTGAGTGAACACAAAGCAACACAAAGGTTTTTCGACTGAATGCAAAGAAACTGTTTTTGGGAGTGAATGCAAGTTTATTAGAGAAACACAGTTTCTGCTTAAGGAAAGCACAAAAGTTTTGTGAGAACATCCAAAGTTTCTCAATCAAACCATTTTTTGCAAATGAATGAAATGAAAGTTTTTTTGGAGGAACCCAAAAATTTGGTGACCAAACACAAAGTTTCTGAGGGAAACACAAAGGTTTTTTTGAGTGAATGCAAAGTTTCTTAAGGACACAATTTTTGGGAGCGAACACAATTTTCTCAGGCGATGCAATTCCTTGAGGGAACGCAAACGTTTCTTGGCAGAATGCAAAAGTTTCTCAGGGGAGCGCAAAACTTTTTTGGGGGGGACCACAAATGTTTCTCTGGAAATGTAAAATTTCTCTGGGTAACTAAAAAGTTTTGAATTCAGCATTGCTTGGGGGAAAGCAAAATTTCTCAGGGAAACAGAAAAGTTTTCAGCCGAATGTTTATCTTTTATTTTGCAGGAACTGCTCAAGTAGACAGTCTGTCAAAATGAAAAGCAGGCCTACAGATACAAAAAATCTTTTAAGACTTCCTTCCAAACATCTACAAACCTTGTCCAACCAGGAATATTCAGGAGGTGGGACAACAGAAGATTTCCAGCATGCTTGTGTGACCAAAACATGTTTCAGTGGTGAATAATATCCAGGGATGTCATGGACTTTTTCTTAGATTATGTGAAGTGTATTTGAACACACTGGATGTGAAGAAACATCTAAAGAATATGCAGATACTGTCCGGTTATAAATGTTAATAGCAGCTGTAATGGGCGCCTTAGATTTTTACTGTGATCCTGTCTTTCTCCACTTGCATTTGTAATTTAAAGGAAAGGTCCTATAAATTCATTTTAATCAAGTTGTAAGTTGATTACATGTAGTTTGAGTGCTAACTTTTATAAGATTAAAAAGGGAAATATTAAAAGAACAGTTGGATTGACATGAGTGTTCCAAGAGGCAAAGTTGTTTGGAATGAGGAGATCTATCATATGATATGAAGATCTAGTGTTTATGTGAATATATGAGCATTTATTTGCAAATTGAAGCCATTTACCATTGCAATTGTGTTTTTGAAGCCTTTTTAACTGTTATAGCACCACCTATAGTCCAATCTCCATAAAACTTTGCATGCTTATTAAAAGTCTTCTGACGCATGTTGTCACAAAGTTTGTAAAGTTTTGAGTTTTTGTTTAGGTTTTATAGGCTTTTGGTTATATATGGCCACGCCCCTTTTTAAAATGATCCAGTTATAGCTAACCAAAGGATGAAATTCCTTTTTTTTTTCTATAGAACATTACTGCAGTGGTTTGATTGAGACTGAGCAAAAAAAAAAAAAAAAACCTAGGACTAGTTTGCAAAAGTACTTTTTTAAAAAACATATTTGTGAATAATTAATGGAGATATCTCTTTGGTGAAGATATCTCATTCCATTCATAAGTTATAGTCAGTTTAGTAAAAATGGCCCTCCACCTTACGAACGTTTTGGGGCCCCTTCGTGGCAGTGAAAAATTAGTTAAAATTTACACTTTTTTAATAATTATTACTATTCAAAGTCCAGAGAACATTTCTGCAGTGGTTTGGTTCTGATTGGGCGAAAAACCTATGACTAGTTCACAAAAGTATTTTTTTTTAAATAATCAAATATTTAAAGACCAGTTGAATTGACATTCGTGTTCCAAGAGGCAAAGTTGTTCAGAATGAGGCGATCTATCATGTGATATAAAGATCTAGTGTTTTCCTGAATATATGAACATTTTTTGTTTGCAAATTGAAGCCATTTACCATTGCAATTGTTTTTGAAGCCTTTTTAACTGATATAGCACCACCTATGGTCCAATCTCCATAAAACTTTGCATGCTTATTAAGAAGCATCTGACACGTTTTCAGGAAGTTTTCATTTAGGTTTTATAGGCTTTTGGTTATATATGGCCATGCCCCTTTTTACAATGATCCAGTTATAGCTAACCAAAGAACGAAATTCCAATTTTTTTGATAATTATTGATCTAGAGAGTCCAGAGAATTGCACTGCAGTGGTTTGATCGAGACTGAACAAAAACCTAGGTTATAGTCATGAGTTTAGCCTAAATGGCCCCCCACCTTATGAACTTTTTGGGGCCCCTTTGCGACGGTGAGTCGAAATGCACCCTTTTTTAATAATCATTAATATTCACTGTCCAGAGAACATTTCTGCAGGTTTTTTTTCCAATCGGCTGAAAAACCTAGGACCAGTTTGCAAAAGTATGTTTTGGACATGATTCAAATTTGCAGAAAAAAAAAAAAAAAAAAAAGCACCTCCAGGACCCCAAATCAATCCCCAAATTATTTTTGCGTCTACGACAAACGGTTTAGAAGTTATGAGCGATTTCATGTTTTCGTTCACTGTAGCGCCACCTATTGGCTGACTGGGGTGCGACTTTGGATCTGAGTAGTGAGCAATACTACTACCACCTGACTAAGTTTCAGGCTCTAGGCCTTACACTTTGGGCTGGATGATCAGTTTTACCAGAGAAAAATAATAATATATATATATTTTTTAAATCCTATGTGCTTGAACCCCTATTAAAAATAGGTTAATGAGTGAAGCGACATCAACTTGTGAGCAAAAACTTCCTTCCTAAACATCTGTTATTAGTCCAGTGACGTCCGTTCTGAAACGTTCTTGAGTAACCACTTCTTCTTTCAGTTCTTTCAGTCTAGAGTTTTTGCAGCACTCTTTGATTATACACTCATTTGAGAGTCAAATGCAAGGATTTTTATCCATAATGAAGTTCTTCTTCGTTTTCTTCATCTATGTACCTTTTGTTTACTCAGGTGAGATTCATTTCATAGCATCATTTAAAGGCTGAATTCTCTGTCAGTTAACCAAGTGAATCCAATTTTGGCTCGCACCATGAAGATAGCCATAGAAGCTGGCATGGTGTTAAAAAGGAAAGAAAAATTTCTCAGTCAGCAACTTTAGCTTCTTTCGTATGTTAAACTCAGTGTTGCTTTAGTTTTATTAATCTGTTAAATAAGCTTTTACTTTTGTTTAGTTTTCATGTACATTTTTCTTTATTTTTACACTGTAAAAAGTTTTCACCAGTTTCAACATAAAAACTTAAAATCCCCATGAAATCAAAATTAAAGTTTCTTGGCTTTTGGTATGAATAAGTCAGCCTTAAGGTTATCTATATGTTAGTGTGCTTCAAAACAACTACAAAATTCGAGTTTACAAGATATGAGCATTCAAAATTAACAGTCTCTTCACTTCCGCCAATATGAATCAACGATTTTGATGATATCACGCTGCACTTCAGATTCAGATCAAACGTTCTGTCCAATCAAATGCTCTCTAGAATCCGTAGCGTCCCGCCCCCTATATTATAAATAGACGCTGAAGCTGCGGCTGAGCTCGTCACTTGTTCACCGAGTTAGTACTTTCTGTATAGTGAATGGCTGATAATGCGCAATGTAGGCGGATAGGGAACGATTCAGACAGTGTAAATATGCTTTCTGTTTTGGCGAATGAGGTCTGGTTTTGCGTTGTGTCACGTGAACCGCGGCAGCACGAACAGTCCGGACTTTGGACCCGGTCCAGAGAGGCGATAGCACGGAGCAGATCATTTTGTTTTAGTAATAGTTTCATATTGAATCTAGGGGAAATCTATTAGACTGTGGCTGTCATAAACTGTCAAACTCGGCTTTACCAAGCTTAACGGCTCTGGCCCGAGCAGATATAAATGGAACGCTATTGGCTATTTTAAAAAAGTGGGTGGGGCTACTCGATATGGCCAGCTGTTTTCCTGTTTCAGTTGAAATTACGTCACCACATAGAACAATAGGCGTGTTTCCATTACAAATGTGCGCAAAACTTTTGCGATATTTTCTAAATGTCGATAAAAACCTGTTGCGAAATGACGGTGTTTCCATTAACCATATGCGACTAAAACTCGTCCTCTCGCGATAAGTCATTCAAAACGCACTAGCCGTTTTATATTTTTAATCGGATGCAAGTATGCGCTTGTTCTGGGAAGTAGGCTAATAATAGTGCGCGATTTCACGGAGGAACTGTGGATTCAGAATTTCTGGATGAACGCATTCACTTTTTTTTTTTAGCTGTGCAGTGCAATGGGGCCTCTTGTAACACCTGCAGCATCATGCACAAGCCAGTTTCTTTTTTACAGTCTATGGCCAGTTTCCACAAATAAACGAATAAAGAATGATCATATGACTGTTGACGTATATCAGGTGACCTGGAAATGCGAAAAAAGCGTTTCCATTGCCGTTTTGCGAATTATTCCTTTTTCGCATTGTCTGAAAAACCACCTCATGCGAGCGTAAAAACTTTTTTGCAATATATGGGTGTTTTTGCGAATTTGACGCGTTTCCATTAGGCGTATTTTCAATTCGCAATTTCAATTTGCGCATTTTGAAGGGTAATGGAAACGCGCCTAATGATGCGTGTTTCAAGGCACTTCAGTGGACCTTTAAGTTCAGCAGCTGCCTTAAACTTTAAACTACAAGTCATTTCAACTAACTACAATGAAACGAATTAAAATGACTTGTACTTTTAAGTTGACTTAACTTATGAGTTGAAATTACTGGCACTTTTAAGTTGATTTAACTACGTTTCACATACGTGTACGAAACTCGGTACATACATGTAACACACCAATACCTACAAAAAAGTCTCCTGGCACAACATCCCAAACCCAACAGGAAGTCCATTATTTTGAATTTCCTGTATGATTTTTGTGCAGTTTATGCCGTTTTCAGACCTCGTATTTTAACTCCCCCTACAGTTTTTATCGGATCATCTTCAAATTTGGGGAGTGTGTTCATAAGCCCTTTACGACGCTAAATTGTGAAGATTTTGAGTTTTTGTCGAAGAGCGTGTCCCTGGCAGTCTTTGATGTTTTGCCATGAAACAGGAAGTTGCTGTAACTCGGGCAAACAATATCCCATCTGCCTCAAACTTCACGTTTATTAACAGTCATGTCCTGAACACATATACGTACATGCCCATATTTAGTCATAGTCATAGTGCCACCTGCTGGCAACAGGAAGTAACATGTTTAAAACTGTTATGGTCTAGCAGCATATTAAAAAGCATCAGCAAGTGTAAAATAGGCTAGCAACATGTTATACACGTGCTAAAACATGCTAGCAACACTTAGCTAAGTGCTAAAGGATGTTATTAATGAAACAGGAAGTTACTGTAACTCCGGCAGACAGTGTCAGATCTGCCCCAAACTTCACGTTTGATAAGAGTCCACATCTAAAGGCAAATACTCGGTTACAATCATAGGCAACATGTCCAATTTTTGTTTAATATCCAATTTATACTTTATTTTTTATTAATTTATTTTATTTTAGCTTTATTTTAATAGTATAACTGGTTGAACTGACACAAAATCATGTGGTATTTTTAATCGGATGTAAAAATTTTCTCAAACATAAATACATTTTTTTGTTTTCTTTCAGTTTATTTTTTATATCTACACTGCAAAAAATGCTTTTCTTATTTAGATGTTTTGTCTTGTTTCAAGACAAAATATCTAAAAATTCGTAAATCAAGAAGGATTTTCTTCACAAGTAAAAATTATTGTCTTGTTCTCAGAAACAATTAAGTGAGTTTTTGCCTAAAACAAGAAAAAATAAGCTGCCAATGCGGTAAGCAAAATAATTTTATTTTAGCAGAAGACTAGACTATTTTGCTTACCCCACTGGCAGATTATTTAGCTTGTTTCAAAAACTCACTTAATTTTAACTTATTTTTTCTGAAAACATTGAAAACAAGAAGACATTAATGTTTACTTGTAAAGAAAATCCTTCTTGATTTAAAAATGTTTAGATATTTTGTCTGGAAACAGGACAAAAAATGTTTTGCAGTGTAATCTGAATGACTAAAGTTCTAAACATTTTAATGCAGTAAAAAAAAAAAGATCTGAACACATATGGTTGTAATTCATGGATTCATAAGCACTTAAAAATTAAAATGTTACTGTAAAGCAAATGTATTGAACTAAAAATATGTTCTAAAGCATAATTGCAATTGTTAAATAATAATAAATGGACTCTGAAATTAAAATTGAACTCTGAAATTGAAATTGAAATTGATAAAATCAAAGACGCAAGCCATATTCCAAATTTGAAGTTGACATAAAAAAATTGAGCCAACAAAACGTTTTTAAAGTACCATTTCCATTGTAACGCAATATCAAAACCAATTAAGTTTAAAGTTTTCCAGTGATGCCCAATTTATGATGCAACTGCAAAAGTATTGGTTTGAAATTAAAAGACTCAAGCGGTAACTTTAATGTGGTGTTAACCGTTTCAGAGCTTTATGTCTTCTTTGTTCAGAGTTGCACACCTTCATGACCACATACACTGGAATAAATGGACAGACGTTTGAAGGAATCCCAGAGTTTTCTGCTGTAACTACACTGGATGGACAACAGATTGATTATTATGACAGTGAGATAAAGAAGCTGATTCCCAGACAGGACTGGATGAAATATTATGCAGCTACTGATGGATGGAAAGTAGACTCTGAGATCAGAGAACAAGTACAGCAGATCTACAAAAACAATATTCAAGTTCTCATACAGCGATTCAATCAGACACGTGGTGAGTTAAAATACTTTATACTACAGTTTTAAATGTCAAAGATTACCTCATACAATAAAAAGGAGCAGATCTTATGGTACCTCCTTTTCTTCTTCAGGTGTTCATACGTATCAGAGGATGTATGGATGTGAATGGGATAATGAGACTGAAGATTCACATGGGTTTGATTGGTACGGTTATGATGGAGAGGATTATGTCTCACTAGACCTAAAGGAGCTCAGATACATCGCAGCTGTAGCACAGGGAATCATAACAATTATGAAGTGGGATAATAACAGAGCCCAGCTTCAATTACTGCAACAATACTATAGACACGAGTGTGTTGACTGGTTAAAAAAATTCTTGACGATGAGGAAAGTGGATTCAGAGAGAAGAGGTAGCTTGTCTTTGAGAAAGCTGACAAATGTCTTATAACAATTAATGAGTTGTTTGTGCTTCTCTTTTTTCCTCAACAAATTGCTTCATTAAACCAAAATGTAGATGCATTTAACTGATCTGATCTGAAGAAGTAATATTTTAATCACATTTGTCTCAATCTCCTTTGTTTTAGCTCCTGAAGTATCTCTGTTACAGAAAGATCCCTCCTCTCCAGTTGTGTGTCATGCCACAGGTTTCTACCCATCAGCAGTGACTATCACCTGGGTAAGAAATGGACAGGAGCACCATGAGAATGTGGAGGTTGAAGAGAAGTTACCAAATGAAGATGGGACCTTCCAGAAGACTGTTATCCTCAATGTCCATCCAGATGACTGGAAGAAGGACCAGTTTGTTTGTGTGGTGGAGCACAAGGGAAAGACCATCCGGAAGATTCTGACTGAGGACAAGATCAAGAGTAACCGAAGTAATATTGTTCATATTTTATCTTTTTATTGAGAATACCAATAATGCTGAATGAATTGCCACATCTCGCCAGAAGGTGGCGCATACTTTGTCGAGAATAAATGTTACAATATTATCGTTATTAAGACGACCAGTCATTTTTCATTATTTTATCCCCATTGAAAATGTCACAATTCCAGCTTTGTGCCACCTGGTGGTCATTTCGTTTGTGAGTTTCTGCCAGTAGGTTTTGTTAACTGACTACGTATTGTATGTCCTTTATGTTTCTCCAGACAACTGGAAGATGAACCAGCATTTTTGTGTGGCGGAGCACAAGGAAAAGACCATCCAGTAGATTCATGATAAAAAGTAATGACGGTAAGTTGCTAACAGTGCGGTGTTTTTATGCTCACTATTTAGTCTTTATTGTACTAAATAGTGATATTGAAAGATTAAATTCAGTATATGATTTATTGTAGGCCTATATGGGTCATTGACATATAAGGATTTTCGACAGGCCAATTGTAAAATACAAAAAGTAATTATATCTATTGTAATTGTTCAAATATTAAGAATGTTGTGTACACATAAATTCATATTGAAATTTTGAATTAAGTGATTTAATGTTTTTTTTTTTCATCTAGATGAATTGGCTGTAGCTTTAAAAGAAAGGTCATGTGGTGCGACCATGATTTATATGAAAATTAATTAATTTCCTTAACATGCTTAACTTTTTTTTAGATGTTCTCAGTAACTGAAGTGTTTAGAAACAGTTTTTGTAAATAATGATCTTATATTTTTGTTCTACAATTTCAGAGTTGCCTTCCTAAATGTTATAATTTATAATGCTATAATTGGTCGCACCACATGATGTATGGTTGCTCCAAATGACACAAAGACCTTATATCCTTAAAAATCTATTTAAAGAGACATGTGTGAAAAGTGCAGCACATGGCATTAACTGCAGGCATTTCTTTAGCCCCATTTATTTCTGAACTTTGTCCAGTCTTGGCTGCTCAATTGACCCTTCGCTGGGAGTTTGATTAACAGCCATTCAGACCAATCATAACACTGAATCCGTAATTTTTTTCTTACAAACAAAGCAGACAGGAGAGTAGGTTAACGTCGGTGGACTTAAAACTTGAAAAATGGTGTGTATTGGTGTCTTGTTTTAATGGTTGAAACAAGATACCTCTTGATTTTCATTCATGTTTATTTTGTGCTATAACTAGTAAAAAGATGAGCGGTTCATGTGCCGCTTGAACACTTGATCGGACAAAGTTTGTTTGTATATTACGATAGATATATTCATACAAATGCTTTGCAATTTTATACTAAATTACAAAACACTTTGGACATCATGCCAAATAGTGCAGAAAATTAATCTGAATACATTTAGGATAATTTAAAAAAATGCTTCCAAAACAAAAGTTATGATATTTTGACACTTTGAATACAAAAAAAAATTACAAATAACTAATGTTTTTTGAAAAGTCAAACTGAATACATACATAGGAAAGGTACTTAATATATATGGCATCTTTTTTTTTTTTTTTACACATTTAAATCAATTTTTAACTAAAAAAAACACAATCGGACAGAAAATTTAGGCGTCATTGACCCATATACAAGCAAACAGATGAACCCAGAATATGAGCACACAGTTACCGTAAAGTGTTTGAGGAACACAAAATGTAAAGTTTTTGCAAGTGAACGCAAAATGTCATTTTTTGAATGTGTTTGATAGAAATTCAAGTAAGGTGGAGTTAAATCAAGCCAATGCTTCTCTGATGTTGGAAATGATTCAGAAACACATTAAAATCTTCAATAGCCACTGAAGCCATTAACAAACTTCTGAACGCTAGTGTGAACTTACTCCAAAATGTCTTCAAACGTCAATAAATTAGACATATTGTTTATAAATGATCTCTACATGATGAATAATAATCTTATTCAGAGTCTCGTGTAACCATGTCAGTCAGATAACATTTGGATTTAAGCTGTTTTTCAGAAGATGTTTTTTTTTTTTTAAACTTAGTTCTCTTGGTTCTCTTGTTTATTACAGTGTAATTCAACATATCCCTTTTTAACCATTATGACATTACTTTGCAGAAACCAAAGTGTGAGTAAAAAGCCGACCTGCCGTGACAGAATCTTTAAAGAGTTTCCTCCAATCATCTGCACTTTTCCTAGATATAACTGGGAATCTTCAGGACGTGGGAGAACAGATGACTTCCAGCATGCATGTGTGACCAAAACAGATCCTGTGATTATACAAATTTAGTACAATGGTTAGTTTTTCAATTTGTAAGTTTACCAATTATGTGAAATTTCATGTAGGACTTTTATGGTTTGAAATGTAAAAAATAAACATTGAAAATTCAGTGCAGTTGTTGCAGTTTTCATTAATTTGGTTCATGTATCTCTACGTGATTTAAGTCCTTCCAATGTAAATATTCAAGAGATTTCACACCATTCAAGTGCAAAAAGAGGTGAAAGAGAATTCGGTTTAGTACTCAAAAGCTCTCTGAGAGATGATGCCCAAAGGATGCGCACATGAAACCACTTAGACAGCTCTCGACTACCGAACTGAGTTCATTTTTCCAGCATACTGCACATAAACAAAAAATAATAATTTAAAAATGCCTGTCCTGGTGAGTATTCATGCAAATACAGTCATTTATGTCTTAAGTTAGTGCAAACACTTGAGAAAGAAAACCTGCTGCTGTCTGTGTCATTAATTTTAATCAAACAGCAACAAAAGACAAAATTACTTAGTGCTCTTGACTAAATCACTTTTTCTAACTTTAACTGTATAAATTCATCTGTATTTATTTCTACAGTGAAGACTGTCCAGTGTTATTTTACATTGGATTCAGTTTCTTCAGTATTTTTGTACCTGAAAACTACACTCAGATTTGCCTGTTAGTAGAATGTCTAAAGTGGGCTATCAAAATAAAGTGTTAACAGAAATGATTGAATGTCTGTCTGGGAAAAAAAAATGGTTACTGAATGAAGTGGTCAATTTGTAAGTGAAAGTTTTTACTCTAAAACATCCGTATTGAAACTTAATATAGAGCTGCAGCTTCCTTCAGTAACCACTTCTTCCTGTCGACGTGCTGAAGACACTTTTTGAAGAGTTTTTGAAGCATTCTTTTTGATGACTACACTTGAGAGTCAAATGCGTCAATTTTTGTCCATAATGAAGTTCCTCATTTTCTTCATCTGCATACACAGGAAAAATGGCAGAGTCATTTTTCCAGAGTTAATGTTTTTTTCCTCAAAAATAGTTGTTTTTGCTCTATTTTGAGTGGATAGAGTAAAATGTGCCACTAGAGTGATAGCAAAATTTCAGAGTAACTTGTTACAGAGTAAATTGTGACTCCTCCCCTAACTGTTTGCATCACTTCGTTGATGATCCGCCATTACTGTTAATCACAGCCATCGACTGCTACTGCTTTGGGTTAAGATGACGGCACGCTTCTGCTGGATGGTAAAGTAAGTAAAGTTTCAAAGTCTTAGTATTTATTTCATAATATTCGCCTCTGCTTTGAGCTCAGAGTCAGATCATTTTGTCGCGTTTTTGAATATTACAGTGATCGCTTCTCATGTTAGCTTGAGAGCTAAGTTAGGCGACGCTATCTTGAAAGCAAATAACTTCGTTAACATATAATGTTAGAATATGAGATTTAGAAAGTTAATTAACACCGGTGAAACTAGCTTACGTTACCTGCCTATCAATGCTGTCCATTAAACTATTATGATGAGCGGCTCGAGTTGTGCTCCACATGTACTTGACTCGGAAAAGAGTTAAAGTTAACGTTAGTCTTAATTGGTTTGTTGAAGGTCATTTTGATGTGAATTAGCCCTATTCGGACTGTAATTTAACTGTTTCTCATGGGAAGGTATTTTCAACATTTACAGGGCTTAGTCGGTGATTTTTACTGAAGAATGTCTGTTTCAGCACAAAATTGATCTTTTTGATCACTCCTTTTTGACCACGAACGATAACATTTGTGCTTCGCTGTAATTTGCATGAATTTGTAATATGTACACTTTAATTACTACAATGCTGGGAAATATTTACAAGAACAATATTTCATCAGTGCTTCACCTAAATAAGAGAAGAAAGAGGGAGATGGACAGATAGACACGGATAGATATTTGAAATGGGCCATAGAGCAATACAGTGTTAATATTAACCTGCAATTAGGCTATATACATTTAAGATATAAACCAAGCAACTTTATGTTTACCTCATGGAAATATAAGGCTGAATTAACTTATTTCCACTCATTTTCATATTTTAAAAATGACATCCATCACATTTCAATAGCATGTCTGTCATATTTAGACATTTAAATAATCACATAATAAATATTATATACTATTTTCCTATTATTCAATCTGACTGTGAGTGTTATTGCCTTGTGTTTAACTTTGTCTTTTTGGTGAAGTTCAAAGAAATATTTTTTTTCTTCAAAACCTTTTACATTTCAAATGTTTTTGGAATGTGGTAAGAGAAATTATTAATATCATTAACATTATTTTAACATTGTTAATATTAATGCTTTTCTCTCTGAATTTTTTAAATAGTAATATAACTGTATGATTGTGGTCTTATGTGGAATAAAAATAACTATCTTACTTCCTTTGGCAGTGCTGGCCTTTTTTAATTTGCCAGTGGTTTGTCTTCCTTCAGTTGTCAAAAACCCAGCAATGTTGATTAGAAGTTTTCCTGAAAAAATCAAGTTGAGGATCTTCTTGCCCAAGTAAGAATTATCAGTCTTGCCTCTAATATTTAAATCATTCTATGTAGATGTAATTCAAATATATTTGAACTACACTACACTACAATTAATTGTCATCTCTGCTCAATGTTACATCATTCCTCCCTCCAGGTGGTAAAAGAACAGCCCTGGAGGCGAAAAGGTCATAAACAGACATCCATGCACTAAAAGTCAGATAACCGAAGACGTGACATGGTGAAAATCTCTGTAGCTCATTTGACAAATGAACATGGGTAGGTTCTTCATACAGTAATTTGATGTTTATGATGTTATTGTTTTGGGTTGTAATTGGTTTGTTAGTGTGTGCAGAACATGCCCTTCCTGAAGTTTAAATGAAGAATGTGCGAAGGGAATCATTTCCCTCTTCCCATACTTGGTTGACTCCAGGAGCAAGTTTGGTTATGTAAGTAGCTATTACCTCTCAATGTTTTTGATTTATTTTCCAACATTTCTACCCTGATCCTTCCACAAGGACCTAGTACAGGAGTTGTACTAGGTTAGAAATGGTTAGAAATGCATTTAGAATTAGTTTTCATTTGGGATTTTAAACTGATAAAAAAAAAAAAAAATCATGTTGTTGCTAAAGTTTAACTGTATGACTTTATTTCAATACTTGTAGATGTTTCAGCTCAATTCATCCACACATCTGTAGACACCAAGACTTGGTCACGAATGTTAATACTGAATCTGTGTGCAGCATAAATTAAAGTACTCTAGTGGTTAATTTATTTGTATTGGTACATCTTCCAATGAAGTTAAGTCAAGTTAAAATGAGCAGGAGGGTATGTTCTACCTTAAAACTAAAAACCTAAAAGGCTATGAAATGTTTATTTTGTTTTCCATGCATCCAGGTTGGGACAGCATCATGTCTTTCATTGTCAACCATGTCAACGCCGCATGAAACCGGAAAAGATCTCAGCTAGAGAAGCATGTGATCATCTTGAAATTCAAGGTGAAGCTACTGATGAATCAGATCAAATGACACTAGTTCATAATGTTGTATTACTGTGTGACCTTGAACCTTTTTGAGAAATAAGTTCACCCAAAAATTTAAATACTGCCATTAATTACTGACCCTCATGTCGTTTCAAACCTGTAAAACTTTTTTCAAAACACAAATTAAGATATTTTTAAAGAAATCTGAGAGCTTTCTGACGCTCCATAGACAGGAAGATTCCTACCACAATCAAGGCACAGAAACTTAGTTAAAAATAGTCCATGTGACATCAGTGTTTCCACCGTAATTTACAATGCTACGAGAATACTTTTTGTGCACAAAGAAAAATAAAATAACAATTATTCAACAATTCTTTTCCTTCAAGTTGCCATCCTCTGCCATAATCGAGAGTACACAACTCATGCTGCTGACACATTCAGCAGACACATTCTGACATTGCACTGCATCTTGTTTACAAGCAGAGGGACACACAAAGCACACAAAGCATTGTGATACTCTCATTAATGGTGGAGGACAGTGACCTGGGGGAGAAGAACTGTTGAACCAAGTAGTTACTTTGATTTTCATTGTACACAAAAAGTATTCTCGTACCTTCATAAAATTACGGTAGAACCACTGATGTCACATGGAAAATTTTAACAATGTTCTTGCTACATTTTTGGGCCTTAAACATGGTAGTACCCTTGCTGTCTCTGCAGGGTCAGAAAGCTCTTGGATTTCTTGAAAAATATCTTAATTTGTGTTCCAAACATGAACGAAGGTCTTACAGGTTTGGAACAACACAGGGTGAGCAATTAATGACAGAATATTCATTTTTGGGAGAAATATCCCTTTAATGACCACCTGTCCTCTAAATTGTTGTTCTATTCATTCTGTACTATTCTGTACTAATACTGTACTATTTTTCTACTTGGCATATTTAGTAATAATCTGTTGAAAGAATGTAAAACATAAACTTGTATCTTTATTCATGCTGTATATTTATTTTAACTGCTAAGTCACATTCACACTAATGTGTTTTCATTCTTTCACAGACTGGACCAGTATCCAAGAGCACTTGGACAGCACTGGAGAGGGTCTCCATCTATATCTACTTGTTGTTGGGCTGATGAGAAGTAGGGTCCAGTCTTGTCCCACATGCTATACCCTGTTAGGCCAGTGTTGGTGAGCTTTTCAAAGCTCACTTTGTCTAAGGAACTTCATACTATCAGGAATTGATCATTGTGTATAGCTTTCTGCAAAACACTGTCTGTAATATAGATGCTGAAACCACCAAATGATCATGATCAGAAGTGTAATTAAGTGTAATAATATTGTTTAAATAAAAGCTTGAAAAATAAAATTGTGAGACAAGAGTTTACAGTTTGTTGTTTACTTTTTCAGATTGAAAAGCAAGTTTTTCACATATAGTTTTAGGGCTTTTAAGGATGAATTGTGTATTTTAAAAGATTAACTCTGGATAGAGTTAGTTATTCTTTAATTAATGGTAAAAAAAAAACTCTGGAGGAGATGTACATTTTGGCAGAGTAAAATTGACTTTCCTCTGAACAGAGTTAAAAAGTAGCAGAGTCAATTTCATTTACCTCTGAACTGAGTAAAATAGTACAAGAGTTAATTTCAAAAAACACTAAATGGAGTCAAATATAACAGGAGAGAGTAAAATATTAACACCAAATTGAGCAAAATTAACTCTGGAAAAATCAACTCTATCAAAAGAGTAACTTTTACTCTTTTTAGAGAGGGACCAAATGTTATCTGGCATAGAGTAAAATTTTCTTCAATTTGAGTAAATTTTACTCAGGAAAATTTTTGTTCACTCAGGTGAGATTAACGATTATTAATTTGGGGTGAATTCTCTGTCAGCTAACCAAGTAAATCTAAATTTGGTTTTAGGGTTTTTAGAACAAAAAATAAAATCATAAATGTCTAATTTAGTTTTATCTTTGAATAATTTAACTTGGCTCTCAAAAATGAATATATCGATAGAAGTCACATGGTATTTAAAAGAAATAATTATGTCCTTCAGCTACTTCCGTGTGTTATACTGTGTTGCTTTCTTTTTCTTAATGTTAAATTAGCATTTACTTTTAGATTTTTGTTGTTGTTGTTGTTAAATTCTGATTCATTTTTGCAGTAATTTCATGTGTCATTTTATTATTATATATATATATATATATTGCTATTTTCATTTTTATGTATTTCCAGTGGTTCAGTGTACACTTAGTTCACTGTCAAAGCAATATGTGACCCTGGACCAAAACAACAGTCTTAAGTCGCTTGGGTATATTTGTGGCAATAGCCAAAAATACATTGAATGGGTCAAAATTATAGATTTTTTTTTTTAACTTCCCACTGTAAATATATCAGAACTTAATTTTTTATTAGTAATACGCATGATTAAGAACTTCATTTGAACAACTTTAACGCCAATTTTCTCAATATATCAATTTTTTTTTTTTTTGCACCCTCAGATTCCAGATTTTCAAATAGCTGTATCTCAGCCAAATATTGTCCTATCATAACAACCAATACATCAATGGGAAGCGTATACAGTATATTCATGATCTCAATGTTTGATTGATCTCAAAAAATGACCCTTATGACTGGTTTTGTGGTCCATGGTCACATATGTTTCATTTTCAAGTTGTCAATTTATACAGTATTTGTATTATATTTATTATTAATTTAGTTTTATTTCAGCTTTACAGTAATGTTTTAATAGTTTTAGTTATCGAGAATATCCCTGGTTGAAGTGACAGGTGTTTTTAATCAGATTTTTTTTTTTAAATCTATATAGTGTTGCATAATATACTGATACTAAAATGTATTGTGATACCCTGCTTCTAAAAATGGTACAATTTCTATTCTATCATATGTATCTATCTATCTATCTATCTATCTATCTATCTAAGCCTAAAAACTAGCCTAGGACATGTTAGCAACATGTTAAAAGAGTTAGCAGTGTGCTAAAACATGGTGAAACATGCTAGCGGTGAGTTAAATCATACTAGAAACATATTCAAAGAGTTAGCAGTGTGCTAAATGATGCTACTCTGCTGAAAAAGCAGCATATGCTGGTTAGGTAGGTTTTGATGCTGGTATGCTGGTTTTTGCTGGTTTAAGCTGGTCCTTTGCTGGTTTAAGCTGGTCCTTTGCTGGTTTATGCTGGTGCAGGACCAGCACAGGACCAGCATAAACCAGCTAAAGACCAGCATAAACCAGCAAAGGACCATCTTAAACCAGCACCAAAACCTACCTAACCAGCATGTGCTAGTTTTTTCAGCAGGGTAGAATAAAGTAAACATCCTAGGGATGTGATTAATCATACTAAAACACGTTAGCAGTATGTCAAGTCAAGTCAAGTTTATTCGTATAGCGCTTTTCACGAAACAATTCGTTTCAAAGCAGCTTAACAGCAAATTAAAGTTTGTACAATAATTAAAGTTTGTTAAATTAAAGTTTCTACAATAATTAAGGTTTGTTAAATTAAAGTTTCTACAATAATTAAAGTTTGTACAATAACGTTTGTTAAATTAAAGTTTCTACAATTTGTATAATGTTAACATTAACCCTTTGACGCGTACGATCACACCGGTGTGATCAGTCTTGGCTGGTCCCTGGAGCGTACGATCACACCAGTGTGATTCGAACGTTGAGCGCATCACGTGATCAGCTGCTGAATTCAAATCCGATTTGGCGCTTTGGCTGGCGCTGAGGCAGATCGGACGCGCTGAGCTCTTGTCATATTATCACAACTATTAAGTGTTTTCAACCATATAATGCTTATTTTAGGTTCCACACATTTAAATACACATAAGTACTAGCAAAACCATTTACCTACATTTGTGTAGGTAACTGTAAAGTTTACTCTGCTCTTCTCCTAGCTCATCGGAGACTTACTTTAATGTCTTTCGGGAGGAGAGGATGAATTTGCGTGTTACCGCTCGGATTCAGCGTGCCTAACATGGCAGCGCCCATCACTCGGCACAGAGCGACTAACAGGGTCATGATTAAAGTGTTTAAACTTCCAAATACATTTACTTGCACATATTACAGAATCGGAATATCAGATGTTTCATAATATAGTGAGCACGTTTGTGAATATGAATAATAAAATAAGAAAAACGAAATAAACGCGATCCATCTGTCTTACAGCTCTATTGTGGCTGCGGTGTGCCACGTGACAAGCATGACGCGTCGCCATGGAAACAATAAAGCGATACGTTCTAAAATAACGGTCGCCTAAAAAAACTCACCCTGGGGGGCTCAGATAGAATATTTTAAACTCAGGTGTGAAAGGGTTAATGATTATATGTTGCAATCAAATCACTGCAGTAAAATTCTGTAGTGATGTATGGTGTTTCAGGGCTGATATCATCTAAAGTCCTCCGAGGGGTTGGCCTCTTCTTCGGTGTTCCTGAGCCAGACTGTAGCTTGTGTATGTTAAATCATACTAACAATATGCTAAGAACAATTAAGCTGCATTAAATCATGCAAACAAGTTATAAACATGCTGGAAAAGTGTTAAAATGTGTTCAAAACAAGCTAGCAAACATGCTAAGACCTAGCAACTACATAGCTAACACCCAAACAACCACCCATAACCCCTTAGCAACTGATCAGAATGACCTAAACTAAGCTTTATCTAGATTATGATGGAACTCAAAATAGCGATGTTAAATGAAAAGAAAAAAAACCTCAAACAGTAATTTGATTTGTGGCACTGTACGAGGTGTTTAACTGTGTTTTTGTTGTTTGTTCAGGGATGCACACCTTAACCATATTTTACACTGAAATAAATGGACAGACGACTGCAGGAATCCCAGAGGTTTGGGCTGTAACCGTATTGGATGGACAACAGATTGATTATTATGACAGTGGGATAAAGGAGATGATTCCCAAACAGGACTGGATAATGCAGTCTGTATCCATAGAAACATTTAAGGAATACGCTGCGATCAAAGAACGATTACAGCAGACCAATAAAATCAACATTACTCTTCTAATGGAGCTATTCAATCAGTCACATGGTGAGTTAAAATACTTTTGAAATGTCAAAGAATTGCCTTGTACATTGAAAAAAGAGCAGATCTTATGGTACCTCCTTTTCTTCTTAAGGTGTTCATGTGTATCAGAGGATTTATGGATGTGATTGGGATAATGACACTGGAGATTCACATGGGTTTGATCAACATGGTTATGATGGAGAAGATTTTATCACACTAAATACGAAGATCCACAGATACATCTCAGCTGTACCACAGGGATCAATAACAGTCAACAAGTGGAATAAAGACAGTGCCCAGCTTGAATTTCTACAACACTGCGGACAGGAGTGTGTTGAATGGTTAAAAAAATTTTCTTCATGGAAAGTGGATTTAAAGAGAAGAGGTAGCTTGTCTTCAAGAAATTTCACATTGCGAATAATGTTTCATTTGTGCTTCTCTTTCTTATGCATTGCTTCATTAAAACAATGTACGTAGATGCAGAATGTATCTCTTCTGAAGTATTAAGTATTTTAATCACATTTATCTCAATCTTTTGTTAGCTCCTGAAGTGTCTCTGTTACAGAAGGATCCCTCCTCTCCTGTGGTGTGTCATGCCACAGGTTTTTACCCACCAAGTGTGGCTATTTCCTGGTTAAATAATGGACAGGATCACAATGAGGATGTGGATCTTGGAGAGCTTCTACCAAATGTGGATGGAACCTTCCAGAAGACCTCTACCCTCATTGTCTACCCAGATGAATGGAAGAAGAACCAGTTTGCTTGTGTGGTGGAGCACCAGGGAAAGACCATCCGGATGATTCTAAATGAAGACGACATCAAGAGTAACAGAAGTAAGTTGTTAAAAGTGTGTTACAGTGTTTTTATTAGGGCTGCACGATTAATCGAAGGCGATTGGCATGCGCATGTTGTCAGTGAAGCCAGTTGTGTAATCAGCAGTAAATCTCCAGCACCTGTGTTCACTAAAAAATACGCTGAATCGCGTTCATTATCGCAAAAGATTTAATCGGGCGATTATGAAATCGAAAGAAATCGTTTGCGATAATGACAGCTGTTTGCGTAGCTTCTCAGTGAACTACGGCTCTGTTTAGACATGTTGCTACACCTGAAATCATGTGAAAATATCACATTTTTACTCCAAACTCACTTTATAATATACTATTTATATCAGTCGAGTGTTTGAAATAAATCTTTCTGTGAGATAGTATAGCTATTTACACAGAATAAAGCACGAATAGTATTCTAAGCATTGCATTATTATATACTGCATTATAAGGAAAATTATAATGAGAAAAAGTCAGATAAACCATATATTGTTGTAGTCGTGGGTTTATTAGTCACGTTGAATCAATGACAGCAGTTAAATCTTGTTTATTCAGCTGCAGCGATGGCAAAGATGCGTTTCTATTTCTCTTCTTCTGGCGTATTTTGAGTTTCCGCGTGAGAATGAGAGCGCCCTCTGGCCTTCGGATGAAGATTTACTAAACAGAACAGTGCTTTTCTAAAAGATACGCATGACAATCGCAGCTTTCGATTAATCCCGATTACGATTTCACTTCGATTAATCGTGCAGCCCTAGTTTTTATGCTTCATATTAAATGCTTTTTATCCATATTTTATCCTAGTTAAAAAGTAGATCTTAGATCTTAGAGGTTAACAAACTAAAATTGATGACTAAAATTGTTACATGCTTATATCACATTATAGAAGGAACAGAAACAACCAATGAGATGGGAATAACTTAAAGTGTTAGGTATTAACTTGATGTAGCAAGATAAAAAAATTCCAATCAATTAACCTGGGGCCAGCTGCAAATGCTTAGCCACTATGTTGAGACTGTGGCTGTCTGAAATTGCCACGCATACCCTATTACAGACACTTTTTGAGAGGACAACCATTTGTAGTGCTATCCGAAACCATAGTGGATGTTATCAAGTGTGCTTTCAATCTCATAATGCACCACAATATCAAGCGAACAACTGATATACACTCCACAGCTTAAGCATATGCATAATGCTGAATGAATTCCTACATCTCACCAGTAGATGGCGCATAATTAATTGAGATTAAATGTTACAACGCTACATTATTATCGTTATTAAGATAACCAAAAATTTGCAATCTTTTAGCTTTGAAAATGTCGCAATTCCAGTTTTGCGCCACCTGGTGGTGATTTTGTGTACTGGGTTGTAATTACCGCTGCACTGCTACCAGGCATTTTAGTTGACTACCTATTGTATATCCTTCATGTTTTTTCAGACAATTTGAAGATGAACCAGCATTTTTGTGTGGCGGAGCACAAGGGAAAGACCATCCAGTAAATTCGGAGTGTACTAAATATTGATTCTTTTTTTTTTTTTTTTTGCTTGTTTATAAACAGTGTAATTAAAAATATCTGTTTAATCTTTATGACATCACTTTGCAGAAACTGAAATGTGAGTGGACAATCATAATAAAAAGCTGACCTGCAGTGACAAAAGTCTTTGTAGAGTTTCCTTAATTGTCAGCATGTTTTCCAGATTTCAGTTAGGAATTTCCATCATGCATGTGTAACCAAAACACGTTTTATGCTTTTTTAAAAAAATGTCTTGTAATTGTACAAAAAGGCAAGTTTCAATGATAATATGTGACCTTGGACCAAAAAAACAGTCGTAAGTAGCACAGGTATATCCGTAGCAAAAGCCAACAATACATTGTATGGGTCAAAATTATTAATTTGTCTTTCATGCCTTTCAAAAATCATTAGGATATATGCTAAAGATCATGTTCCATGAAGATATTTTGTAATTTTCCTACCATAAATGTATATATAAAACTTTTTTTTTTTTTTGCGCTCTCAGATTCCAGATTTTCAAATAGTTGTATTTTGTCCTATCCTAATAAATGCATCAATGGAAAGCTTATTTATTCAGCTTTCAGATGATGTATAAAACACAATTTCATAAATTGACCCTTATGGCTGGTTTTTTTATTCCAGGGTCATATTTAATAACACACATGCAACATCAGCTAAACTTGTACGTAAATAAATACTGTGTGTTTTGTAAGGTATGTGTTTATTTTTTTTTTCCATATCTCACAATTTAGATGCTTTGTCTTTGTATCCAGTGGTTTAAACAAAAAATAAATGAATAAATACATTTATCAGTCTGGAGTTTTGTTTATGCATTTACAATAGCACTAATACAAATGATAGTTTTCCTGTTAATTAGTGAAATTCTGTTGCATTTGTCTTTTACCCAGAAACCTTTTACACATCAAATCCGGACTGATGTGATGGTGAGTAAATGATGAGCTTTCATTTTGGGTGCACTGTTCCTTTAAATAATTCGCACCACTAACCTTTATAGCTGTCATTCTACTTTGTTTGTTGCTTGACACTGGTATTGTGTGTAGCAATTATATTTAGTTATTTATTTAGCTTGCGAACAACTTACCTTGGTGCACTAACTCGTTTTCCCACCTTTCACGATCTGTCGTCTCTTAAATAGGTCTCTCGCCATTCCTTCAGTGTCTCTCAGAAAATTCAACTCTTGTGTTTCAGATGATAAAACCCTAAATCGCGTAATTTTCCGCCTCGCGGGGCCGGCGTGTCCTTCGCTGAAATATTGTTCTTGCTAATGGAAATAAAGAGACACTCGGCACGTGATGCGCTTTTTGGCGCGTGCGGCGCCGTGAGGAATATAAACAGGTTTCGCAGTGTGTTTTGGCTCACCTCCTCTGCCCTCTTGTTTGAAACAGCTAGAGTTCCCCTCTCTCTCTTTCCTCCCAGCAGGTTTATTCTCTTTCTCGGGGGCCTGAGCGCTTGCAGCGCGATTCCAGCAGCCATTAGCTCGACGAGAGGTAGAGAAGATGAGCGGGTAAGCACACGCGCGCGCGCGCTCCCGCTTCCCGCTGCTCGCCGCGGGCTCCATCCGAGACTCGCTGAAGATTTCCAAGCCCAAATTACATCTTCAGTTTCTCTCATCCAGCGGCCTGCAAACAATCCTGCGGCTCGAGGAGCTTAACAATGTCATCTCTGACCTCTGGAGAACAACCACTTACACTCGCGTGCCTGTGCTTCCTCAACGCCACAGTTTAGCTGCTCAGTTCTGTCATGCTATTTATATACTTTTTGGCAGACATTTTAGACAGAAACTAGGTTTTAATATGGAGACTTTCTCCAAGAAAGTAAAATTTCTGTTGTGGTTCCAGAATATTATTGTAGGTTACGTATTTTTCCCCCACCTAATTAACCTGTGGTTACCAGGGTGTTGCTAAGATGTTGCTACGCAATTTCTATGGTGGTTGCTATAGGCTACTGTTAAAAAAGGTGGTTGCTAGGGTCTTCTGTATTGCTAGGTGTTGCTATGCAAGTGGCAAACTGTTACATTAGTTGCTAGATAATTATTAGGTGGTTGTTAGGGTGTTAGGTTGTTAGTGGTTACTGTTACTAGGTGGTTTTCTAGGTGTTGTGGTTTGTTGCCAAGGAGTAGCTAAGATGGTTTTTAAGTGGTTGCTAGGATGTAAGGTGTCTGGGGGTTCTTAGTTTTCAGGGCATCACTACACAGTTGTTAGGGTGTTAAAAGTGGTTGTTAGGGTATTACCGGGTGATTTCTAAGGTATTATGGTTTGTTACCAAGGAATAGTTATACACTTTCGGTTTTATGTGTGGTCACAGAGGTGGTTGCTATGGCCTTCTGTATTGATAGGTGTTGCTTTGCACATGGCAGAGTGTTATATTGGTTGCTAGATGATTATTAGGGTAGTTGTTAGGGTGTTAAAAGTGGTTACTGTTACTAGGTGGTTTTCCAGGTGTTGTGGTTTGTTGCCAAGGAGTAGCTAGGATGGTGTTTAAGTGGTTGCTAGGATGTAACTGTTACGTTGTGGCTAGGATGTTGCTAGGGTGTTATTAGATTGTTGCTGAGTTGTTGCTAGGGTATTACTAGGTGCTTTCTTATGTGTTCTAGTTCGTTGCCAAGGAATAGCTATGCAATTAGGGTTTTATGTGTGGTTTACAAACTGTAAGTGGTTGGATTGGATAACTGCTGCATTGTGACTAGGGTGTTTTCAGGGGGTTCTTAGTTGTCAGGGCATCGCTATACCGTTGTTATGGTGTTAAAAGTGATTGCTAGGACAGTACTATGTTGTTTAATGGTTTGTTGCCAAGTAATTTGAAGTTTGGGTTTATTGGGTGGTCGTTGCTAGGGTCTTCTGTATTGTTAGGTGTTGCTATGCAGTTGGCAGTGTTATAATGGTTGCTAGGATGTTGCTATATGTACTTGTTACATTGTGGCTGGAATGTTGATAGAGTGTTCTTAGTTGTCAAGGCATTGCTATGCAGTTGTTAGGGTGTTAAAAGTGCTCTCTTAGTTATCAGGTGGTTTCTCAGGTGTTGTGATTTGTTGCCAAGGAATAGCTGTGCAGTTTGGGTTGTATGGGTGGTTACTTAGGTGGTTGCCAGGAAGCAGGATGTAGTTGTTACATTGTAGCTAGGATGTATTCTTAGTTGTCACTATACAGTTGTTAGGGTGTTAAAAGTGGCTGTTAGGGTATTACCGGGTGGTTTCTAAGGTATTATGGTTTGTTGCCAAGGGTTTTATAGGTTGTTGCTATGGCATTCTGTATTAATAGGTGTTGCTATGTATGCGACAGAGTGTTATATTGGTTGGTAGACGATTATTAGGTGGTTGCTAGGGTGTTGAAAGTGGTTACTGTTACTGGGTGGTTTTCCAGGTGTTGTGATTTGTTGCCAAGGAATAATTATACACTTTTGGGTTTTATGGGTGGTTGCTATGGCCTTTTGTATTGATAGGTGTTGCTATGCATGTGGCAGAGTGTTGTATTGGTTGGTAGATGATTATTAGGTGGTTGCTAGGGTGTTGAAAGTGGTTACTGTTACTGGGTGGTTTTCCAGGTGTTGTGGTTTGTTGCCATGGAATAATTATATTGGTTGCTTGGTTGCTAGATAATTATTCTGTGGTTGTTAGGGTGTTAAAAGTAGTTACTGTTGCTAGGTAGTTTAACAAGAAATATCTTGGATGTAACTGCTATGTTGTTCCTAGGATGTTGCTAGGGTTTTATCAGATCGTTGTTGTGTAGTTGCTAAGGTGATAAAAGTGGTTGCTAGGGTATTACTAATTTTGTATGATTTGTTGCCAAGGAATTTGTCATTTGGGTTTTGTGGGTGTTTAAACTGGTTATTGCTAAAGTCGTCTGTATTGTTAGGGGTTACTCTGCAGTTGGCACGATTTTAATGGTTGCTAGGATGTCAGTATGTAATTGTTACGTTTTGGCTAGAACATTGATAGAGTATTCTTAGTTGTCAGGGCACTGCTATGCAGTTGTTAGGGTGTTAAAAGTGGTTGCTGTGGCATGATTAGGTGGTTTCTCAGGTGTTGTGGTTTGTTGCCAAGGAATAGCTATGCAGGTAGGGTTTTATGGGTGGTTACATAGGAAGTTGCTAGGGTTTTCTGTATCAGTAAGTGTTGCAGATGGCAGTTTTATCATGGATGTTGCTATGTAATTTCTATGTTGTCGCTAGGACATTTGCCGCAAAGATTTTCTTAATTTGTATTGTAGTGGTGTTAAAACTGGCTGCTAGGTTATTTCTAAGGTGTTTCTATGGTATTTGTGATTGTTGCTAAGGAGTAGCTTTGCAGTTAAGAAGATTTTATGGATGATTGCTAGGCAGTTGCTAGATTGCTACAATGTACTAGCTGGTTACATACTAGCAACCAGCTAGTATGTTGCTATGATTTCTGGATTGTTGTCAGGGCATTGTCATGCAGTTGCTAAGGTGTTAGTGGAGGTTGCGAAGTTGTTACTTTGAGGTTTCTAGGATGTTCTACATGGGTGTTAAAATATAAGTAGGTGGTTTATAAGATGACCTGGGTTGATTCAGACTGGTTTTATCAGTGGTTGCTAGGTAGGACTAGAGTGGTTGAGATGTTGCTGTGTGATTGCTATACAGGTGGTTGTTACAGGTGTTTGCTTTGGTGTTACTATTTGGTTACTCGGGTGTTCTAGGAAGTTGCTAAATAATTTATATGTAGTTAGAGATTTATGGGTGGTTGCTAGGTGATTGCTGGGGTGGTTGCTAGAACGTTGCTATGTGATTATGTTGCTAGGGCATTTCTAGAGTGTTCTGTACTGGTGTAATGGTGTTTTTTACTATGACGTTGCTAGGGTGTTATGGGTGGTTGCTAAGGTATTACGACTGTAGGTGTTTGGGGCTGTTGTTGAGTAATTGTTATGCAATTAGTAGGGTTTTATAGGTGGCTAGACATTTCTACAGTGCTCTGTTGAGTTACTAAGGCATTGCTAGGCAGTTGGTAAGACTTGGGTGGTTGTTACAGTGTTACTATGTGGTTGCTAGGTGTTTTCCTACTTCAATGCAAGTCTGTTGGACTTTGTCAGATTTCTATTGCACTAGGCATCATTTATTCGGTGGCTCAGATGGTGAGCTGAAGTCTAATAGACTAATTCATTTTGCACAAATTGAAGCTGAAATTGAGTCATTCTGAAACACCCCACAATGATCACAATATAGAATGACACAGATTCTGCTACGAGGTGAACTCAATCCGCTCTTGTGTCATCACACAGCCGTAATTTGATTGGGTGTGAAGTGTTTTTGACACATCCGAACTTAAGAGCTGTCGTGGCCGTTGATTGGCTGTCAAAACCTGTAGAGCTTTAACAGGAAGAGGAAATCAGGACTCTTAATGAACAACCTGGTGATGGCCTCAAATCCATGTGTGAAGATGACACTGTATGTGTTTCATTGGACTAGACACATATGAAAACTTGCGTGTCAACGTTCTCAGATATATGGGTTTTAATGCTACTTTATATAATCGTGGCCGTACACACCTTTGTAGTAAAATTCAATACAAATGATGTTTTAAATCTACATTTTATTGTATTTTTTACAATGTTTCAGGACTAATGGTTACTCTGAACATCTAACGAATGCTGTGTAAAAGACCAGAGAAAACGAGATGATGATGAAGGACCACAGGCTCCTCTACGGTGGGCGTATTTGATTAATTTGATTTATGATTTCAGTGACCAAACGGTCATTAAACGCATGTTCATTACCTAGGAGCCCGTGAACAGATTGCAAGACCATAAACCGCCATCAGAAGTTATTTGCGAAGAGGACGAGAGATTAAACGTGAAGAAGAGCGGCAGAATGGTGCCAGCGGCTGGTATATATAGATCTTCACCCCACAACATGTATTATGAATCCAGACAAATGGGCTTTTGCTGTCTCTGCTGTACAGATGAGTTCATAAAACCTTGTTCGGTTGCGAAACAACAGCCTTGTGTGTGTTTATGAGCTTTAAACAGGGAAAGACAACCATGAGATGTTCTGGCGTCACCGAATGAAGAAAGACACAACATTCGGTTTTAGTCAAACTAGACTTTCAAAAGAGGATTTTTGGATTTATTTTCTCGCCGGCCATCGGTTGCTCCATTTGTTGTGATTTGGCGGCTTTCATAAACAAATCCTTGTTGGACACACACATTTTTACTGTTTAATACTTTAAATACAAATGAAATATTCCAGAAATGTTGCCATTTGTTATTTTATGCCAAAAATCGTTTGGATATTAAGTAAAGATCATGTTCCACAAATATATTCATAACTAAAATGTCTAACTTCACCATATCAAACTTAATAGTGCAATTTGTTTGTTTTCTCTCAAGTTTCAATCATTTGCACATTTGCATTAAACGTTAAGGGAATTTATGGTAGAATGTTATGCATTTATAACTAAAATAAATAAAACTTTACTACCTCAAACCTATAAACAAAAACAGTTCACTTTAATGTTTAATTCAGATGTGCGTATTGTTACTATAAAGCCATAATGCTATAATGCTTATTTGAAATGTATTAATCATGTAAATGTTTAACAACTTTACCATATCAAACCTATAAACATACTGTTTAATTCAATGTTTAATTTAAATGCGCAGATTGTTAATTTAAATACAAATGAAACATTCCAGAAACTATGCTGTTTGTTTGTTTTTTGTAAACTAGTAAAATGACATAGAATTGATGATTTAAGATGTATTTATGACTTAACATCTTAACATCAAAGCTATATAAACATACACGTTTACTGTTTAATTTAACGTTTCATTTAAACGTTACTTTAAATACAAATAAAATGTTCAAGAAACGCTGCCGGTTGTTTTTTTTTTTTTTTTTTCTGTAGCAAAATTACAGTGAAATGTGTTTATGACTACACAACTTTATCAAATCAAACCTATAAGCATCACTTTTTAATGTCGCCTAAATGTACACATTGACAACAGCCTCGTTTGCACTCACGAGTTTTAAACCGGCAAAGAGGATCACGTGAAGGCTCTGGTATCGCCGAATGAAGAAAGACTCGTTCGATTACATCCAGCAAGAATAAAACAGACACACGGGTGAGTAAATAAACACAAGACAGTCGTTTTCGGATTTTTTTTTTTTTTTTGACCCTAACCATCGGCTCCTCCATTCGTTATGATTTGCCAGCTTTCAAAAGCGATTCCTCGTCGGTTTCAGTTTGATTCCCGCTGACTCGCACCATTACGCCACGGCATTTCCGGCCGGAGAGAGTAAACCGCGGGTAAATCGCGTCCTCTGCTTGTTTTCTCTCAGAGCGTAAACGCGGGAAGATAAAGTGGACTTGTCTCCTCGTGTAGCCGCGCTCATCTGTGAGGACGTTCGGGCCAGACCTTTTGTCTTGTTTTTTTCACTAAATAAGAGCCTGGTGCTGAGAGGAAATACATCACGGCTCCAATAAATGTGATATATTTGTAGATATAGAGGTATTTGTCAAAGCAACACCAAGCAAAGAAGCTTCAGCAGGTCGAAGAAGCTGTGAGGCGTCTGGAAGCCGTTATTTAATTTCATATACATCTCATAGAAAACTAGATAAAAAAGTTTGTCAAGAGTTTGTTAAAAAGTGAATGAAGTTTAAAAAGTATAAAACGCTTAAAAATTTTAAGAAGTAAAAAAAAAAAAAAAAACTTTTTTGAAGTTTAAAGTAGTTTTAAAAGCTTAATGTTAGATAGATGGGTGGATGGATGGATAGATAGATGATAGCATGTTGCTAGCCTGGTTAGCAATTTGCTAGCATGTTGTTAACATTTCTAGCATGATTAACATGTCACTAGAAAGTTACTAGCATATTTTTAGTATGATTAGTATATCACTAGCATGTTGTTAGCACATTTCAAGCATGACTAGCATATCATTAGCATTATTTGCAAGTTAGTAACATGTTAACATGATTAGTATGTCACTAGCACGTTGTTAGCATGATTAGCAAGTTGCTAGCATGTTTCTAGCATGACTAGCAAGTTGATAGTATGTTTTTAGCATTATAAGCAAGTGCTAGCCTGTTTCTGGCATGATTAAAGAGTTTCTAGCATGTTCTGGTATGATTATCAAGTTACTAACATGTTTCTAGCATGATTAGCAAGTTACTAGCATGATTCTAGCATGACTAACAACTTGATAGTATGTTGCTAGCATGTTTTTAGCATGATTAGCAAGTTGCTACCATGAATCTAGTATGATTAGCAAGTTACTAGCATGTTTCTAGCATGACTAGCAAGTTGAAAGTATGTTGTTAGCATTTTTAGCACGATTAACAAGTTGGTAGCATGAATCTAGTATGATTAGCAAGTTACTAACATGTTTATAGCCTGATTAGCCAGTTGCTAGCATGTTTTTAGCATGATTAACAAGCTGATAGTATGTTGTTATCATGTTTTAACATTAGCAAGTTGCTAGCATGATTATCATGTTACTAGCATGACTAACAAGTTGATAGTATGTTGCTAGCATGTTTTTACCATGATTAGCAAGTTGCTAGCATGAATCTAGTATGATTAGCAAGTTACTAACATGTTTCTAGCATGACTAGCAAGTTGAAAGTATGTTGTTAACATTTTTAGCACGATTAACAAGTTGGTAGCATGTTTCTATCATGATTAGCAAGTTACTAACATGTTTATAGCCTGATTAGCCAGTTGCTAGCATGTTTTTAGCATGATTAACAAGTTGATAGTATGTTGTTAGCATGTTTTAACATTAGCAAGTTGCTAGCATGATTATCATATTACTAGCATGACTAACAAGTTGATAGTATGTTGCTAGCATGTTTTTACCATGATTAGCAAGTTGCTAGCATGAATCTAGTATGATTAGCAAGTTACTAACATGTTTCTAGCATGACTAGCAAGTTGAAAGTATGTTGTTAGCATTTTTAGCACGATTAACAAGTTGGTAGCATGTTTCTATCATGATTAGCAAGTTACTAACATGTTTATAGCCTGATTAGCCAGTTGCTAGCATGTTTTTAGCATGATTAACAAGTTGATAGTATGTTGTTAGCATGTTTTAACATTAGCAAGTTGCTAGCATGATTATCATGTTACTAGCATGACTAACAAGTTGATAGTATGTTGCTAGCATGTTTTTACCATGATTAGCAAGTTGCTAGCATGAATCTAGTATGATTAGCAAGTTACTAACATGTTTCTAGCATGACTAGCAAGTTGAAAGTATGTTGTTAGCATTTTTAGCACGATTAACAAGTTGGTAGCATGTTTCTATCATGATTAGCAAGTTACTAACATGTTTATAGCCTGATTAGCCAGTTCCTAGCATGTTTTTAGCATGACTAACAAGTTGATAGTATGTTGTTAGCATGTTTTAACATTAGCAAGTTGCTAGCATGATTATCATGTTACTAGCATGACTAACAAGTTGATAGTATGTTGCTAGCATGTTTTTACCATGATTAGCAAGTTGCTAGCATGGATCTAGTATGATTAGCAAGTTACTAACATGTTTCTAGCATGACTAGGAAGTTGATAGTATGTAGTTAGCATGTTTTAGCACAATTAGCAAGTTGCTAACATGTTTCTATCATGATTAGCATGTTGCTAGCATGTTTTAACATGATTAGCAAGTTACTAGCATGTTTCTAGCATGACTAACAAGTTAATAGTATGTTGCTAGCATGATTAGCATGGTATTAGCATATTATTAGCTTGATTAGCAAGTTAGTTTGAATGAGTTTGAATGGATTAGAATTAGTAGATAGAAGGGAAACTTGATTGAGTCTCAAGGGATTGTGGGAGTTTTGTCAGTTGGAGTTTGAAAAGTCTTGGCTCATTTGAACATTCCGTCAATGAAAGTCTATGGGATTTTTCCCAGTTTTAATAATAGTTTTTAGGAAAATCGTAAATCTGATCAGTTAGAAAACATATAGCACACTCAGTCTGAAGATCTGGGCTGAGTTTGGAGTTTGTAGAGTTAAATCTCTTGGACGAGTAGCAGTCAGAAAATTTTGGCTAGGAAGAAAATAGCAGATTTCTCAAGCCAATTAAAAAAATTATGTTTTTATGAGATTAACTAGTTTTGTGTTGGGTTTTATTATTGTTCACCTGTTGTTTCTGATATTCTGATATTCCTGTGTTTTTAGTTTCTTTCTGATGCTGTTTCTTGTTTTCTGTAGATGTGCTCAGTAATCTGGACCCTTCAATGCTCCACGACAAGATGACAAGCCGCGACAAAACCCAAAAGTTTGTAAGTCAATCCCTGACATCTGCCATCAAACAAACACAGACACACAACGCGGGTAAACAAACCGCCACGAGGGCGAGCCGGGCGACTGATGACAAAAGATGAATCAACATGGAAATTAGAGAGGAAGTCAGAGAGCACAAATCATATCCTCTGAGAAAGAGAGACGAGACGAGAAGAGAGGACAGAGAGAACCCTATCTGAAACCAGAGAATGGTAACAGATCCATTCACTTCCTGTCTGTGCTCTTTAGCATGGGAGAAATGAGGATTAGAGCGTCTCAAATCATAGTAGGCAGACTATATAAGCATCACATCTTAGTAAATATTAAGACAAGGGTTTCTTTAGCGTGGTTCACATTTTAAATATATATATATATATATATATATATATAATATTTAACCAATTTTTAAATAAATAATTTCGATTTTATAATTTTCTATTTATATAAATATTACAAATATTTTAATAGCTTCATAATAATATGTTATATACCTGTTTTTTATACATTCATAGATATTTACATTTATTTTAAATGCATTTAAATATTTTATATTAATGTTTTATTAGACATTTTATAATTGTATACGTATTTTAATCTACATTTTATATTAATGTATTTTATTTAATTTTGATTTTAGAAATATTTTCAAGTGTACTTTACATTTTGTATTTTAAAGCATTGTAAATATTTTAGATTAATGTTGATATACGTTTGTTTTTATGCATTTTAGATATAATGTTATATTTTGTAAATGCATTTTAAATATATGTTGTTTTATAAGATGCATATTTTTTATATATTTTTTATTATTTGTTATATTTTTAACAGCATTTTAAATATTTTATACTAATGTTTATGTATATTATAATTGTATATGTATTTTTAAACAACAATTTTATATTAATGTATCTTACTTCATTATGTTTTTAGAAATATTTTTAAAATGTATGATACATTTTGCATTTTTAATGCATTGTAAGTAATTCATATTAATAGTTATACTTTTGTTTTTATGTGTTTTAGATATAATGTTTTATTTTGTAAATGCATTTTAAATTTATATTGTATTTATTTTAAACAGCATTTTATATGAATATATTTAATTTAGTTTTTTTTAAATATATTAAATATTTAGTATTTTTAAAGCATTGTAGATTTTTATATTAATACTTATGTACTTTTTTACTTGCTATATTTTAAACTGAATTTTATATTAGTACATTTAATTTAATATAATTTTTACATTCATATTGTTTTGTTAAATGCATATTTTTCACAACAAAATTTTATATGAATATTACGTTTTTATTGTATTTATAATTATATATTACATTTTTATATATTTATTATATATATTAATTAGGTAAATCTAGATTACCAAAGCTAAAATCATAAATGCCATTGCTTGAAATAAAATAAACAACATTAGCTGAAACAAAAACAGACTTATTTCAGCTAGATGCCAAGGAAAGTCTAATATATGGACATTTAAAAAATAAATGAATAAACAAACAAATAAATAAATAATAAAATATTTTAACATTTTTAAATAATACTGAAATAACAGTTAAATGCATAAACAATGAATATTTGTAATACTTTATTATTAAATAATTAAAATAATATTTATTTTTAACTGCATTTTAAATATTTTTTATTGTATATATTTTAGATGTAATGGTCTATTATTAGTTTGCGTTGTCTAGAACAGTAGTTAGATGTGTTTTAGGATAGTTTGCAGGCAGTATGCTCATGTCATCTATCTTTGTGTCTGTCAGGAAACACACGCCTTGTTTTCTCTCAGATCTTTGTTAATGATCTGTGTTTGATTGGTTTTGGTGTCGCAGATGCTGAATGTTGTTGCGCCGAGGTCACGTCTCGTCCCGGATGAAGGTCCGTGTTCGCCTGTCGCCGTCTGACCCGCAGAACGCCAGCGAACACCTGAGAGCGACCCGGAGAAAAGCCTCATTAGGAGAACAAACGGCCTGCTGCACACTAATGAGCGCAAATCCATTCCTGTGTTTCCTCTAATAACGTCTCCGGTCATTAGTGCTCCACTGGGACTCTTCCTCATCCTCTTCCTCTTCCTCACGATTAACAGGTTAACGTCTGCCATTTACAATCAGCTTTAACAGAGACTCACCATGAAACAAATTAGGGGCCAAGCACTGAAAGTATGGAGGCACCTATTGTATCCGCTGGACTTCTTCTTCTTCTTCTTCTTCTTCTTCTTCTTCTTCTTCCGTTTCTTCTGCTATTGAGTGTATGGCAGCCCATAGAACAACTTTGCGGGAAAGTTGTGAAATTTGGCACACTGATAGAGGACAGTCTCAACATTAACTATAGCAAATTTGAAGTCTCAAACTCTCTAGTGCCACCACTTGTCCAAATTTTCACTCATGTTTATGCTTTTTTTAACTTGTTCCTCGACGGTTTGTCTGATTTTCACCAAAATTGGTTTAGACCATCTTCAGATCTTGCTGGCAAAAAGTTGTGGAATTCAAGTTGAATTCAAGTCAAAATCAGACAAACCGTCTAGGACGATTTCAAAAAAGTAAGTTTTAACAAACAATTAAAAATAGCGAAAAAACAAAACCGTTGATTTTTTAATTTTGGTGTCCATTCGACTGAAGCAATGAGTAATTAAAGCCATTTTAAGGTGATTTTAGTCAATATGGGTGAAATATCATGAAAACAACCAGTAATATGATTTAATCGGTTATCACTTTTGACCACAAGGTGGCACTGTCTCAAAACGTTTTGAACACTTTCTGGTTATGGTTTCGATGGTCCATACAAAGTTTTGTAATGGTACACCAATGCATTGATAAAAATAGAGTGTGCCCATACATATGAGTGTCAAATTTGGTTGAAAAATAGACATTTTTATATATGATAAGGGTTCGGACGGTGGTCTCGTGTTGATTGGAGTAACGGTTTCTAAGATATTGACAAATGTTTTTTAAGCGCTAAAATGCAACGTTGCCCAAGTCATAGTCGCTGGACTCGGCAAGGATTCAGGAGTCTTAAAAGGTGACTCCCGTGAAAATAGATCGACCACACCCAAATTTATAAGCATGTGAATATTTGATTTTACCACTAGGTGGCACTAGTTAGCTTCTCAGGCTCCTTCATTGTATTGTGCTGATGACCTATAATGAGTTTTGTAATGATACAGCAATGCGTTCATAAACAATAGCATTTTACTACATAATTGGGTATCATTCGACTCGGCATGATGCGCCGAATCTTATAAGCTAAAATAGCCTTTTTTCGTATCTCCTGACCACTAGGTGGCACTGCACCGAAACACTGCAGGTAGCCTCAAGTTATGCTTGTAATAACACACACCAAATTTGGTCTCAATACGCCAAACCTTTGCAGAGATAAAGCCTCACATCCATTTTTGCATGCTTTTCGCAGAATTCGTTTGTGCGTTATTCGCAAACGATTGGACGAATCAATTTGAATTCCATAACTTTTTGCCAGCATGGTCTGAAGATGATCTGAGCCAATTTTGGTGAAAATTAGACAAACCATCTAGGACGAGTTTGAAAAAGTAGGTTTTACGAACAATTATAAATGGCGAAAAAACTGAACCTTACCATTTTTTCATTTCGGTGTCCATTCGACTACAGCTCATGCAGCAATGAGTAATTAAAGCCATTTTAAGGTGATTTTAGTCAAAATTAGTGAAAAATCATGAAAACAACCACTAGTAAGATGATTTAATCGGTTATCACTTTTGACCACTAGGTGGCACTGTCTCAAAACGTTTTAAGCACTTTCAGGTTATGGTTTCGATGGAGATAAAGCCTCACATTAATTTTTGCATGTTTTTCATAGAATTCGTTTTTGTGTTATTCACAAACGATTGGACGAATCAACTTGAATTCCATAACTTTTTACCAGCATGGTCTGAAGATGATCTGAGCCAATTTTGGAGAAAATTAGACGAACCATCTAAGACGAGTAGGTTTTACGAACAATTAAAAAAAGCGAAAAAACTAAACCTTGCGATTTTTTATGTCGGTGTCCATTTGACTGCAGCAACTGCAGCAATGAGTAATTAAAGCCATTTTAAGCTGATTTTAGTCAAAATGAGTGAAAAATCATGAAAACAACCACTAGTAATATGATTTAATCGGTTATCACTTTTGACCACTTGATGGCACTGTCTCACAACGTTTTGAGTACTTTCAGGTCATGGTTTTGATTGTACATACAAAGTTTTGCAATGGTACACCAAAAACATTAACTAAAATAAAAACAAACATATTTCAGCTAGTTGCCAAGAAAAGTTTTGGAAACTAGCCAAGTAAACTTCTCAGACTCCTTCAAGGCATTGTGCTGATGACCCATAACGAGTTTTGTAACGATACGTCAATGCGTTCGTAAGACCTAGCATTTTACTACATGATTTGGATTCATTCGACTCTGCATGACGCACCAAATCTAAAAAGTTTTGTAATTTTTGGCCAAACCATTCAAAAGTTATACGCTAAAATAGCCATTTTTCGCATCTCCTGACCACTAGGTGGCACTGCGCCGAAACACTGCAGGCAGCCTCAGGTCATGCTTGTTATAACACACACCAAGTTTGGGCTCAAAATGCCAAACGATTGCAGAGATATAGCCTCACATCCATTTTTGTGTGTTTTTCATAGAATTCGTTTTTAATTTTTAGTAATTACGATCAATAATAATTATATAATTATATTATATTATTATTGTAAATGTGGCTTTTTATGGATCATTGGTGTATTTCTGTTGCCGTTGCTTTTATACGTGTATTTATGGCACATAAATCTGTAATTAATAAATAAATAAATAAATAACTGAAATAACTGAAACAGTGAATAATTAAAGATATAATAAATAATAAATAAATGATTTTCATTCAATATTTTATTTGTAGGAATTTTGATCAAAAATAATGTAATAAATATGTGGCTATTTATTGATCATTGGTGTATTTCATCATATAGCTCTTATACATAAATTAGCGCTGTAATTATGGCATCTAAATAAACGTTAATGCTAATTTGCTAAAGCCCATGTGAATCGGCTTAAAGACTGGAATATCTGCCAGATGTTTCTCTGTTACTATTTCACACCGTTTATATTATGCGATTCACATAGAAGAGCTGCTAAATATTCAATCATCACTCAGAAGCATTATTAACCATTAAACACTATTAGCATACGGGAAATATCATCGTTTGCAGCCGAGATCCAAACCCCATCAGTATTAAAGGTAATGTTTAAACTGAATTAATTACATGATATATTCAGAACAATTAGTCAAATTAAACGCATGTGTGTTAAATAAACAAGCTCCATTCTTGTGAAGTTAGAATGAAGAAACACTCACTTAGACAAAAACAACGTTTGATTGACATATAAAGCGACCAATAAGAGTTTTGTTGTGTCGTTTAGGGGTGGGCTTAACTAAAATACTCACATCAGTAGAGTCAGTCTCAGATGTTAAATGTGTGAAACTTTTTTGAAACTTTTTTTTGTGACTTGCATCCTCTGGGATGCAGCAAAAAAAAAAAAAAAAACTCTTCAGCTCTACAGCTCTTCAAGCGTCTAAAACATGGGCACAAAAAACAAATCGGCCTTATAAAAGTGGTCAAATTAAAATAAAATGAAGAAATGCTCATTACAAAGATGATATTGATCATTAACACTGAAGATCATTTCTTATTTTTAAGGGGGAGAAACTCACATGAATGACTTTGACTTTCTCTCTCTCTCTCTCTCTCACACACACACACACACACACACACACAGCAGGTGACTTTGAAGCTGAAATAGCCGCAGACGATCCGGCAGTGGTTTGCGCGCTTGCGTTTGGCTCTAAACGCTCTGGGATGCTGCTTCTCTCTGTTGTGGGTATTTGGTTTCAGTTGAGAAAAAGTGTCCAATTAGGGAAGCCACAGTATCGATCTGCAAAACGAGTCAATCTCACACACACACACACACACACAAACACACAGAGTTTAAAAGAGCAGCTCAGTTTGTCTTCATGCTCATATTTACTGCTCACAAACACACTATCAGAGCTTAAACAGCAGACAGTATGGAGTGTTTTAGCACACGTACCATGTTTTTTTGGTTTATTTTGCACATGGCGCTATATATTACCATGTGAATACCTTGTCTATTTATTCATTATTGGTGTATTTTTCAGTTTAACCCTCGGACTTGTTATAAAGCAGACAGCTCTGAATGTGAGATCTCAATTGGATTAGAGGCATATTAAAAATTATTGCATAAAAAAAATATTCACTAGTAAATAAAAAAGTTTTTTTTAAATGTAAATTTGCACTCCTATTACCACACATTAGAACATCATGTTTTATATTTTGTCAGTTTGTTGTATTTAATTAATATATATATATATAATGTATAAATGTGATGATATTCCAGTAATGTACATTTATTTAGTAGCATTAATTCATATTTAATAGTATTAATATAGGTTGGGTGTATTTCTTTTTTTTTTTACAAGTATTAATATAGTTTATTATGGAAGTGTGTTTCCACCACTGAATAAAAAAAATAAAAAAGGTATTGCGACTTTTTAATCTCACAATTCTGATTTTTTTTTTTTCCCATAATTGCATGCTATAAACTCACAGTTGTGAGTTTCTGACTTTTTTTGGCAAATGCGAGTTTGTATGTCACAATTCTGACTTTTTTCCTCAGAATTGACCAGATATAAACTTGCAATTGCGAGTTATAAAATGAGAATTGCATGATACTGTATAAACTCGTAATTGCGAGATAAAAGCAATTCTGACTTTTTTTATCAGAATTGTAAGATAAAAGCTCGCAATTGTGAGAAATAAAGTCAGAATTATGAAATAAAAACTCTTAATTCTGACTTTTTTTTTTTTTTTTGCAAACGTGAGTTTGTATCTCGCAGTTCTGACTTTTCTCACGCAATTCTGACTTTTTTCTCAGAATTCCGAAATATAAACTTGCAGTTGTGAATTATAAAATCAGAATTGCATGATACTGTATAAACTCATAATTGTGGGGTAAAATCAATTCTGACTTTTTTCACAAAATTCTGACTTTTTTCTCAGAATAGTAAGATATAAATGTGCAATCACGAGTTATAAAATCAGAATTGTGTGATAATGCATAAACTCATAATTGCAAGATAAAATAAATTCTGACTTTTTTTTTTTTTTTACAAAATTCTGACTTTTTTATCAGAATTGTAAGATATAAACACAGTTTATAGTTGTGAGCGGATTTGCCTGATTTAAACTTGTAATCGTGAGAAATAGTCAAAAATATAAACTTGATATAAACTCGATATAAACTCGAAATGAAGCCAGAATCGTAAGTTTTTCTGGCTATTTCTTGCAATTTTTATATCACATTTTATATCACAATTCTGATTGCAATTGCAGTCCAATTTTTTTTCTTGCAAATGCGAGTTTGTATCTCGCAATTCTGACTACAATTTGCAATTGTGACTGTTTCTCAGAATTGCGAATTTATGTCTGCCAGTTCTAACTTAATTTCTTCAGAATTGTGAGATAAAGGCTTCCATAGATTATTGGTTAATATATGCATATGATAACATTCATTAATGACTGAATTCTATATGAATATGCAAATTATCTGCACAATGGCAAAACAAAATTAAAATAATTAGCGTGACACTATCCTTCATAATCGCAATGTAGTACAAAGCAAAAACTACAGATTAACACAACGTTTAGGAAGAAAAAAACATGAGTTACAATTTATTTGCTGCGTTAGCTAACAACCAAAATCGCTAATTGTATGCTAGTCATCTTCAAATCTCAATGCTAATTGCTATTAGCCATGCGTTGTGGTCATTTATGTTGACAGGACAGTTTAGCTTGTTCACATTTATGTGCTGACTAACCTTATGTACTGTTGTTGTTCAAAGTGGTTTAGCAGTTAGCGTTAGCATTTCATGCTACATTTTATTCCGCAACAGTTGCTAGCTCATTCATCAGAGATGTTCTCTATGCTATCAGTGTGAAAACTTCAAACAGGAAGTTTGTTTGTTTAAAGTCATCAACAAACATTAACCATGAAAACATGAAGTTAGCCGCCATGTGTAATGGATTAGCTTATCACATTTGCTAAACAAAAACAAACCCAGTGTAGCTACAAAACGCGAACAATTGCATTATACACGTGATGAATGCGAACTAGCATTATCAGCAAATGATGTCTGAGCTGCAGCAGAGTGATAGTCATGCTAAAGTAATCAGTCATGTTAGCGCGTAGCCGCAAGATAATTGCATTGACGCGGTGCGTGTGAGTCAGACTCGTTTCCAGGAAACTTAAACCTGAAGGTTTTTATTCTAGTGCTGTGCGTTTTAATGTTGTTGTTGTGTGTGTGATGGGGTTAGCACTGTCCTTTCCCTCCACAGACAGGAAGTTAGCATCTGTGCCACGGATGTTGTAACAGTTCGATGGGTCTCTGAAGGCTTGCTGAGATGTGATTTGCACTGTGATTCTGGATGTTAATGACACTAGGGATGTGTGTTCAGGTATTTCATGTCAAAGTGCTAGTTCTGCTAAGTAGTTGGCTGTGCTTGCTTAGATTGGCATCGCTAGTGTTTATACTTAGGGTAAAGTCCAATTTTTTTTTTTCGCAAATATGAGCTTGTTTCTCGCAATTCTGACTTTTTTTCAGAGATTGTGAAATATAATATCACAGTTACAAGTTCTAAAATCAGAATAGATATAAACTTGTAATCATGAGAAATAGTCAAAAATATAAAAACCTGCAATTGCGAGTTATAAAGTCCAATTTTTTTTTTGCAAATGTGAGCTTGTTTCTCACAATTCTGACTTTATTCAGAGAATTGTTAAAAATAATATCGCAATTACGAGTTATAAAATCAGAATTGTGTGAGAAATAGTCAAAAAAATAATCTTGCAATTGCGAGTTATAAAGTTTAATTTTTTTCGCCCATGTGAGCTTGTGTCTCACAATTCTGACTTTTTTTCAGAGAATTGTTAAATAAAATATCACAATTACGAGTTAATAAAATCAGAATTGCGTGATATAAACTTGTAATCGTGAGAAATAGTCAAAAATATAAACTTGCATTTGCAAGTTGTAAAGTCCAATTTTAATTCACAAATGCGAGTTTGTATCTCACAATTTTGACTTTTTTGCGCAATTCAGATTTTTTTCTCAAAATTGCGAGATATAAACACGCAATTGCAAGAAATAAAGTCAGAATTGTGAGATAAAACTGAATTTTAATTCGCAAATGCAAGTTTGTATCTCGCAATTCTGACTTTTTTCAGAGAATTGTTAAATATAATATCGCAGTTATGAGTTCTAAAATCAGAATTGCGTGATATAAACTTGTAATCATGAGAAATAGTCAAAAATATAAACTTGCAATTTCGAGTTTTAAAGTCCATTTTTTCACAAATGTGAGCTTGTCTCGCAATTCAGACTTTTTTCAGAGAATTATTAAATATAAACTCGCAATTACGAGTTCTAAAATCTGAATTGCGTGATATAAACTTGTAATCATGAGAAATAGTCAAAAATATAAACTTGCAATTGCGAGTTATAAAGTTTTTTTTTTTTTGCCAATGTGAGCTTGTTTCTCGCAATTCTGACTTTTTTCAGAGAATTGTTAAAAGTAATATCGCAATTACAAGTTATAAAATCAAATTTGCATGAGAAATAGTCAAAAATATAAACTTGCAATTGCAAGTTATAAAGTCCTTTTTTTCGCAAATGTGAGCTTGTGTCTTGCAATTCTGACAATTTTCTGAGAATGATTAAATATAAACTCAAACAATTACGAGTTCTAAAATTTAGAATTGCGTGATATAAACTTGTAATCATGAGAACTAGTCAAAAATATAAACTTGCAATTGCGAGTTATAAAGTCCAATTTTAATTCACAAATGCGAGTTTGTATCTCACAATTTTACTTTTTTTGCGCAATTCAGACTTTTTTCTCAAAATTGTGAGATATAAACATGCAATTGTGAGAGATAAAGTCAGAATTGTGAGATAAAACAAGTGCAAGTTTGTATCTCGCAATTCTGACTATTTTTCAGAGAATTGTTAAATATAATATCGCAGTTACGAGTTCTAAAATCAGAATTGCGTGATATAAACGTGATCGTGAGAAATAGTCAAAAATATAAACTTGTAATTGCAGTTATAAAGTTACATTTTTTTGCATATGTGAGCTTGTGTCTCACAATTCTGAGTTTTTTTTTTTCAGAGAATTTTTACAAATAATATCGCAGTTATGAGTTATAAAATCAGAATTGCGTGATATAAACTTAATCGTATAGTGTTTATACTTAGGGTTGGGGTTTAAGGGTGATAAAACTGGCAAGCAATCCAATCACAATCTCTTTTGACATTAAATAATCATGGCAGCATGTCTTAGCATGCTATAGCATAGCACTGCGTTAGCAACCACTCAGAATGACCTAGCATTGTAGCCGTTTCATGTTGTTTGTTGCAGTCTGAAATTAGATCTGTTTTGTTTTGGTGGGACAGTTTTAATGTATGGAAATCTAGTTTTGAGCTCACGCTACACACATCTGGGTAGTAATCAAGGCTAGCGGCTCACTGGGATGCTTTTTTTAATTTCGTTCCCATCACGTCTAGCTTGTAAATGACTATCATGATTACTTAACGTTCACTCTGTCCCTGGTTCAGTGTGTGTAATTACAGGCCTGTCTGTGCTTATCAAACCTCCCACAGAGGCTTAACGGCTAAAACAACATTTCTTAAGGCGTTTGTACTCTCTGCTATTATGCTAAGAATCACAAATGCTAACTTGTGGCCCGCATTTGAACCTGAACTATGCTGTTTCAGGTTTACTTTTGTCGCCATTAGCATGTAGCTTCTGTATTTGATTCTTGGCGCAGGTCAGTATTTTAACGTTATTGCTCAGTCCACTTGCTAGCTAGCGAATAAGTCGCTAGTTTTGTCTCCTTCCTTGTTATCCACCATATCCTTAGCATTGGCACAGACACAATCCTGTTTCCTGTCTCATGGTTTGCTTCTTGTTATTATGCTAATCTCATGAAATTACAAAGTGTTTCTAATTAATGTCTTGATATAATGATCAAAAGCAAGTTTATTTCCATAATGTGATGTATTTCTGCATATATAATGAGGAATTATGACGCAACAGGGTGGCTAGCTTCTTAACATGCTAATCTTGTGAAATTTAAAGCGTAATATAGTGACTAAAATCAGTTTTTCTTTTTTAATGTGATGTATTTCCGGATGTATATTGAGAAATTATGACAAGTTCGCAACACGGCAGCTAGCGTCATGCTATCATGCTAATCTTTCGAAATCACAATGTATTTCTTATTAAAGTCTTGATATAGTAGCCGAAACTCATTTTAATTTCCTAATGTGATATATTTCTGGAAGTTTAATGAGAGATTATGACAAGAAGTTCACAACAGGGTGGATAGCGTCTTGCTAACATGCTAATCTCATGAAATCACAAGGTATTTCTCATTAAAGTCTTGATATAGTAGTCGAAACTCATTTTAAGTTCACAACAGGGTGGCTAGCTTCTTGCTATCATGCTAATCTCCCAAAATTTCAATCTATTTCTTATTGAAGTATTTGTATAGTGATTAAAACTTATTTTACTTTCATAATGTGATGTATTTTATGGATATATAATGAAAAAATTATGAAGACAAATTTGCAACAGAGCTGCTAGCTTCTTTCTATCATGCTAATCTCATGAAATCACAAGGAATTTCTGACAAAAATTGTAATATAGAGATCAAAACAAATTTTACTTTCAAAATGGGATGTATTTCTGCATATATAATGAACAATTATGAAGACAAATTTGCAACAGAGCCGCTAGCTTCTTGTTATCATGCTAATCTCATGAAATCACAAGGTATGTCTGACCAAAATTGTGATTTAGAGATCAAAACCTATTTTACTTTCGAAATGTGATGTATTTCTGGATATATAATGAAAAATTATGAAGACAAATTTGCAACAGAGCCGCTAGCTTCTTTCTATCATGCTAATCTCATGAAATCACAAGGTATTTCTGACAAAAATTGTAATATAGAGATCAAAACCGATTTTACTTTGAGAATCAATTCTATAGGTATTAACCAATCTTTTTCCAAATAAATGTTGTCTGTCAATTGATTTCAATATGAATCAGTATGAGTCAACTCAAATAAGTTAACTGAAGTTGAAATGTTAAGTGACAACTTAGATATTTGAGTTGACTAAACTCAAAAAACGTTTGTTAAACTTAACAGCTTGGTATTTGTTTGTTACTCAACTGCCTTAACATTTTAAGTTAAATTAACTGAAATAATAAAAATAAGTTGTCACTTAGTAAAACGTAACATTTCAAGTTGACTAAACTTTTTATTTTCTGAGTTGACTGAACTTTATTATTTTCAGTTGATTCAACAAACAGTTTTTTACAGTGTAGGGGGCTTCCCTATTATATAGCGATTAACACCCATTTTACTTCCCTAATGTGATGTATTTCTGGATGTATACGGAGACATTATGATGACAAATTTGCAACAGGGCAGCTAGCTCCTTGCTATCACGCTAATCTTATCACTTCAGTACAATCTTCTCATCAACTAATTTTTCTGAGTAAAACTGGATGTACATTGATGATTTATAGGATGGTAGTGTCATTTTCTTTAGTGAATTGTAAGTAAACAGCATCAGTTTTCATGTTGGCGTTTAGCCCTAAATCATTAGCATGTGTCGTCAGCTAGCGTGAACCACGCGTACGTCGACTGACCACCAGGAGGGGCCGCTGAGCCGCTTGACCGCGATGCCCCGACATCTTGTTATTGAGTTATAATGAGTTCCTTAACTATTTATCTGCTCATTTATTTATGATGAAGTTGTAGCGGCGTGTTTGCCAAGCCTGGGAGTCATTAAGGGACTAATTAGTGGAGTTTTTCGCGGCGGCCATGTTTGGTGGCGGAGAGAGTTCGTGGCTTCTGCATGGCAGACACGCTCTCGCTCTCTTCCCCGGGTGCTGGTTGTAACATCGGCGCGCTGGCGCTTTTCCAGGCCACCTGGTGTGCGGCAGAGCTGCGTGTCTCCAGGGCAGGTTAAAACCTGGCGCTGCACTCGCCGGAGCTCCAGGGGGCTCAGATATATATATACGAGGACGCCACACGCCGATGCTCCTTTTCAGATGCGGTGGCAGCCGCCGCGCCTCTGTATGTGACACCCGCACACGGATCACAGCTGCCGGGTCACCGCCGCTTCAGGCGCTATTGCTATTGTATATTCAGAGACAGGAAGCTACTAGGCTAGTGCTTGTTATGGTTACTAAAAACATTGTTTTCTGTATTTTGTTAATTTTTTTTTGTTAAGCTACTTCTTAGCTTAACCCCTTCGGATCCTGCGTCCATTGAAATGGACATCACATATTTTTTAGTTTTTTTTTGTTTAATTTGACAGTAGGTACACAAAAAATAGTTTCTCTCAGCACCTTTTGGACAAAAATGTTCTCATTGAAACCCATTACATTTACATTTATTCATTCAGCAGACGCTTTTATCCGAAGCGACTTTGGGGAACACAACAAGCGATTTGTCAAGGCAAACAATAGTTATACCATAAATCAGGCATTGTTTAGATTAGTATAAGCTAGAAAGGGAAGAATAAGAAAAGATGAGAACAAAGTTTTTTTGTTTTTTTTTTAAAAATAGTGTTAAAGAGATAAGTTTTCATCACTCACTTGAAAACTCATATCTTTCAGTTTTTTTTAAGTCTAAGAGCCCAGGTTGAGTTGAAAAAATAACATAATTCAATATTTAAAAATATTTAAAATATTATGTTTAATTTTATGTAATTTTATATTTTTTTATTTCATAATAGTGTACTGTTCATTGTATTTAAATAAAAATGTATAATATTTTAATTATAATGTAAATTGTTTGATTTATTACCTTGTATAATTTTAGAATTATATTTGCCTTATTATTAGTTATATAAAAGATAAAATATTTAATTTTATATAATATTCTGTTTAATTTCATAATATTATAATGTTAATTTAATTTGAGAACATATATTAATGTTGTAAATGCTTTAACATTAATTTAAAATTTATTGTTTTAAGTAAAATATTTTAACTTTGAGTTTTAAGTTAACTTAATTTGTTTCACAGTTTTACACCCAAATGCAATTATATTATTTTAAATTATAATTAAAATATAATTATTTGAAACAAATTTCTATAATAAAAATATAAAATAGTTATTAATATTATAATATATTTGGATATTTTGTTTAACATACATTATAAATCTTTTTAATGTTACTTTTTAAAATATTTACTTCTTATATATTTATATCTTAAATATAAGATTATATATTGTAAATTGTTTTATTTTAAAATAAAAAATATTAATTTTAAAATAAAATATATGTTATCAAATATATAAAAAATGTAAATGGAATATTCAGTTATATTTATTACATATAAAATATACATATATAATTGTATTATAATATAACATATTTTTACATTTGTTTTTATTTCTATAATAAAAATATAAAATAGTTATTCATATTTTAATATATTTTTACATTTTGTTTAACATGCATTATAAATCCTTTAAAAAAAATATGTAGCATATTATTAAATATATTAAAAAACTAAATATTAAATTTTATTATATTCAAATGTTATTTTTATTTAAATGAAAGCTAGAATTTATAATATTCTAATTCTAATGTAAATTATTTGATTTATTTGCATAATTTTATAATCAAATCTGACTATATTATTAAATATATTAAAAACAAAATATTTAATTTTATATAATGTTATATTTTTAATTTTATTATATTAAAATGTTTATTTTAATTAAAAGCTAGAATTTATAATATTCTTATTCTAATGTAAATTATTTGATTTATTTATATAATTTCAGAATTATACTTGGCTATTTTATATTATTATTAATTATATAAAAGATACAGTTTTATTTTATTTAATTTTCTATGTTTAATTTTATAATTTACTAATGTTAATATTACTTAAAAAAAATTCATTAATTGAAAAAATTCAAATATTTTTTATTTTAATGTAAATTGTATAATATTTTAATTTCAGTTTAAACTATTTGATTTATTACTTTGCATAATTTATAATTAAAGTTGACTATTTGCATTATTAAATTTATATATATATATATATATATATATAAACAAAATATTTAATTTTAATTGAATAATTTAATAGATTTTTCTGAATTGTATAATATTCAGATGTTGATTTTTATTCTAATGTAAATTTTATAATATTCTAATGTGAATTATTTGATGTATTATTTTGTACAATTTTATCAATATACTTGACTATTTTATATTAAATATATAAAAAATAAAATATTTTATGTTATTAATATTATAAATATATTGCTATATATTTTGTTTAACATACATTATAAATCCATTTAATATTACTTTTTTAAATATTTAGCATATTTGATTTTATATTCAAATGCTAATTTTTATTTTAATATAAATTGTGTATATTTTAATTTTAATATAAACTATTTGATTTATTACTTTGCATAATTTATAATTAAAGATGACTATTTGCATTATTAAATATATATATATATATAAAAAAACAAAATATTTAATTTTATATAATTTTTTGAATTGTATAATATTCAAATGTTGATTTTTATTCTAATGTAAATTTTGTAATATTTTAATGTGAATTATTTGATGTATTATTTTGTACAATTTTATCAATATACTTGACTATTTTATATTAAATATATAAAAAATAAAATATTTTGTTATTAATATTATAAATATATTTCTATATATTTTGTTATATCTATGTATCTACATAAATTGTATAATATTGTAATTCTAATATAATTAATTTATTGCTTTGTTTATATTATTAAATATATTTTAAAATATTTAATTTGAGATCATTTTATATTTTTAATGTTATAATATTGAAATGTTAGTTTTTATTCTGATGTAAATTTTATAATATTCTTGTGTGAATTGTTTGATATATTACAATTGTATCATTATACTTTACTACATTATTAAATATATAAAAAACAAAACATTTAATTTTATATTTTTATAATATAATGTTAACGTAAGAATCAAGGTTATAAATACTTTTAATATTAATTTAAGCATTTAACAAATGTTTAATTATATTATAAGTTTAATATTTTAACTTAAGGAGTTTTAAGTTTTGTTTTTTGTTTAATACCAACAAAAACAAGATTTGCATCTGGAAAACGAGTTCATTCATTTTCTTATTACATTTTCACTTCAAAAAAGTGTTTATATCTCTACTGGAGTGATATTTCTTCACATTGTCTGTGTTTAACTCAGAGATGGACTGTATTTACAGTATCTGCACACAGACATTAATAAAGGAAAGCATTAGAGACTCTCAGTAAGTGCTTCATCCGCTCTGTTCAGTTTTATAGCGCGGTCTTAGCTTCTACAAACAATCGAAATCTCTCCCGTTCAGCTTTTCTCCAAACAAACGGCAAATGGCCCGAAACAGACCTGTGTATTTCCCTCAGGACTTCACACGGCCTCGTTAGCCAGGCTAAATTGGCCTAATTATTAAAGGCTTGTAAGATCACGACTCCATTAGTCTGGAAACAAGCGCTCAGACGCTTCAGTCTTCTCCAAATCAGACGCTGCTTTTTGTCTGGAGCGTTAATGGATGCGGCGTTTCACACTCGTTTAGCTCGTCACACGATTAAAAGCCTAATCAGAGTGATGATGCTGTCCAGAGACGAAATTAAAAAACTCTCTCACACACAAAACAATTATGAATAACAACAAAATTCAAGTTTGCTCACCAGCAATGCAGATTTCTGAAGCGTCTCAACAAATGTTGCCACCAACATTTAATATGAAAAGTTATTGCAGCAAATATATATACTCAAATAATTAATTTAAATGTAAAAACTTAAATTATTTAATAATAATATTTTTGATATTTAACAATAGTATTAAATAGCAAAGCATAAGTATAACATTTTACAAAGTAAATTAATTAATTGATTTAAATGTAAAACTGATAATAAAATTACAATATTATTAAATAATAGAATAATATTAAACTAAATGTTTTATTTATAATGTATATTGTTTCAGAATATTAAAATAAAACACTTTATTATAATATAATCATACAAATTCTATACAAAATAATAAATAGTACAAAAAATACACACAAATATTTATAAATTTAATATTTATAAGTGTACTTATACTTTACTATTTAATACTATTAAGTATCAAAAATATTATTATTATTATTATTATTCAATAATTTAAGTTTTTACATTTAAATTAATTATTTGAGTTGTTATTTTTGTTTAACTTTATTTAATATATATATAATTTTATTATAATATAACATTTTTAAATTTATAAATATTTTAAGTATATTTATTGCTTTTATTATTTTGCACACACGCACACACACACACACACACACACACACACACACACACACACACTAGCATGTTTCTATTATGATTAGCATGTAATTAGTGTGTTTCTAGCACCATTAGCATGTCATTACCATGTTTCTAGCATGAGTAGCATGTTACCAACACATTTTTAGCATTGGTTAGCATGTCATTAGCATGTCACTAGCAAGTTACTGGCAGATTTATAGCATGTTGTTAGCATTTTTCTAGCATGATTAGCATGTCACTAGCATGTTGCTAGCATGATTAGCATGTAATTAGTGTGTTTCTAGCATTATTAGCATGTTACTATCATGATTAGAACGTTACTAGCAAGTTGTTATCGTGATTAGTATGTAATTAGCATGTTTTAGCATTATTAGCATGTCACTAGCATGTTGCTAGTATGATTATCAAGGGGTTAGCATGATTAACATGTAATTAATGTGTTTCTAGCACCATTAGCATGTCATTACCATGTTTCTAGCATGAGTAGCATGTTACCAACACATTTTTAGCATTGGTTAGCATGTCATTAGCATGTCACTAGCAAGTTACTGGCAGATTTATAGCATGTTGTTAGCATTTTTCTAACATGATTAACATGTCATTAACATGTCATGTTAACATGGTTAACAAGTTACTAGCAAGTTGCTAACATGATTAGCTGCTAACATGTTTCTAACATAATTAGCATGTCATTAACATGTTAGTATGATTTGCAACTTACTAGCATGTTGCTAGTGTGAGTAGCATGTTACTAGCATGTTGTTAGCATGATTAGCATTGTTGTTAGAATGTTGCTAGAATTATTAACTAGTTGTTAGCATGTTTTAGCATTATTAGCATGTTGTTACCATGATTAGCAAGTTACTACCATGTTGCTAGTGTGAGTAGCATGCTACTTGCATGATTAGTGTGCTGTTAGAATGTTTCTAGAATTTTTAACAAGTTATTAGCATGTTGTTTGCATTATTAGCAAGTTTACTAGCATGTTGCTAACATGATTAGCATGTTACTACCATGTTACTAGCATGATTTGCAAGTTGCTATCATGTTGCTAACATGATTAGCATTTTACTAACTTGTTACTAGCATAATTAGAAGTTAATAACATATTTGCATGGTTTGTATGTTGCTAGCATGTTGCTAACATGATTAGCAAGTTATTAACATATTGTTACCATTATTAGGATGTTGCTAGCATCATTAGCATGTTACTAGCATGTTGTTAGCATGATTTGCAAGTTGCTAACATGTTGCTAGCATGTTGTTAACATGATTAGCATGTTACTACCATGTTACTAGCATGATTAGCAAGTTACTAACATGTTGTTAGCATGATTAGCATGTTGTTAGCATGATTAGCATGTTATTAATATGTTGTTGGCATGATTAGCAAGTTGCTAACGTGTTGTTGGCATGATTAGCAAGTTGCTAACATGTTGCTAGCACAGTTGCAAGTTGCTAGCATGTTGTTAACATGATTAGCATGTTACTAACATGTTTCTAGCATGATTAGCAAGTTGCTATAATGTTGATGCCATGATTAGCAAGTTGCTAACATGTTGTTAGCATTATTTGCAAGTTGCTAACATGTTGCTAGCATGTTGTTAACATGATTAGCATGTTCTTAACATGATTAGCATGTTGTTAGCATGATCAGCATGTTACTAACATGTTTCTAGCATGATTAGCAAGTTACTAACATGTTGTTAGCATGTTGTTAACATGATTAGCATGTTGTTAGCATGATTAGCATGTTACACGCATTATTAGCAAGTTGCTAGCATCTTACTAGCAGGATTAACAAGTTACTAGCATGTTGTTAGTACAATTAGCAAGTCATTTTGAACGAGTTTGAATGGATTTGAAAAATAGAAAGAAGTCTCAAGGGATTGTGGGAGTTTTGTCAGTTGGAGTTTGAATAATCTTGGCTCATTTGAACATTCTGTCAGTGTAAGTCTATGGGATTTTAAGTAGTAGAAGTAACACATAAATGTGAAACATGCAGAATGTTAACAGACAGTTATTGAGTCAGACAGTAGTGTGTTATTGAAGGGCCTGCAGCTCCTGTGTGTCGCATTTCATCAATATTGTCCCTCAGGTTTCCTTGGGCGGGGCTCCAGTGGCGATGGATGAGGATCTGTGTGTTGTTCAGTCTGTGGCTGTAGTGTGAGCTGAAAACAGCTGATGTTATCGCTCGCTCCGCTGACCTGTACTTAGCGCTTATTGGATCGTATATTTAAGCGGACGGACAGATATTGTGCGTCTGTCTGCGGCGGGTGACTGATGTGGATCTGAGCAGCGATCGCTCAGTGTGAACTTCAAACTCAATCTACTCCACCAGACTGAGGTTTTCAGCACAAAATACAGCTATTGGTGCCTCATTATATTACGTAATGTTTGATTAACCTGTTGCTTGTGTAAGAGGCTGTTTTCATCTCTGGTTTACCACCAAACGCAATAGCAAAAATGTTTATTTTATTTTATTTTATTTTATTTTCCTTATGTTAATTTTATTGATCTTTTTTCAATTTTCATTTTAAAAATTTCATTTTCTTATTTTATTTTGTACTTTTTATGTCATTTTTGTCTTATTTTATCTTTGTATTTATTTTATTATGTAATTATTTTTATCATTTTTATATTTGTTATTTATCTATTTTTGTCATTTTGTTTTCATTCTATTTAAATATTATATGCTGTTTTTATTATGTTATCTTATTTATCCTATTTTTTTTTCAGTTTCCTTAATTTATTTTATATTAAGTGTATTTTATTATTTTTTTAAAATATATGTTTAATTTTGTTTTAATTCTACTCAGATGTTATATTTATTTCATTATCTTATTTTCATTTTCACTTTTGCTTTTGATTTCATTTTTATCTGGTTTTGTTTTTGTTTTCATTATTTTTAATTTATTATAATTTAATTTATGTTTTTTTTTTAATATTTGTTTTTATTATGTTAATTTTCACTTTTGCTTTTGATATTTTTTTTAAATCTGGCTTTGTTTTTGTTTTCATTAATTTTAATATATTATAATTCAATTTACTGTATTTTATACTGTTTTTATCTTTTTTCAGATTCCTTCTTGTATTTATTTTATTTAATCTTAATTTATTTTAGATTAAGTGTTTTTTTTTTTTTGTTGTTGTTGTTTTTTTCAAATATTTGCAATTTTGTGTGTGTGTGTGTGTGTGTGTGTGTGTGTGTGTGTGTATGTATGTATGTATGTGTGTATATATATATATATATATATATATATAGTATATTATAATATTATATTTTATTTCATTATCTTATTTTAATTTTAACTTTTGCTATATCATTTGTATCTGGTTTTTGTTTTCAGTATTTTTAATTTATTATAAATCAGTTTATTGTATTTTATACTGTTTTTTATAATGTTATCTTATTTTTCCTATTTTTTTCTGTTTCCTTCTTGTTGTTTTTTTTTTATTTTATTTAATCTTAATTTATTTTATATTAAATATATTTTATTATTATTATTTTTTAAATGTTTGCTTTTTATTTTTGTTTTACTGTCTGTTTTTTATTTTTTATTTTTACATTTTATTTTGATTATAATTATTATTAATATAATTTACTTTTCTTGCAGTTTATTTTTTATTATTAATTATTTTATTTAATTTGTCCTATTTTTGTTTTACGTTTTACATTATATTTTATTTATCATTTTATTTTTTGAATTGTTTTGCATTTCATTGTTTTTTATTGTTTTGCTTTTTATTTAATTATTTAATTTATTTTCTTATTTAATTTCATATTTGAATTTTATATTGTTTTTACATTTATCATTCCCTCTTATTTTTGTAATTATTTTATCATATTTGTCCTATTGTATTTTTAGTTTTCTAAAATGGAATATTTAATTTTTTCTTTATAATTTTTTTTTTTAATAGTTTTGCATTTTATTTTTTACATTGTTTAATTGTTTTTCTTTTTAATTATCATGTCTTAATTATTTATTTTTATTACTATCAACATTTGTTATTTTTAATTATGTATTTTTTTCTTATTTTAATTTTATATTGTTTTTTACATTTACGAATATATCTTATTTTACTTGTTATTAATTAATTAATTTATTTATTGGACCTTTTTATTAATCTGAAATATTATGTCTTTTTATTTATTTATTTATTTTACATGTTCTTATATTTTATTTCTATTTATCTTAAATATTAAGATTATTTATTTTTATCTTTTTATACTTTCATATTTTTTATTTTGTTTTTTAATTTAATTGTATTTCAATTTATTTTGTTTTATTTTTTTGAGTCAAAGCAAGCTAACTTTGGTGCAAGCAAGCATTAATAGCACGAGAAGCTCCATACTGATAACTTGTAAACATTAACAGTCAGAATAAAATGGGAAAATAAATATGTTTACCAAATGTGCATTTGCTCATTTTCAAAAGTAAACACACATCCAATAAACATATTTATTTAGCCACATTTTCTCACACATACACATACATATGCATTTCCAAAGACTGACCCCCTACTGCTACTGTCTTGGACGGCAAACGCATCTATTCTCCTGCGGCGAGCGCCGCATTAAACGCTAATGACCCCACATTATCGGCAGCAATAATCCACAAAGCTAAAACGAGCACGAGTCGTCTGTCCGTAGGGCTGAATATTAATAGTTTCATCCAGACGATCGCCGCAGGGAGAAAGTGACCTGTACGACCCTCTAGAGACGCTCATGACTCGAAAAACCGGCCTAAACGGCGTGAGCGAGAAAAAGCTACCAAAAACTGCTTTTTTTGTACCGTCATTCATAAAAATTCACCAAAATGGGGTGTATCTGAGGTCTAGGCAGACAGCTTGCTAGGTTTTGTAACAGAAATGTCTCTGTTTTCATTCATCTTGTCTTCTTTTGGCCGTATAACAGCGTTGCGAGTCCGGTTCTGTCAGGCCGTCATTAATTAGGACTGTGAAAGTGTCGTTAATTCACACTCTGCAGTATAAGCTCACTCTTACTACACCCTCATGCGTGATTACGGAGCTCATTTGAACAGATTTGTTTCTTCCGCCATGTGGCTTTGGGACTACAAGCGCTCCGCTCACAATAGAGGAAATGCGTTTGAGAGGTGAGGAGCCGTGTGTTGGTTTAGTTCGTCTGGCAGGAGTCCTGACAAACCCTTCATCAACATCTGACACCAGATTTTCTGCTCTTTCTGACTTCTTTGGGTTTGCAGATCTGTCATTTGGCTAGCAAAGTGTTTTCCTCAGACACACTTGTCGTCATTGGGCAATGATTGCGGTCATTTCTTCCTAAATACCCTTAGTTTCATTTGATAAGCAATTTTTTTCACGATCGTTTGTTAAGTCAAGTCCCATGCAACATTATTTTGTTATAAATATTGTTTTTTACTTTGGAAAAGATGTTAAAAAACATTAAAAAACACTAATGTGGCTAATTCATGTAGCTGTATTAACGCTAGTTGCGTTAAATCGAAGTATTAGGAAGATACGTTAAAAATACTAATGTGGCTAATTCACGTAGCTGTATCAGTGCTAGTTACGTTAAATCGAAGTAGTAGGAAGTATTAGTAAAATACGTTAAAAATACTAATGTGGCTAATTCATGTAGCTGTATTAACGCTAGTTGCGTTAATTCAAAGTATTATGAAGATACATTAAAAATACTAATGTGGCTAATTCATGTAGCTGTATCAGTGCTAGTTACGTTAAATCGAAGTAGTAGGAAGTATTAGGAAAATACGTTAAAAATACTAATGTGGCTAATTCATGTAGCTGTATTAACGCTAGTTGCGTTAATTCAAAGTATTATGAAGATACATTAAAAATACTAATGTGGCTAATTCATGTAGCTGTATCAGTGCTAGTTACGTTAAATCGAAGTAGTAGGAAGTATTAGGAAAATACGTTAAAAATACTAATGTGGCTAATTCATGTAGCTGTATCAGTGCTAGTTGCGTTAAATCGAAGTATAAGGAAAATATGTTAAAAATACTAATGTGGCAAATTCATGTAGCTGTATCAGTGCTAGTTGCGTTAAATCGAAGTATTAGGAAGATACGTTAATACTAATGTGGCTAATTCATGTAGTTGTATCAGTGCTAGTTACGTTAAATCGAAGTATTAGGAAGTATTAGGAAAACACGTTAAAAATACTAACGTGGCTAATTCATGTAGCTGTATCAATGCTAGTTGCGTTAAATCGAAGTATTAGGAAGTATTAGGAAAATACGTTAAAAATACTAACGTGGCTAATTCATGTAGCTGTATCAATGCTAGTTGCGTTAAATCGAAGTATTAGGAAGTATTAGGAAAACACGTTAAAAATACTAACGTGGCTAATTCATGTAGCTGTATCAATGCTAGTTGCGTTAAATCGAAGTATTAGGAAGTATTAGGAAAACACGTTAAAAATACTAACGTGGCTAATTCATGTAGCTGTGTCAATGCTAGTTGCGTTAAATCAAAGTATTAGGAAGTATTAGGAAAATACATTAAAAATACTAACGTGGCTATTTCATGTAGCTGTATCAATGCTAGTTGCGTTAAATCGAAGTATTAGGAAGTATTAGGAAAATACGTTAAAAATACTAACGTGGCTAATTCATGTAGCTGTATCAATGCTAGTTGCGTTAAATCGAAGTATTAGGAAGTATTAGGAAAATACGTTAAAAATACTAACGTGGCTAATTCATGTAGCTGTATCACTGCTGGTTGCAATAAATCGTAGTATTAGGAAGTATTAGGAAAATATGTAAAAAAAAAATACTAATGTGGCTAATTCATTTTATTTATTTTTTTATTTTTTATTTTGGAAGTCAGAATGAAAACAAAGTAACAACACAATTCAACATCATCCAAACCACCCATCCCCACCCCTAATGTGGCTAATTCATGTAGCTGTATAAATGCTAGTTGCGTTAAATCAAAGTATTAGGAAGTATTAGGAAAATACGTTAAAAATACTAATGTGGCTAATTCATGTAGCTGTATCAACGCTAGTTGCGTTAATTCGAAGTATTATGAAGATACGTTAAAAATACTAATGTGGCTAATTTATGTACCTGTATCAATGCTAGTTGCGTTAAATCGAAGTATTAGGAAAATACGTTAAAAATACTAATGTGGCTAATACATGTAGCTGTATCAATGCTAGTTGCGTTAAATCAAAGTATCAGGAAGTATTAGGAAAATACGTTAAAAATACTAATGTGGCTAATTCATGTAGCTGTATCAACGCTAGTTGCGATAAGTCTAAGTATTAGGAAGATACGTAAAAAATACTAATATGGCTAATTCATGTAGCTGTATCAACGCTAGTTGCGCTAAGTCTAAGTATTAGGAAGATACGTAAAAAATACTAATATGACTAATTCATGTAGCTGTATCATCAAAGTTCATCACAATCCAGTCAATTCTCATCCCACGTTATATCGCAGAAAAAATCTGCGGCAGTAGCAGCCTTAAATTTAGCAGCCGTTTAATTTAAGTATTAGCGTATCGCAATCCAGTCAAGTATCATCCCGCATATGCAGCTGTGACATTAGCATTGCTACATTAGCATACGTATGACAATCCAGTTGAGTCCCATCGTACATTACTTCACAGTAATAACTTTTTGTACTCGTAAAATCAATGTTGATGCTAATGTCATGAATTTTTTAAACTGTAACAGTGCTAGTTATGCTAAATTGGCGTTCACAGTAGTTCATGAGCTATGCGTTCGCTAATTAGTCAGCTAATTCCCATCCAGCAAAAGTATTTACCCCCGCAATGAAACTCTAACTTTTGTTTAGATTCCTGCAGCGCAGACGAGCACATGAACAATTTGGGAAAGTACAGAGTGATCCGCTGGCAACGGGACGCCGTCTGAACTGGGGCTACATGGCAGTTAGCCTGTAAATACACCATGACTAATGCGCACGTAATGGAAAGCAAATCTGTTGTTGCGCGAGATTATCCCACAACCTGGGTTCAGCGGGACGCCGGGCCAACAAACGCCAACCTCACGCAGAGAGGAGAATATCTGTGACCAATCCGCTGAGTATCTGTGACTTGTTGTCTTTAGCCCCAATTACGAGCGTTGGCCAGATATTTTCAATATTCATTTCCCACTCTTGCGTGGCGGCGGCGGCAGTCGTCATGGAGCCCTTCCTCTGGAGAGCCAAACAGGAGGCGAGACGCAGATGGTGCCATCTTATCTGCTCTCACTACCCAAACACCATCTTGAGAGACATCCACTTGATTTCTCCTTCCTTTCTCTCGACGGTACGAGATAAAGATGTACCATATCTCTGCTTTCAGGTGGAGGGGAGGAAATGTTTTCGTGAATCTCATGGCGAATACTAATTAATACACAAAATATGTGTATAAATCAAAAGAATTGTACATCTTTATTATTACTACCAGAAATAAATAAAAAATGTAATGAATAAAACAGGTTTAACTAACTTTATGCGATATACAATAGCTTATTTTTCACCCATTTTGGTATGTAAAGTAAATGTTCTTGCCAGGTTTCGTGTTCCTAATGATGCTTCCAACTGTCATTTGTTTTACATTTCTCACTTCTTCTCTGCGAAGTGAATTTGCAGCGTGTTGTTCTACTTGAATCTCTCAGCGATTTTCCACAGTACAAATTGAGATCCCCTGTGTGATGAATGGAGTCGTCTGGATGATGAACGCAGGTGTCTCGACAGCTTCCATTGTCCCATTCAGAGAAAAGAGAAGGTTTCAGTTACGTACCATATGACTTTGTTTTTGTCAACCAAAGCCTGAACAATAGTGCTTAAGTAAATGGCTTTCACTTCAAGTGACTTTCGTTTACAACATTTATTCACCGTTTTCACGCCTACCTGCCAATTAAAGAACAAAAAGAGACGTTCAGCTACAGAACTATAACGAATTAGCTCAAAACCTGCTAGTACATCTAAATAAAGCTTGTTCTTTCCAAGCACCAATTTGTATTGGATTCTTTAGGGTTGTTTAACGCGTCAAAACATTAAAATGTTCTTTGAGGGCCCAACGCAACTCTCTTCGTCTAACCTCAAAACCTGATATTACTTCTAAATAAAAGGTTTTCTTTACAAGCACCATTTTGCATTTGGCTCTTGAGTTGCTAAATTGTTTTTTTAAGGTTATTGAAGTTTCATATCAATATTTGGGGTTTTTGAGATCTTTCAAGCACCAGAACACACAAAAATTGCTTGTGGAACAAACGCAACTCTCAAATCTCACTTATGTCCAATCAAATATGGTATAGGAAGGGTTGACGTCAATCACAATGGGATTATTTCACTATATACTGTTTTTTAAGTTTTTAAGACTGATTAAATGTTCTTCAGATCAGAATTTGGTTTTCTGGGTTCAAAACAAGCGGCAAAACATTAAAATGTTCTTTGTGGAACCGGCACGACTCTCAAATCTCATTTATGTACAGTCAAATATGGCATACTAATGGTTAATGTCAATCATAATGGAATTATTTCACAAAACTAGCTTTTTAACTGCTTCACATAAGCAACATGAAGGTGAGTAAGCAATGACAAAATGCTCGTTTTAAGGTAAATTAACTCTTTAAACGGAACATTAAATGTCTTATGTTTTATTTTACAGACCAACAGTGGCCCAACACGGTTCTTTGTTGAAACACGCTAGCTTAACTCAAGCGCTCCATCGGGAGATGCACGGTTCCAGAACAAGAGCGTTCAATACGGAAGAGGGACCATTGGAACGCGGCGATGCATGAGCGAGGCGCTGCAGGCTGGACGGCGGAGGGTTAAGCGGTTGGTGCGTGGTTTCGCGCTGGTGGGCGGCGAGCGGCGTGCCAGCATCTCCGGCTCCATCTGTGCTCGCGTTACAGTGCCGACAGCTCTCCAAACACACGTCGTGCTCCACTCTCTCCTCACAGACGTGGTCAGTGAAGCCTCACGAGCATGTGATTAGAAGTTCATTCGCTGAAGATGATCACGTACCGGTGGAAGGGCTATTAAAGTAACCATTTATTACATTTTCGGTTGCTTCCTAAAACTTCTTGTAGAGATTTTTTTATACTAACATTTGAGGTTTTTGAAGTCAATCACATTATGTAAATATTAGAACTTTAAAGTCAGCATGATGATCTTTAAATCTTTACTTCCATAATGTAACATTTTCCAAGTGAAGTGTATTGTGTTTTTTCATTATTTATTAATTATTTTTGGTACGGTTTGCCCTCCATACACTGACAAATCATTGGCGGTAAGTCCAGGAACAAATTGAAGTGAGTCCATTTTGATTCCTCGTTTGTTTTATTGCGATTCAGTCTGCAACTAAACTCTCAGCATTACAAACCTCAACAGGCAAACATCAGTCTTGTAGAGATTTTTTTTTTTTTTTTTACTAACATTTGAGGTTTTTGAAGTCAATCACATTATGTATATATTAGAACTTTAAAGTCAACATGATGATCTTTAAATCTTTACTTCCATAATGTAACATTTTCCAAGTGAAGTGTATTGTGTTTTTTCATTATTTATTAATTATTTTTGGCACGGTTTGCCCTCCATACACTGACAAATCATTGGCGGTAAGTCCAGGAACAAATTGAAGTGAGTCCATTTTGATTTCTCGTTTGTTTTATTGCAATTCAGTCTGCAACTAAACTCTCGGCATTACAAACCTCCGCCGTTACCTCTCGGCCTGACATGATAACAAACCGTAAACAAGTCACGCGCCGTTGCAGGACTCTTTTAGGGCCGTCCATAAAAATGCTAATTAGAGACTCCCAGAATGCTGTGCGTCGGCATGACGATAAATCCGTCTGTTTTGGGGGGTCTCCGTCCAGATGGGCCGCGCGGGTCAGATTTACAAGCATCTGTGTCGCGTGTCATCCGTCCTGTACAAAATTGGTGAAATCAATCGGCTGGATTACGTTCCTGTCAGGATGAAATACTCGCGCCCGTGTCCGTTATTAAACCTGTGATTGTGAGATTCGACCCTCTCGATCCGCAGCTCTTTATTGTGTTGTTTTATACGGCAGAATGTATCGTAATCACTCTCTCCTGCTGGTTTTATGTAACTAAGCAAGTTTGTAAATGATTGTTGTAATGTGTTTGTGCTGAGCTGTCGGACAGCAGGGGTTTATGGGCCGTCGATACCGTCGACTTGTTTTACAACAGGTTTGATGACAGATGGATCTTGCTGTGTCTGATTATTTATGTTTATGCATTAGTGCATATGCATGACCTTCAATATATGACGGGTTTCCATTGCAGCACTATATACGTAAAACACACAAATGCATCAAATCTCACTCACGTTCACATGCGTTTAATTATACAGCAGATATTTCAGTCCTTTATTGCAGATTTATTCAATCTAAATAGTTTGTAAATTATGTTTTAATTCAAAATGAATAACAATTTCACTGTGCATTTTTACTTTCACTTTCACTTTCACATTGCAATTGTAAGGTAAATAAGCGTATCTTAATTTAATTGTATTATGAATATAGTGTGTGTGCACTAATGGTTGTATGTTCTGACTTTATGGTGTTTTTGTCATTTTTGTAGTTCAGCAGCGCCAGTCCCCATTTACATTCATTGTCTGGTCGAGTGCAGCGTGAACATTCTGCTAAACGTCTCTTTTTGAATTCTACAGAAGAAAGTATGTCATATAGGTTTGGAACAACATGTGGGTGAGTAAATGATGTGTTTTTGCCCTCTTGGCACTAGTGTTAGCATGTTTGCGAGGGTTTTTCTCTTGCTATAATTCTCCGAAAGTCATCTATTCAAAGTCAACATGAGATCATTTAAGCAGTGTTTTCCATTAAATTGGTCTTTAGCAAACAGCTCGCTGGCTATTATCATTATGGTGAGCGATGCAGGCCTGTGAACGTGGACCCGATGTCCTCATTAGAGCAGGTATTTCTGGATGTTCGGCCCTGCTGAGAGACGCTGGGCTCAGGAACGTTTGGCTCCATGGGACACGCTAATAAAATTCAGCTGGAGAGCCTTTAATGGAACCCAAAGCGTTTCTGCCGTCCAACTGGAGATGGGAAGTTGTAGGAAGGAAGAGAAAGTCACTGCTACAGGCTTAAGCCTGTTGGTTTTATACTTGTGTCTTCTGTCCACAGTCGAGCTTGCCAACCTTGTTTGGAAACAAATGAATAAATTATAATAGATTCTAATTATACATTAATTAATAATAAATAAATAAATAAAATAAACATAATTAGAAATAATTAAATAAATACAATAACCAAATGTTTAATTGGTAGTGACTTTTTATAAGCATAATTGTACCAGCAGAATTCTTTGAAATGATGAAGACAGTGGATTTTTTTTTTTTCCGCAGCAGATCTGGGGTCTTTTCTGAATATTTTAGCGTGCTGCTGATTAGACGTGTTTTTGAAGCCAGGGACCCTTCATCCATTAGCAGGAAGAGCCGCTCGGGCCGGTCACAGTTCATCCTGACTCCTCATTAAGACGTCTAATTTATTCCTGAGGCTCAAACTCAGACTTCTCTCTGCATTTCCCATCATGCTTGGCTTCCATTCAGATTCCCTTCATATTTACATGGCTCTCGAGAGTCATGAATGAAATGTTTCCGTAATGTTTGCGAATGTTCCTGTTAGGCGATGTAATTCTTTAGGCAAACGCTGTGTAAGAAAGGGCAAACTGATCCAGACATGCTGTTTTAGAGGCGCTTTCCTCAATTCCAGACTCTCAAGAGCTGTTAGTGAAACGTTTTAAATTTTTCCTAACATTAATGCAACATTTATGTTTGTTTTCAGAACATTTGCTGTTAGGTGACAGATCTTTAGAGAGAAACCACACAAGAAACGACAAACACATCCAGACGTGATGTTTCAGAGATGCTTTCTTTGCTTCTACACTCTTAAGAATCATGAAATGTCTGCAAACGTTTTCCTAACGTTCCTAACACAACCTTTGCGTACGTTTTCAGAACGTTTCAGAACAGTTGACAGTTCTCTGGTCAAAAGCCTCATAAGAAACACTGAACTCATCCAGATGTGCAGCTTTCTTCACTTCCAGGCTCTGTAAGAGTCATGAAACGTTTCTCTAAAGTTTGCACAACCTTTACATACTTTCTTGGTAGTTAAGAAAGTTCTTTAGGCAGAAACAACTTAAGAAACAGTTAACTCATCCAGATGTGCAGCATTCTTTGCTTTCAGTCTCTCAAGAGTCATGAATGAAATGTGTGAGAACGTTTTACTAACGTTTGCACAATCTTTACGTACATTTTCAAAATGTTTCTCGTTAGTTATCACACTTCTTTAGACAAAATCCGTGTAAGAAACACTGAACTCATCGGGTTCAAAGCATCAAAGTTCATGAATGCAATGTGTAAGAACGTTTCCTTAACATTTACACAACCTTCATGTATGTTTTCAGAATGTTTCTTGTTAGTTGACACAGTTATTTAGGCCGGAAGGACTTAAGAAACATTGAACTCATCCATGTGTGCAGCTTTCTTCACTTCCAGGCTCTCTAAGAGTCATGAATGAAACGTGAGAACATTTCTCTAACGTTTGCACAACCTTTACACACGTTTCTTGGTAGTTAACACAGTTCTTTAGGCAGAAACGACTTAAGAAACCATTAATTCATCCAGATGTGCAGCTTTCTTTGCTTTCATTCTTTCAAGAGTCAGGAATGAAATGTGTGAGAACGTTTTACTAACGTTTGGACAAACTTTACATACATTTTCAGAATGTTTCTTGTTAGTTGACACACTTCTTTAGGCAGAAACAACTCAAGAAGTACTAAATTAATCAAGATGTGCTTCTTTCTTCACTTTTAGTCTCTCATGAGTCATGAATGAAATGTGTGAGAACGTTGTTCTAACGTTTGCACAACCTTTATATATGTTTTCAGAACGTTTCCTGTTACATGACACAGTTCTTCAGCAGAAATGACTTAAGAAACATGGAACTCATCCGTATGTGCAGCTTTCTTGAATTCCAGACTCTCAAAAGTTATGAATGAAACATGTGAGAATGTTTCTCTAACGTTTGTGCAAACTTTGCTTGCGTTTCCTGTTAGGAGACACAGTTCTTTAGTCAGAAACAACATAAGAAGTACTGAATTCATCAAGATGTGCTTCTGTCTTCACTTTTAGTCTCTCATGAGTCATGAATGAAATGTGTGAGAACATTGTTCTAACGTTTGCACAACCTTTATGTTTTCAGAACATTTCCTGTTACTTGACACAGTCCTTCAGGCAGAAATGACTTAAGAATCATGGAATTCTTCCATATGTGCAGCTTTCTTGAATTCCAGACTCTCAAAAGTTATAAATGAAACATGTGAGAATGTTTCCCTAACGTTTGTGCAAACTTTGCTTGTGTTTCCTGCTAGGAGACAGTTCTTTAGTCAGAAACAACATAAGAAACACTGAACTCATCCAGATGTGCAACTTTCGTCACTTTTAGGCTCTCAAAAGTCATGAATGAAACGTGTAAGAATGTTTTCCTAACGTTAACACAACCTTTACATACTTTTTTAAAAACATTTCCTCTTCAGTGACAGAAGCTGCTTAAGAAACATTAAATTCATCCAGACATGCTCCATTCTTCGCTTTCAGAATCTCCAGAATCATGAATGAAATGTGTGAGAACGTTTCCCTAACGTTTACACAACCTCAAGTGCGCAGTAACTGCATAAGAATCTGCAAACTCATCCAGACGTGCAGCTTTCTACACTTCCATGCTCTCAAACGTCATGTTCCCTTCCTCTCATCGCTGTAATCTCTCAAAACTCCCTTATGAGAGCGAGGCGTCCCGTGGCTGCAGTGCGAAAAGCCTGTGCTCCGCGGCTCAGTTTAGCTCCGTGTCTGAAAGCGTCCGCGCGCCAGGGTCATCCAGCTCGAGTGTGAAGTGGCAGGATGTCCCGCCCGGGTCCCACAGGTGTGTTTTTTCATGCGTTGAAGTGATTTCTCTCTCCCTCTGTGAAGTGCAGACAGGGGACGCCCACTCCAAAAGCCTTTTAATGTGTGTCGCCGGCCCTCGGGGACAGCGGCTCTCACAGACCTGTCCATCTGACAGACATATCAGTCCAGCCTGGCAGAGAGACGCGCTCGGGAGTGCCAGGAAAATGAAGAGGAGGATGACGAGGAAGTGCTCCTGCCAAATAAAAGCTTTTGCTTCACTGCTTTTATATTATGACATGTTGTTCGGGTAGGTGGTTTGGCACTGAACAACGGCGACAACTAAACAATGGCCTCTTCAGTGCTCGCCGAGATTCAGAGCTTAATTGGACGTTTGTACATCCGAACAATCTCACTTTAGATAGAAAAGACAACAGTTGTGTGTTCATGTTTTTACACAATCATACTTGGGGGTTTCGCCCTGTAGGCGATAAAGCAACACAATGTGGTTTTATTTTTAATTCATAAGTGATTTTTATATCATTTATTCATTATAATTTATTTCTGACTTTTGCTGTGATGCATCATTTAAGTCTTTTAGTGGCCATTTTGACCTTTTGAAACATTTTGTAAACTTTTTTGTGTCTTTTTTTAATAGTTTTGTAATGTCTTAACTTGACTTTTTAATTATTATAAATGTTTGGCGAACGATGCGATTCTAAACGTCACTAGACATTTCTACACTTAATATTTAATTCGTTCCTGTTTTCTACACTGAATCCATCTCAGATGTCTGGACGCTCAAACACTTACACATGCACGACTCAAAAGGCCTTGGCACATCATTCACTATATCTCAGTGCAGGCTTGAATTTTTAAAGGGCCTCGTTCCACCCCAGGCAGGACGGCGGTGCTGTTTGTCCTGAGATGCATTGTGCGGCGTGTTTTGTATTCTTCACAGGGTGTCGTTTCGCCCTGATACTGCCTAAATGTGCTTCTAAATCTAACGGAAGATCTTTAACATGATATCCGAGGCTGATTTGTGATTAGATTTGGAGCCCGAAGGTCAAAATCGCTCTTGAGAGCATCTCTACGTATCCCAAAGGTAACGCTTCTCTATCAGATGCATCATTATTCAGCGTAACCTTTATTAAATATTAAATCAACGTTAACTGGCATTAAATTACTGCATTAACTAAACTACTAAATTACGACACTTACTAGACGATGTCAACCGAAGTCATCTCAGAGGCGGATGATGCAAGGTATTGCATTCCAATGAAAGTTCATGGCAAAAAGATTCTGATTAAAAACACAGATGAATATAAATAACTTTTTTCATCAGAATAATTTGCACTGATGAATTGTGCACAGTAAGGCCAAGAACATGAATTTGAAAAGTACAGAGAATTTAGATTCCACTTACAATTATTAAATTGAAATTTTATGACTTTTGTTGCGTTTATTTGATTGTTAACTTGTTTAAGCTACATGTTAGCATGCAAAATTCGGACAGCAAATTTTTTATTGGAAAACCTGTGCAACCTTTTCTTTAAAGTGGTTTTGTTTTTATTTTTGACATTTGTTGCATGTTGTAATGTTAACTTTAAGATAATATGTTAACGTAAAAATCACACTTTCTGAGTTTTGACGCACATTGTGACGTTAACTTCGTTAAGCTAAGGTGTTAACATAAAATTCGCACATTTTGAATTTGTTGCATGTGATGTTAACTTTGTTAAGCTAAGGTGTTAGCATGTAAAATTTGCACTTTACGAATTGACGCCTGTTGTGATGTTAACTTTAATGTGTTAACGTAAAATTTGCACATTTTGACTTGTCACATGTTGTGACATTATCTTTAAGCTAAGGTATTAACGTAAAATTTGCACATTATGAGGTTTGTAGCATGTTGTGATGTTAACTTTAAGGTAAAATGTTAACGTAAAATTTGCACATTATGAATTGTCGCAAGTTGTGACGTTAACTTTAGCGTAATGTGTTAACGTAAAATTTGCACATTACGAATTTTGTGACTTTATCTTTAAGCTAAGGCGGTAAAGTAAACATTGCATATTATGAATTTGTCGCATATTGTGACGATAACTTTAAGGTAATGTGTTAATGTAAAATTTGCACATTGTAAAGTTTGTCATATGTTGTGACGTTAACTTTAAACAAAGGTGTTAGTGTAAAATTTGCACATTATGAATTGTCGCAAGTTGTGACGTTAACTTTAGCGTAATGTGTTAACGTAAAATTTGCACATTACGAATTTTGTGACTTTATCTTTAAGCTAAGGCGGTAAAGTAAACATTGCATATTATGAATTTGTCGCATATTGTGACGATAACTTTAAGGTAATGTGTTAATGTAAAATTTGCACATTGTAAAGTTTGTCATATGTTGTGACGTTAACTTTAAACAAAGGTGTTAGTGTAAAATTTGCACATTATGAATTGTCGCAAATTGTTATGTTAACTAAGGTAATGTGTTAACGTAAAATCCGCACATAATAAAATTTGTTGCATATTGTGACATCAACTTTAAGCTAAGGCATTAACATAAAATTTGCATATTATTAATTTGCCGCATATTGTGATGTTAACTAAAGGTAAAATGTTAACGTGTAAAACTGGCACATTATGAATTCTGTCACATATTGATGTTATCTTTAAGCTAAGGTGTTAACATAAAATTTGCATATGAATTTGTCGCATATTGTGACGTTAACTTTAAGGTAATGTGTTAACATAAAATTTGCACATTATAAAGTTTGCTGCATATCGTGATGTTAACTATAAAATGTTAACGTGTTAAAATTGGCACATTATGAATTTGTTCCATATTAATGTTTTCTTTAAGCAAAGGTGTTGATGTAAAATTAGTATATGAATTTGTCACATTGTGACGTTAACTTTAAGGTAATATGTTAACATGCAAAATTCGCACATTATGAATTTTGTCGCATATTGTGACATTAACTTTAAGCTAAGGTGTTAGCGTAAAATTTGCACATTATGAATTGTCGCAAATTGTGATGTTAACTTTAAGGTAATGTGTTAACGTAAAATTCGCACATAATAAAATTTGTTGCATGTTGTGACATCAACTTTAAGCTAAGGTATTAAAATAAAATTTGCATATTATGAATTTGCCGCATATTGTGATGTTAACTAAAGGTAATGTTTTAACGTAAAATTTGCACATTGTAAAGTTCATCACATGTTGGGATGTTAACTATAAGGTAAAATGTTAATGTGTAAAATTGGCACATTATGAATTCTGTCACATATTGATGTTATCTTTAAGCTAAGGTGTTACGTAAAATTAGCATATGAATTTGTTGCATATTGTGACGTTAACTTTAAGGTAATGTGTTAACATAAAATTTGCACATTATAAAGTTTGCTGCATATCGTGATGTTAACTATAAAATGTTAACGTGTAAAATTGGCACATTATGAATTTTGTTGCATATTGTGATGTTATCTTTAAGCTAAGGTATTAACGTAAAATTAGCATATGAATTTGTCACATTGTGACGTTTACTTTAAGGTAACATGTTAACGTAAAATTCGAACATTATGAATTTTGTCGCATATTGATGTTATCTTTAAGCTAAGATGTTAATGTAAAATTTGCATATGAATTGGTCACATTGTGACATTTACTTTAAGGTAATTTGTTAACGTAAAATTCGCATATTGATGTTATCTTTAAGCTAAGATGTTAATGTCAAATTTGGATATGAATTTGTCACATATTGTGACGTTATCTTTAAGCTAAGGTGTTAAAGTAAAATTTGCATATGAATTTGTCGCATATTTTGACATTGACTTTAAGGTAATGCGTCAATGTAAAATTCGCACATTATGAATTTTGTCAGATGTTGTGACGTTAACTTTAAGGTAATGTGTTAACATAAAATTCACATATTATGAATTTAGTTGAATGTTGTGACGTTAACTTTAAGCTAAGGTGTTAACAAAATGTGCACATTATAAATTTTGTCGCATATTATGATTAACTTTAATGTGTTAACGTAAAATTCGGACATTCTGAATTTTTTCGCATGTTGTGATGTAAACTTTAAGTTATCATGTTAACGTTTATTTTGGACATTAACTTTTGTCGCATGTTGTGACGTTGACATCAAGCTAACATGTTAGCATGTAAAATTCTGACATTTTGTTTTTGTCGCATGTAACGTTAACTTTGAGCTAATGTGTTAGCATACAAAATTCTGACAGCAAAGTTTTCATACGGAAACAATCTTTTTAAAACATTTTTATAAGATGTCAGTCAAAAAGAAAAGATGCGGTGTACTGCATTTCTATGAATGTTTATGACAGAAAGAGACTATTAAAACAAATGTTTTGTTAGAATAAACATGCAGCAATGTATTGCTCACAGTATGAACAAAAACATGACGAAGGAAAGCAAGCAGGGACCGTTTTGATTTTATGTTGACATAGGCGCAATATTTCACCTCCGGCACTTCATTTAAATCAGAATACTGTACAAAATTAGTGATTCAACATACAGACGTGTCGCTTTGTCAGCTCTAGGAAGTGGGATTATTTTCTCTCTCTCTGCTCTTGATTTTCTACCGTTCTCTTTCGACGTCTCGCTCCCTCTTTGTACTCGTCGAGAGCCGAAGATCAAAGACGAGCGCCGTGAAGCTCCCAGGCCTAAATTAGATTCATGCTTCCTTGAAAGAACAGAGAAATTGGTAGGATGAAAACTGAAGGTCAATGTCAGCTCGCTCTCAACAAAATGCCGCCTCCACGCGAGCAGGATTAGGTCTCGACGCCAGGGCTCCCGAGAGCAGGGGAACAAGGAGCGAGTGGAGAACGGGCGTCAGGTGGAGAGGGGCTCTTATCACCCGCGGCCACATCTGAACCGGTTCCACCTCAGAAACGTGCTCAAAGACACATATTAGACACGGCAGAACAGCAAGTAAGAGCTCAGGGCGCTATTATAGATTAAAGAAATCAATGCGGCACGTCAATAAAATATTTACAGAGGCTTGTTATCCGTGTTTTTCTTTTGCAAACATGCCTAAAAAATTCCCAGCTATTTTTCAGCCATTCAACGAGCTCTAATACATTTCAGCCACGTAGCAAAGCATCTTAGCATCAGAAAAGCAATGCTGAGGAATGCATTAGCATTGCCACTGTGACTTCTGAACTGCTTTTTCAAAAGGTTGTAATTATTACTTCAACCCTTGGATATTATGTGTACAAATGGGCAAATATTAAATGCTATTCATGCTAACCATAAATTATCATCGCATCCCGAAACAGATTGCCGGTGACATTCAGTGCTAGCAGACTTCAATGTGTGTTTTTTTTTTTTCATGGACACCAAAGTAATTAAAAAGAATAAGTGCTGGCCAATAAGCAGGGAAGCATGTAATTACGAGGTGTCTGGGCGGCACTAGCTTTAGCGCTTTAGCCTGTGACCTGTGATGGCTCAACAGACGAATTAATTAACGAGCGTGGCTCTGCATTTCATTACAGAAGCTTCTCAACCCGTCATTTCATTCTGCTATTAATTTCTAAGATCCGTCTCACCACAGCTGAACTCTTTATATACTGTATATTCATTTTTGCTAATGCTAATCATACTGCATGTTGTCTTTTTGTGTTGTTTTAGCGTTTCCATCCAGTTGCAAATGATGTTACTGATTTACTGTACCATTACAAAACTGCTTATTTGCAGGTAGATCATGGTGGACCATCTTTGACTAGCAACAAATCGGCTAACAGCTAAGGTGGTCAAGCTAGTTTTTCAGACTTGGCTGATCGACTAGTAAATAATCAACTTGGATTTTCCAATTCGGACTAACTAGCAAACTTTTTGGACCACCTACTAGGTCGCAAAAACAGCTAGCAACAACAAACTGGATTTTTTAGCAAGGTAAGGCAGCATTAAAGGTTATTGTTAACACAAAACTGACGTTAGTGAAAGGAACTTAGCTTAAAATTATAACAAGAGCTTCTCAAATTTCTAAGATCTGTCTCACCACAATTGAGCACTTTATATACTGTACTATATGTTAATTTTTGCTAATGCAAATCGCACCACATGTTGTCTTTTTGTGTTGTTTTTAGTGTTTCCATCCAGTCAGTTTCCATCAAACTCTGTCAAATACTTGTTACTGATTTACTATACCATTACAAAACTGTTTATTTGCAGGCAGATCATGGTGGACCATCTTTGACTAGCAACAAATCGGCTAACAGCTAAGGTGGTCAAGCTAGATTTTCAGACTTGGCTGATCGACTAGCAAATAATCAACTTGGACTTTCCAATTCGGACTAACTAGCAAATCTTTTGGACCACCTGCTAGGTTGCGAGGTTGCGAAAACAGCTAGCAACAACAAACTGGATTTTTTAGCAAGGTAAGGCAGCATTAAAGGTTATCAGTTATTGTTAACACAAAACTGATGTGAGTGAAAGGAACTTAGCTTAAAATTATAACCAGAGCTTCTCAAATTTCTAAGATCTGTCTCACCACAATTGAGTACTTTATATACTGTACTATATGTTAATTTCTGCTAATGCTAATCACACCACGTGTCTTTTTGCATCGTCTTTAATGTTTATGTCCATTTGAAGATGTCAAACCCTGTCAAATACTAAAGGTGACAGCATAAATTACAGTAATGGTAGACCATCTTTGACTAGCAACAAATCGGCTAACAGCTAGCCGAAAGTGGTCAAGCTAGTTTTTCAGTCTTGGCTGATCGACTAGCAAATAATCAACTTGGACTTTCCAATTTGGACTAACTAGTAAACTTTTGGACCACCTGCTAGGTTACGAAAACAGCTAGCAACAACAAACTGGATTTTTTTAGCAAGGTAAGGCAGCATTATAGGTTATCAGTTATTGTTAACACAAAACTGACATTAGTGAAAGGAAGTTAGCTTAAAATTATTACAAGAGCTTCTCAAATTCTCAAAGATCTGTCTCACCACAAATGAGCACTTTATTTACTGTACTATATGTTAATTTTTGCTAATGCTAATCACACCACGTGTCTTTTTGCATCATCTTTAATGTTTATGTCCATTTGAAGATGTCAAACCCTGTCAAATACTAAAGGTGACAACATAAATTACAGTAACGGTAGACCATCTTTGACTAGCCACAAATAGTCTTGGCTGATCAACTAGCAAATAATCAACTTGGACTTTCCAATTTGGACTAACTAGCAAACTTTTAGACCACCTGCTAGGTTGCGAAAACAGCTAGCAACAACAAACTGGATTTTTTAGCAAGGCAAGGCAGCATTAAAGCTTATCAGTTATTGTTAACACAAAACTGACATTAGTGAAAGGAAGTTAGCTTAAAAGATCTGTCTCACCACAATTAAACACTTTATATACTGTACTATATGTTAATTTCTGCTAATGCTAATCACACCACGTTGTCTTTTTGCATCGTCTTTAATGTCCATTTGAAGATGTCAAAACCCTGTCAAATACTAAAGGTGACAACATAAATTACAGTTAGTAGTTAATGGTAGACCATCTTTGACTAGCCACAAATCAGCTAACAGCTAACTTAAGATGATCAAGCTAGTTTTTCCAGACTTGGTGGCTGATTGACCAGCTAATATCCAACTTCGGCTGATAAAGACCAGTTTGGGCCATCTAAGCCAAAATCTACAAAGCTTTTCATCATGAGAACAGAAAATACAAACAAAAATCCCCAAATGGGCTTCATTTTGAAGCTAACATTGTGGGCTGCTATTGTACACCAATCGTATCTTGTGTATCTGTTCCTTCCTAGCGCTTCTTTCGACTCTCTTTCTCATGTCTAATTAACACCAGACAGAACTGTGGCGGAGCAGAACTTTATGTAAAACCTGCAGATGGTCAGTTTTTCAGCACACTTCCTCCAGACAGTCACACTGACAAAGTAAAAGCACAGTATTTCACCCTCACACTGACACTGGAGCGCAGCTAGCATACCAACATCACAGTTCAGACGCAAATCACACACACGCACACGATTCCGCTAAAGCTAACTTCCTCAAGCCTTGGCTAGACTTCATCAGACTGGCTCAAAGTTGTCGTTAGCATTATCAGCTGTCCAACACAACACAGTAAAACTATTAATGCTAAGCTAATCGGTTTTGTTGATGTGACAGTACTTTCAGGATATGAAGAAATTAGAAGCTTCCTCACACACTGGCTAGCACGTTGATAGCTTTGTGTTAGCATTATCGGCTAAACTATGCAGTTTATTATTAAGCCGCATAGTTTAACTAGATAAAAATGTTCATCAAGACAAACTTTAAGTTGGCTTGAGAAAGCCTGGCCAGAAAGTTTGAAAAGAGTTTGAAAAGTTTTTAAGTTGTAAAAGTTGTAAAAGTTTGATCGTTTTCATTAGTTTTAAAGCTTAAAACATGAATATTTTGAAGACAATACAGTCAGATAGATACATAGATAGTCAGATTACAGATAGACAGATTAGCAAGTTATTAGCATGAGTAGCATGTTGTTAGCATGTTTCTATAATGATAAGCAAGTTACTAGCATGTTGCTGGCATGATTCTAGCAAGATTAGCATGTTACTACCATGTAACTAGCATGTTTCTAGCATGATTAACAAGTTACTAGCATGTTACTAACATAGTCCTAGCATGATAAACATGGTACTAGCATGATTTGCAAGTTACTAGCATGACTAGCATGTTAGCATGTTTCTATAATGATAAGCAAGTTACTAGCATGTTGCTGGCATGATTCTAGCAAGATTAGCATGCTACTACCATGTTACTATCATGTTTCTAGCATGATTAACAAGTTACTAGCATGTTGTTAACATGATCCTAGCATGATTAGCCAGTTTCTAACATGTTTATAGCATAATTAGCATGTCACTAGCATGTTTAGCAAGTTCCTAGCATGATTAGCAAGTTCCTAGCATGGTTAGCATGGTTCTAGCATGATTAGTAAGTTGTTAACATTTTTAGCATTAGCATGTTACTAGCATGTTTTTAGAATGATTAGCAAGTAGCTAGCATGTTTTTTAGCATGACTAACATGTTACTAGCATGCTGTTAGCATGATTAGCAAGTTGCTAGCATGTTTTTAGCATTATTAGCAAGTTACTAGCTTGTTGCTAGCATTATTCTAGCATAATTTGCATGTCACTAGCATGTTTCTAGCATGATTAGCAAGTTTCTAGCATGATTATCAAGTTGTTAGCTTTTTCAGTATGATTAGCATGGTACTAGCATGTTTCTAACTTGATTATCAAGTTGGTAACATGTTTCTAGCATAATTAGCATCACTAGCATGTTTCTAGCATGACTAACAAGTTTACTAGCATGTTTCTAGCATGATTATTTCATGATTAGCAAGTTTCTAACATGTTTATAGAATAATTAACATGTCACTAGCATGTTTCTGGCATGATTAGCAAGTTCCTAGCATGGTTCTAGCATGATTAGCAAGTTGCTAAAAATTTTAGCATTAGCATGTTACTTACATGATTAGCAAGTTGCTAGCATGCTTCTAGCATGATTAACCTGTTACTAGCATGTTGTTAGCATAATTAGCAAGTTACTAGCATTTGTTTAGCATGATTAGCAAGTTAGTTTGAATAGCACATGGAAGGTAAGTTTGATCGAGTCTCAAGGGATTGTGGGAGTTTTGTCAGTTGGAGTTTGAATAATCTTGGCTCATTTGAACATTCCGTCAATGTAAGTCTATGGGATTTTTCACAGTTTTAATCGTTATTTTTAGAGAAATCGTAAGACTGATCAGTTAGAAAAGATATAGCACACAAAGTGAGATCAGTGTGAAGATCTGGGCTGAGTTTGGAGTTTCTAGAGTTAAAGCTCTAGGAAGAAGAATACGTTTAAATAGCAGATCTCAAGCCAACTTAATATTAAAGCTAGTTTTTTGGTAGCAGAATGTGCCATGCTGCTGAGAGATTCGCAATGGCTGATGGGTAAACCGGGGAGCCGCTAAACTGAGCGCTCACGCGTTTGGCAGACGCTCGTAGCCCGCGTCTGAGGTGCATTTGATCGCGGCGTGTTTCCAGCTGTATCTCGCCCATCTCTGTTTCCGCTGCTCCCAGAATCACTGCTGGGAATCTGCGACGCGATGGCCGTCCGCCAGCAGGAGACTGCAGGGGATCTGGCTGCGGAGCCGGCCGTAATCGCCGCTGATGGGCCCTTATTAGGCACGCTTGTCTGCGGACGTCACCCAGGAGCCTGTGTGTGGACGGGGACGGGGACACATCTGCTGATTCGAACCCCAATCATCTCACATGACTGCAGGCCAGCGGCAGACGCCAAACTCGCTGCTCAGGTTGATGATTAGTGAGGGTGTTATGGGTTTGGAGTTTACATGTTTTGTTTTATTAATCAGCTTTGGGTTCGTTTTTAATCTGTTGTTGGCAGTTTTAATATTGCAGGTCATTTAATTAACTGAGAAATTAATCATGTAACATTTTATTAATTAAAATATTCATCTTTTTCCACAAGTTTCACTTCATGATGTACCATATATACATTTTTTTTATATTAAAGTAATATTATTTTGTTTTATATATATATATATATATTATATAATTAAAATATTTTAGATATTATATGATTTTTTTATGAGTTATTTATTTAGTAAGTTAAGTTTTAATATTTCTAAGGCTGCAAAGTTAACCGAGACATTTGAAATCTAACACTAATTCTAATTTCATATTTTTCAGGTTTGAAGGTGGATTCTACATGTTTAATACTTATATTTAACCAATATTTAAACTTTTTTTTTTGTTAGGTTTGGAGCCATAAATATATTTCTACGCTTTATTTTATTTCGTTTATGATAAAAAAAAAAAAATTGGTAGTTATCGTTATTATTCTTATTACTTAATATAATTATTTTAAACAATATTTGTAAATCATTATTTTTTTATTTATTTTTTTGTGTTACTTTTGGATCCATAAATATATAAAAAAAAAAAATTCTTTCTTTTCTGTGTAGGATCATAAAATTGACACATTTATGTATATATTTGTGTATTTATATAGTTATGTGTTATATATGCAATAATTAAATAATCTATTTAGCATTTTGTTATTGTGTTTTTTGTAAGTTTGGAGCCAATTTTTTTTTTTACGCTACATTTTTTGGTTTATGATTATAAATGTAATTATTATTATTATTACTTATATTATAGAATTATATTAAACAATATTAAATTTTTTTAGTTTTTTTATTTAGTTTTTTTGCTAGTTTTGGAGCCATTTTTTGGTTTATTATGATAAAATTGCTAGTTGTTGTTGTTATTGTTATTATTACTTATATAATATACTTATATTGAGCAATATGGAAATAATTAATTTTTACTTTCTGTTCAGTGTATGGTCATAAAATGTACACATTTATTTATTTATTTATTTATTTGTGTATTTATATAGTTATGTATTATATAGCTATGTTAAGAAAAATAATTAAATAATCTATTTAGCATGTTTTATTTTATTTGTGATAGTTTTGGAGACATAAATGTTTTTTTTTCCTTTATTATTATTATTATTATTATTATTATTATTACTATTAATAATATTAATATTATTAATAATTATTTTGTTATTATTATTATTATTATTATTATTTTATCTATTATATAACAATGTTAAACAATAATTAATTGAATTTAGGTTTTTAGTTTTTTCCTTTTCTTTTTTTTAGAGCAATAAATATTTTTAATGTTTCTTTTTTAAATCTATTATTATAAAACTTTTAGCTACACTTATGCAAGAATCGTGAACATATTAAAACAAAAGTCACCCTATATACTTTATCAACAAATGTCTTACTTCAGTACACACTTGTTTTATTAGGGGGAAGAGTGTTTTTTTTTTTTTTTTTTTTAGAGTCAATAAAACCCTGATGCTTACAATCAAATAAACACTGCATTACTTTCTACACAATATTCTCTCACTCAAAAAGGCATTAAATTACTAATGAAAGCCATTGTTTTTAAACCTGTGAAATAGCACGTCTATACAAAAAGCACCTCAGCAGGAAGAAACAATAAGCTTAGACAATAGATGTTGAGATGTTAGCTTTAGACGGAAAGCATTGTAGAGTAAAACACGTCGTGTGGAAAACAGATGGCAGGTACAGGTTCAATCCGCTGAGAATGATCTTGCCGACTCGCTGGAGAGGCATTTCGAAGAAACATTAGCCATAATTAAGTTTACAAATATTTGTTTTCACGCATACAGCCCCAAAGTTACGTAACATGCAATATAATCAAATCGCTTTTGGAAACCCGTAATTTAGAGCAATTTAACCCAAACTCGTTACACGGAAGCCCAGAAAAGAGCTTCAGTTTGATGCAAGCTGTCACGCCGGCCTTTTTTTTCCACCTCTCGTTGAGAAAAGAGTGCCACCCTGATTGTCAGAGCAATTATGTTGCTTATGATTGGGGTAGCGATTACACTGCCTTCATTTGGCGTGATGATTCTTGTCGCTGGATTCGCCGTGTAATTATGCCAGCACGCCCAGGTACGGAAGACGGCGGCGACGTCTCGCGACGTTTATTTAATCTATTTCCCCCACCATCCGTCTCCAAAGCATTATTTCAGATGTTGAAATGCTCCTCTCAGATAATGCAGGTGCTGAACTAACCGTGATTGCGACGATTATCTGTAATTACCACAACTCGCGTAGACAAGAAACTTTCACGGATGCATTCAGGAAAGTTTCGAAACGCGCCGACGATTGTAATAATTGGCAACTCTACGTCCTTCATCCTTCAGTCCCGGAGTAATCGCGGTGAAGAGGTGATGGTAACCTTTAACATCTGGGTTTTTATTCTCACGTTAATCATTTTGAGCTGTTCTGACTTTTCTGCTTCTGTTTTTTCTGAAAGCTAGTCTGCTGAAAATGTACTCACCCTCAGGCAATCCGAGATGTAGATGAGTTTGTTTCTTCATCATGTTTGAAGAAAAGTAGCATTCTGTCACTTGCTCACCAATGGATGTGAATGGGTGCCGTCAGAATGAGAGTCCAAACAACTGATATTATTATTTATGTTTTGTTTATGATGAGTCTACTGCTCAGGAAATCCAAGATGTAGATGAGTTTGTTTCTTCGTCATACAATGGATGTGAATGGGTGCCGTCAGAATGAGACTCCAAACAACTGATATCATTTTTTATGTTTTGTTTATGATGAGTCTGCTGAAAATATACCGTGCTCAGGAAATCCGAGATGTAGATGAGTTTGTTTCTTTGTCATATTTGGTGGAAGGTAGCATTTGCTCACCAATGGATGTGAATGGGTGCCGTCAGAATGAGAGTCCAAACAACTGATATCATTTTTTTATGTTTTGTTTATGATGAGTCTGCTGAAAATGTACTCACTGTCAGGCAATCCGAGATGTAGATGAGTTTGTTTCTTCATCATATTTGGAGAAAGGTAGCATTCCATCACTTGCTCACCAATGGATGTGAATGGGTGCCGTCAGAATGAGAGTCCAAACAACTGATATAATTATTTATGTTTTGTTTATGATGAGTCTGCTGAAAATATACTCGTGCTCAGGAAATCCGAGATGTAGATGAGTTTGTTTCTTCGTCATACAATGGATGTGAATGGGTGCCGTCAGAATGAGACTCCAAACAACTGATATCATTTTTTATGTTTTGTTTATGATGACTCTACTGAAAATGTACTTGTGCTCAGGCAATCCGAGATGTAGATGAGTTTGTTTCTTCATCACATTTGAAGTAAGGTAGCATTGCATTACTTGCTCACCAGTGGATGTGAATGGGTGCCGTCAGAATGAGACTCCAAACAACTGATATCATTTTTTATCTTTTGTTTATAAGGAGTCTACTGAAAATGTACTCGTGCTCAGGCAATCCGAGATGTAGATGAGTTTGTTTCTTCATCATACAATGGATGTGAATGGGTGCCATCAAAATGAGACTCCAAACAACTGATATCATTTTTTAATGTTTTGTTTATGATGAGTCTACTGAAAATATACTCGTGCTCAGGAAATCCGAGATGTAGATGAGTTTGTTTCTTCGTCATACAATGGATGTGAATGGGTGCCGTCAGAATAAGACTCCAAACAACTGATATAATTTTTTTATGTTTTGTTTATGATGAGTCTACTGAAAATGTACTCGTGCTCAGGCAATCCGAGATGTAGATGAGTTTGTTTCTTCATCACATTTGAAGAAAGGTAGCATTGCATTACTTTCTCACCAGTGGATGTGAATGGGTGCCGTCAGAATGAGACTCCAAACAACTGATATAATTTTTTTATGTTTTGTTTATGATGAGTCTGTTGAAAATGTACTCGTGCTCAGGCAATCCGAGATGTAGATGAGTTTGTTTCTTCGTCATACAATGGATGTGAATGGGTGCCGTCAGAATGAGAGTCCAAACAACTGATATCATTTTTTTATGTTTTGTTTATGATGAGTCTGCTGAAAATGTACTCACTGTCAGGCAATCCGAGATGTAGATGAGTTTGTTTCTTCATCATATTTGGAGAAAGGTAGCATTCCATCACTTGCTCACCAATGGATGTGAATGGGTGCCGTCAGAATGAGAGTCCAAACAACTGATATAATTATTTATGTTTTGTTTATGATGACTCTACTGAAAATGTACTTGTGCTCAGGCAATCCGAGATGTAGATGAGTTTGTTTCTTCATCACATTTGAAGTAAGGTAGCATTGCATTACTTGCTCACCAGTGGATGTGAATGGGTGCCGTCAGAATGAGACTCCAAACAACTGATATCATTTTTTATCATTTGTTTATAAGGAGTCTACTGAAAATGTACTCGTGCTCAGGCAATCCGAGATGTAGATGAGTTTGTTTCTTCATCATACAATGGATGTGAATGGGTGCCGTCAGAATGAGACTCCAAACAACTGATATCATTTTTTATGTTTTGTTTATGATGACTCTACTGAAAATGTACTTGTGCTCAGGCAATCCGAGATGTAGATGAGTTTGTTTCTTCATCACATTTGAAGTAAGGTAGCATTGCATTACTTGCTCACCAGTGGATGTGAATGGGTGCCGTCAGAATGAGACTCCAAACAACTGATATCATTTTTTATCATTTGTTTATAAGGAGTCTACTGAAAATGTACTCGTGCTCAGGCAATCCGAGATGTAGATGAGTTTGTTTCTTCATCATACAATGGATGTGAATGGGTGCCATCAAAATGAGACTCCAAACAACTGATATCATTTTTTAATGTTTTGTTTATGATGAGTCTACTGAAAATATACTCGTGCTCAGGAAATCCGAGATGTAGATGAGTTTGTTTCTTCGTCATACAATGGATGTGAATGGGTGCCGTCAGAATAAGACTCCAAACAACTGATATAATTTTTTTATGTTTTGTTTATGATGAGTCTACTGAAAATGTACTCGTGCTCAGGCAATCCGAGATGTAGATGAGTTTGTTTCTTCATCACATTTGAAGAAAGGTAGCATTGCATTACTTTCTCACCAGTGGATGTGAATGGGTGCCGTCAGAATGAGACTCCAAACAACTGATATAATTTTTTTATGTTTTGTTTATGATGAGTCTGTTGAAAATGTACTCGTGCTCAGGCAATCCGAGATGTAGATGAGTTTGTTTCTTCATCATACAATGAATGTGAATGGGTGCTGTCAAAATGAGAGTCCAAACAACTGATATTATTTTTTTGTTTTGTTTATGATGAGTCTACTGAAAATATACTCGTGCTCAGGAAATCTGAGATGTAGATGAGTTTGTTTCTTCGTCATACAATGGATGAGAATGGGTGCCGTCAGAATGAGACTCCAAACAACTGATATAATTTTTTTATGTTTTGTTTATGATGAGTCTACTGAAAATGTACTCGTGCTCAGGTAATCCGAGATGTAGATGAGTTTGTTTCTTCATCACATTTGAAGTAAGGTAGCACTGCATTACTTGCTCACCAGTGGATGTGAATGGGTGCCGTCAGAATGAGACTCCAAACAACTGATATCATTTTTTATCTTTTGTTTATAATGAGTCTACTGAAAATGTACTCGTGCTCAGGCAATCCGAGATGTAGATGAGTTTGTTTCTTCATCATACAATGAATGTGATTGGGTGCCATCAAAATGAGAGTCCAAACAACTGATATTATTTTTTTATGTTTTGTTTATGATGAGTCTGCTGAAAATGTACTTGTGCTCAGGCAATCCGAGATGTAGATGAGTTTGTTTCTTTGTCATACAATGGATGTGAATGGGTGCCGTCAAAATGAGAGTCCAAACAACTGATATCATTTTTTTATGTTTTGTTTATGATGAGTCTACTGAAAATGTACTGGTGCTCAGGCAATCTGAGATGTAGATGAGTTTGTTTCTTCATCACATTTGAAGAAAGGTAGCATTGCATTACTTGCTCACCAGTGGATGCGAATGGGTGCCGTCAGAACGAAACTCCAAACAACTGATATTTTTTTGTTTGTTTGTTTTGTTTTGTTTATGATGAGTCTGTTGAAAATGTACTTGTGCTCAGGCAATCCAAGATGTAGATGAGTTTGTTTCTTTATCACATTTGAAGAAAGGTAGCATTGCATTACTTTCTCACCAGTGGATGTGAATGGGTGCCGTCAGAATGAGAGTCCAAACAACTGATATTATTTTTTTATGTTTTGTTTATGATGAGTCTGCTGAAAATGTACTCGTGCTCAGGCAATCTGAGATGTAGATGAGTTTGTTTCTTTGCATATTTGAAGGAAGGTAGCATTGCATCACTTGCTCACCAATGGATGTGAATGGGTGCCGTCAGAATGAGAGTCCAAACAACTGATATTATTTTTTTATGTTTTGTTTATGATGAGTTTTGTTTGTTTGTTTGTTTGTTTGTTTGTTGGTTGGTTTGTTTAATTGGTAGTTATTATTATTATTGTTGTTGTTGTTATTATTATTGTTATTACTTTTATATTAAAATAATATTTATTTATGCTTCATTTTTTGGTTCATGATTATAAAATTGGTAGTTACTTATAATATATAACTATATTAAAATAGATATTAAAATGCGTGTTTTCAAATTAATCCACTTTGGAGAGCATTTTCAAAAAGCGTAGTTTTCCTTGACAAAAGGCCAAAACGGAGAGAAAAATATGCGTTTTCAAACCAAAACGTATTAGTGTGCACATGCGAAAATTTTAATCCAATCAGATTTAATTTAATTAATTAATTAACGAATGAGTTTTTGAGTCCGTGTGTAAACATGATTAACACAATGAGGTCAACATTTTGGCTCTATTTGCTTCTATGCTTCCATTTAATCCATTTAATGTGGTTTCTTGCTGTTCAGATGAAAAAAAACTGAGTAGGATATGCAGGCAAAGTCCTCTTTTGGACTGAGATACTGATGGCGCACGTGTCTGCTGGTGAAGAACGAGAGCGATCCGTCAATGTCGGGACGTCAGAGTGACCATTACTCTGATGTGTTTAGGTCACTCTGACGACTTCTGCCAAACGATCCTCACTGCAGCGCTCTAGTCTAAAGCGAGCTGCCATGACCAATGCATTTCCGACTGCCATTTGTCACCCTTTTTTCTCTGCCTGACTCAGGTTAAGTGCAATTTGTACATGCATTTGTGCAAAACAATTTTTGGTTGTAAAAACGAAGGCCGCGCTAACTGCGTCAATTGCCTCAAAATGCTCTGCTTTGGCTGCATACACAAACACACACAAAAGCAGGATATTTTTACCTTCAGCTGCGAAATTACCCTCTTTGTTCACAGCGGTTAAGCAAGAATCAATCCTTGAATTGGTTGCCTTGTCCCTGGATTGCGTGGCCTCAAGAAAGGCTCTACTGTATTCGCTCTGCTTATAAAAGTTTTTGTGCCGGCGCACAAACCGCTCTGTCATTTCTTCACTACAAGCATGCCAGCCCTTTTGATGTTGAACTATTGGCAGCCACCGTGATTTGGTTTGTTTAACTTCTTCAGCTTCGCAGGCTTACTTCAAATCCTGAGAGTTTCAGATGTTGAAACTTTCAGAGGTTGAGTGAGTCACAATGTGTGAGTCACAACGAAGAACTCCAGAACAAGATCTGGTGAGTAGCCATCTACGTTTGTTTTTATTAATTTTTAAAAATGTTATTTCTTTTAAATATTACATTTCGCTGTAGCTTTCCATCAAATGCGCAAGTCTGAACATTCACGAATTTAATAAAAGACATTATAAATGTAAGAACTAGTGTTTGTAACTTCACAACTTTTGGTTAATTTCAGTTTTCTGTATTGAAACCACAGTTAATGCTTTTACTAAACAGCGTTTTAAAGATTGTCAAGATTTACAAACTTTACAAGGTTTTTTTCCCTTATAATGCCCTTATGAAAATATGTTTGAGTCAGACATCAAACATATGAAATATTTTGTTAAACGCATTGGGTGTTGCTGAGTAACTACTTAAGTTTACAAGATTTTTATTTCTCCAGTGATGATTTTTTTTAATCATTGGAGCCATTTTTAACAGGAGAAAATAGATAAATCTAAAGTTCTTAGTTATTTTTTTTAATAACAATATATAAATGTTTTTCAGTAAGGCAACAGCATCTGAATATTTAGAGAGAATATTTAGAGAGTAACTTTTACATGTATGAATTATAAACTTTACACGTTTTGCACAAGATGTTGGAGGCTGACAAACTTAAGTTGTTGTTTTTTTTCTAAAATGCCTTTGTCAAAATACTATGAGAAGAAAGTCGAAATACTACGAGAAGAAAGTCGAAATATTGCAAGAATAAAGTCAAAATACTATGAGAATAAAGTCAAAATACTACAACAATAAAGTTTAAATACTACAACAATAAAGTCAAAATACTACGACAATAAAGTCGAAATACTACAACAAAGTCGAAATACTACAACAATAAAGTTTAAATACTGCAACAATAAAGTCGAAATACTACGAGAATAAAGTTGAAATACTACAACAATAAAGTTGAAATACTACAACAATAAAGTCAAAATACTACAACAATAAAGTCGAAATACTACGAGAATAAAGTTGAAATACTACGACAATAGTCGAAATACTACGAGAATAAAGTTGAAATACTACAACAATAAAGTCGAAATACTACGACAATAAAGTTAAAATACTACGAGAATAAACAATAAAGACAATAAAGACAATAAAGTCGAAATATTATAAGAATAAAGTCGAAATACTATGACAATAAAGTTGAAATACTACGACAATAAACAATAACGACAATAAAGACAGTAAGGCGAAATATTATAAGAATAAAGTCGAAATACTATGACAATAAAGTTGAAATACTACGACAATAAAGTCAAAATACTACGACAATAAAGTCGAAATACTGCGACAATAAAGTCAAAATACTATGACAATAAAGTTGAAATACTACAACAAAGTCGAAATACTACGAAAAGATGTTGGAGGCTGACAAACTTAAGTTGTTGTTTTTTTTCTAAAATGCCTTTGTCAAAATACTACGAGAATAAAGTCAAAATACTACGAGAATAAAGTCAAAATACTACGAGAAGAAAGTCGAAATATTGCAAGAATAAAGTCTAAATACTATGAGAATAAAGTCAAAATACTACAACAATAAAGTTTAAATACTACAACAATAAAGTCTAAATACTATGACAATAAAGTTGAAATACTACAACAATAAAGTCAAAATACTACAACAATAAAGTTGAAATACTACGACAATAAAGTCGAAATACTACGAGAATAAAGTTGAAATACTACAACAATAAAGTCGAAATACTACGACAATAAAGTTAAAATACTACGAGAATAAACAATAAAGACAATAAAGACAAAGTCGAAATATTATAAGAATAAAGTAGAAATACTATGACAATAAAGTTGAAATACTACGACAATAAACAATAAAGACAATAAAGACAATAAAGTCGAAATATTATAAGAATAAAGTCGAAATACTATGACAATAAAGTTGAAATACTACAACAAAGTTGAAATACTACGACAATAAAGTTGAAATACTACGACAATAAAGTCAAAATGCTATGACAATACAGTTGAAATACTATGACAATACAGTTAAAATACTATGACAATAAAGTTGAAATACTACAACAAAGTCGAAATACTACGACAATAAAGTTAAAATACTATGACAATAAAGTTGAAATACTACAACAAAGTCTAAATACTACGACAATAAAGTTGAAATACTGTGACAATAAAGTCGAAATACTATGACAATAAAGTTGAAATTCTACAATAAAGTCGAAATACTATGACAATAAAGTTAAAATTCTACAATAAAGTCAAAATACTATGACAATAAAGTAAACATATTGCGAAATACTGTGAGAATAGTCAAAATATTGCGAAATATTGCAAAAATAAAGTTGAAGTACTACGACAATAAATCGAAATATTATAAGAATAAAAAAAAAATCTAAATTCTATGACAATAAAGTCAAAATACTGCGACAATGAAGTCTAAATATTGCAAATATTATGAGAATAAAGTCGAAATACTATGAGAATAAAGTCAAAATATTACGAGAATAAAGTTGAAATACTACGACAATAAAGTTGAAATATTATAAGAATAAAGTCAAAATATTGCCAGAATAAAGTCAAAATGTTTTGAGAACATTTACAAGCTTTTTTCATCAATAATGACTTACTTTAGAAAAGTTTTTCAGAAAATGCTGCTGTTTTCGCCGCATAGCTAACATCAGATCCCTCAAATTAGCTTCAGCGTACAACTTTTCACTAGCAGTTTGTGGTTTTTAGTGTCTTGACGTTAACTACATTACAATTATCTTTCAGCTTGGCGAACAAGTTTCAAAACAGCTTCACTTGCACAAATTTTGGATCCGGAAATGGGACTGTTGTCGCTAAGAATCATCTCTTGTTGGCGTTCGTCAGAGAGTGAACGGGACGCTGACGTTTATAAGCACCTGGATAGATGACAGGAAAACATGACGTGATGGGGGAGGTGTGGGCTCGCATTAATCCACTGAAAGGCTTTTAGCGGTATTGCTTTCCAACGGTGCACCGGTGCTGAGTACACCGCCCCCATAATTCCATTCCAGCAGTAATTTAATTTAGTGCGAGAGCTTTTCATTTTGTGAATGAATCTACCCTCCACTCCACTCGGCTGCTTTCTTACCATCCCGCTACAGCTTTCGCTCTCCGCGGCGCTCATTAAGCAAACTCATTTGATAGTTTCTGCAAGTGTGACGGAGCGCCGCCAATGAAGCCTCCTCCCTCCCGCGCGCCATCAGCGAAGGGTCTCTTTGGAGAATTACGCTGAGTCATTGAGCTATTTGGGTAATGCATCGGCATCTCCGTCGGAACGACAGGCTCTTCCCTGTCTTGATTTACACTGCCATCATTTAACTGGGCTATACGCGTCCTTTATGCATATTAAGAGATCTGGAGCGAGGAGACGCTTGAGAGTAATGATGGCTGGGCTTTTTCGGGCTGAAAAGGAGTTCCCTGTACCTTACCATCAAAGATAGTGTCGCTAACAAAAAATGACCATAGTAATAATCAGTGTAGTTTTTGCTAAACAATAATTTTTTATGTCTTTTTACAACTTTTTTTGGACTAAAACATCCAAGTCAGAAATCTAAAAACCTCCAGGACATTAGAAATGTTTTCAACAAAGGCCCTGGGGATCTAGCGTTTGATTGCGGTCCATTTTGCTCCAATCATTCGCCAAAACAAATCATTTTCTTGAATGGGGATCAAAAAATAATGTCCATTGTTTTAATGCATCATATATTTTTGGACTAACAATACCTCTCCTCAGTCTCACATATTCTACTTCAAACGGCGTCCATTCGGCCCAGAGGTGAGACAGTCCACAACATGGCAACCCGAGCGTCTGTGCACATCAAAGCTCACAGATCAGTCAACCCACAGGCCGCCCTGACAGCGACGTCCCTGAAGCTTTGATTTCTCCCTGATGGTGATGAAATGGCGAGAGCCCGGCTCTGCGGGAACCCTGGGGCTTGCGCCATTACCAAATATCATCTGTAGGAGGAACAAACATCCCGAATTCACGCTTGACCTACAGTCACAAAATACACCAGGCTACTGAAAGTCCGAGTATGTAGAGGCTGAAGCTAAAGATTCAAAATTAGCTGGTTAGCTTTAGGAACCAATTGTGTTGGGTTGCAAGATGAGACACAACACCCAAAGATGTTCATTTTGTATTTCAAAACTTCCAGTGATTGTCTAGATATGCTAAAGCTGCTGCTAATATTATACACTGCTGCAAATATTAAATAATAAAAGAGAAAAATCTAGTAAATGGAAATAAATTATGACAATTTTTAGTACCAAGTAAAAAATGTAAAAATCGAAGATTACAAGATTAAAGTCGTCGAAATACTGCTAGAATAAAGTCAAAATAGTACGAGAATAAAGTTGAAATACTACGAAAGTCAAAATACTATGAGAATAAAGTTGAAATACTACGAAAGTCAAAATACTACGAGAATAAAGTCGAAATACTACGAGAATAAAGTTGAAATACTACAAGGATAAAGTAAAAAAAACTGCTAGAATAAAGTTGAAATACTATGAGAATAAAGTTGAAATACTACGAGAATAAAGTTGAAATACTACAAGCATAAAGTCAAAAACTGCTAGAATAAAGTTGAAATACTACGAGAATAAAGTCAAAATACTACGAGAATAAAGTTGAAATACTACAAGGATAAAGTTGAAATACTACGAGAATAAAGTCGAAATACTACGAGAATAAAGTTGAAATACTACAAGGATAAAGTTTAAATACTACGAGAATAAAGTCGAAATACTACGAGAATAAAGTTGAAATACTATGAGAATAAAGTCGAAATACTATGAGAATAAAGTTGAAATACTACGAGAATAAAGTCGAAATACTACAAGGATAAAGTAAAAAAACTGCTAGAATAAAGTTGAAATACTATGAGAATAAAGTCGAAATACTACGAGAATAAAGTTGAAATACTACAAGGATAAAGTCAAAAACTGCTAGAATAAAGTTGAAATACTACGAGAATAAAGTCGAAATACTACGAGAATAAAGTCGAAATACTATGAGAATAAAGTTGAAATACTATGAGAATAAAGTCGAAATACTACGAGAATAAAGTTTAAATACTACGAGAATAAAGTCGAAATACTACGAGAATAAAGTTGAAATACTACAAGGATAAAGTCAAAAAAATGCTAGAATAAAGCTGAAATACTATGAGAATAAAGTCGAAATACTACAAGGATAAAGTCAAAAAACTGCTAGAATAAAGTTGAAATACTACGAGAATAAAATAGGAATACTACTAGAATAAAGTTGAAATACTACGAGAATAAAGTCGAAATACTACGAGAATAAAGTCAAAGCATTTTGAGAATGAAGTCAAAATACTAAGAGAATAGTAGTATTTTGACTATTCTTGCAGCATTTAGACCATATTCTCGTAGTATTTTGACTTTATTCTTACAATATTTTGACTTTATTCTGGTAATATTTCAACTTCATTACCATAATGTCAAGTTTTTTCTTGTAATATTTCGACTTTATTCTTAAAATATTAAATTTTATTCTCGAAATATTTTGACTTTATTCTTGTAATATGTCGACTTTATTCTCATTATATTTCGACTTCATTCTCATAATTACAACTTTATCCTAGAAATATTTTGACCTGATTCTCGGAATTCTGACTTTATTCTCAACATATTTTGACTTTGTTTTCGAAATCATTCAACTTTGTTCTCGTACTATTTCAACTTCATTCTCGTAATTTCAACTTTATTCTCGAAATATTACAACTTCAATTCCGTAATCTTAGGTTTTTTGTTTGTTTTGTACTTGGCACTAAAACTCCATCTTATTTAATAGCTAGTTCAAGTTATCCATAAAAAGTTCTGTGTATTTTCATGCTCATCAAATGAAGTTAGCAACATGCTAACTCTATGGGGATCATGTTTTCTGTACTTAATGCAACAAATTCCCAATGCTGGCACAACACGTCACCAATGTGGGCTTAATTTGGTGGGATGCTGGTGTCAACAAACGCCGAAGATAGCTAGTCAGTGACACTCCAGGTCGTTAGCAAGACAAGGGCCAATATTACCTGGCATGTGACCTCAGGCGGCTGGAGATAAACTAGACCCGGCTCGGTCATTAGAGATTTAGCGGGACGTTTGTGTCAACAGTTGGACAATGCGTTTCGCAATTATTTCCCAGGCGGGGGCAAAATAAAACAAATATGGCATTTTTGGGATGTTTATGAGCTGAAGCATTTTTAGACACTTGGTCTAAAATTATATTGTCCCTAGAAAGCCACATAATGATGTGGATATAAACAGAAGAGGATGTTTTTACACTACAATGACAGGTAAGGACTTACATATTAGATCAAATATGATACCAGCCATTTTATTCCTTCATTTCAGTACATTATGCTAATTTGCGGAGGATGTGTGTGTTTCCTCAGCTATTATCTCAGCCAGCGTGAGGCCGTCAGGTATTAGATCGCCACTGACAAGGTGTGTGTTAACTACATTTACACCATCTCCATCTGAGATAACGTATAATGACGTTTTGTGACTAATAATCTGTGTATATGTTCGGTATTACTGTCCAGAGCTGAAGTAGGTTGTGCTCCGCTCCATTAACAGTCGCGTCTTTCTTTACCTCAGTGTTCGAGGGTTGCTTTGCTGTTCACGGGCAAAGCGCTGCATTAAAGCTTTTATATTTCATACATACGGCTGTCGGGAGGGTAATGGAACCTGTTTGACATGCTCGAGTACAGACAGGGAGCGGATGAAAAGCGTCCTTTACCTCAGGTTTCCCGTGTTCATGTAGAGGAAAAGCACTCGCCTGAGTCAGGAGATATCTGATTTTGGTTGCTAGGTGATTACTTCACATCAAGATATATAGAATAATATATAGAAATATTAATAATAATATAGAAATCTGCATCTCTATATGTGTCCTCTTAAGGTGGAAAAAAACATGGATACTATAGTTATATAAACCATGGTATGTGTCATAAAATGTATTTAAAAAAAAAACAAACAAACAAAAAACACATGGTTACTACACTTTTTTACTATAATGTAACAATTGTTAATTTTCTTATAGGATTCAATAAAAAAAAAAAAATAAACAGAAAAAATAAAGGTTTGTGCTACATGCTCTGATTGAAGTCCGGATCTTAATGAAATGATTCACGATCTGCTCACTGAAGTTATGATCTGAATCAAAAGATTTGCAATCTATGCTCCGATGTTCTGATCTGCATCAAAAAGATTTGCTAACCTACTCCTAAGTTCGATCTGAATTAAATGATTCGCGATCCACACTCCGAAGTTCTGATCTGAATCAAAAGATTCACGAACCTGCTCCGAAGTTCCGATCTGAATTAAATGATTTGGAATCCACACTCCGAAGTTCTGATCTGCATCAAAAAGATTTGCTAACCTACTCCTAAGTTCCGATCTGAATTAAATGATTCGTGATCCACACTCCGAAGTTCTGATCTGAATCAAAAGATTCACGAACCTGTTCCGAAGTTCCAATCTGAATTAAATGATTTGCGATCCACACTCCGAAGTTCCAATCTGAATCAAAAGATTCACAAACCTGCTCCTAAATTCCGTTCTGAATTAAATAATTTGCGTTCCACGCTCCGAAGTTCTGATCTGAATCAAAAACATTTGCGAACCTGAAGCAAAAGATTTGTAAACACGCTCTGAAGTTCCGATCTGAAGCAAATTATTCACGGTCCACGCTCCGAAGTTCCGATCTGAATCAAAAGATTCACCCACCTGCTCCTAAGTTCTGGGTTCGCAAACCCACTCTGAAATTCCAATCTAAATCGAATGATCTGAGCTTTGCTCTCTGTTGTCCCAATCTGAGTAACTTCTAAGTCTGAAGCCCAAATCTTTCAAATGATTTGAGCACCCGCTCCGAAGTTACGATTTTAATTAAAAAAAATAATCATTGCGAACCCGCTCTGAAGTTCCGATCTAAGACTGCGTTCCACTCTACTTTTAGACATGCGACCATCCCTAAGCAAAGCCCTGCTGCCATTTTGAATTGTGTTCCACTTTGTAAAGTGGACAAGGGAAATTAATATGGACAGACCTTCAAAAATGAATGGCTCTTCTGATTTGGTTTTTGCAAGTGAACCACTTTGAGTCAAACGGGGCTGTTCCAGCATAATTGGAACGCATGGAACACTAATCATTCAATTCACAAACCCTCTCTGAAGTTCCGATCTGAATCAGAAGTTTCACAATCTGTTCTGAAGTACTGATGTAAATCAAATGGTTCGCAAACCCACTCAGAAGTTCTGATCCGTTCGGAATTAAATCAGATTATTCACGACCCATGCTCTGTAGTCCCAATGTGAATAATGATTCCACTCTTGGGAGTGTGGAACATGAATCATTTAATTTGCTAAATAATTTCTGAATCAAAAGTTTCACGGCCTGTTCTAAAGTACTGATCTAAATCAAAAGATTTGTGTACCTGCTCTGTAGTCCTTATCTGAATAATGATAAGTGAATCATTTTAGATCTGGACCTCAGAGCATGAAACACAAATCATTCAATTCTCAAAATTATTTGTGCACCTGATCCGAAGTTCTGATGTGATTTAAAAGACTTGTGACTCATTCCGAAATTCTGTTTTAAATCAAATGAATCACGATCCGCGTTCTATAGTCTCGATCTAAATAATGATTCACAAATCATTTCAGAGCGTGGAAGCTCCGAAGTACCGATCTGAATCAAAAGATTCATGATCCATCTAAAAAGTCCCGATCTAAATCAAATGATCCACTGTACATGTTTTGTAGTCGCAATCTGAATAATGATTTGCAAATCAATTCAGAACGGGACTTCGAAGTGTGGAACATGAATCATTCAATTGGCAAAATTATTTGTGAACCCGCTCTGTTGTTCCGATCCGAATCGAAAGATTCATGATACGCAAAGTTCTGGTCTAATTCAAATGATTCGTGATTCGCGATCTGATTGGATTGCTTCGAAACAGTGAATCATTTTGTGACACAGTGGTTTAACTGATTTGGAGTTTCACATCACAACGTGCCTTATTAAAATTCGAAAATTAATCTGTTTTTTGTTAGTAAATCACTTGAATTAAACGAAGTTTGAATCAATCTAAGCGGTTCCAACTAATGACTTCAGTTTATCTGTTCCTCCACATTCCAGCCATGTTTACACAACACTGTTGGCACCACCACTAGCCTAGCTCGCTAGTTTTATAAGATTAGTTGAAATAAGCAAAAAAGGTATAATTTTTTACAAATAAAATATCCATATTTCAGCCAACATCTATAAACACATTCAGGTAACCGGTGTACTGCTAACTATCTAAACACTCCATTAATATGACGAGCTGCAGCTCAAAATACACGTTCATGGCTTCGTAGCATCGTCATCTCATACCATTGAGGTGAATGTCCAATTTATCATATATTGTAATAGATGTTTGGGAAATTGTTGTATCTGATTGTATTAGTCTGTATAGAGTGATAGTCAATGCAAAAAAATAGCAAATTGGAGAAGCAGATGAACACAAAACAGCAACGCAATAAAATGAAAGAGGGTAAACTTTGTCATTCAACCGAACCGTGCATCTCGCCATCTCACTAACTGGCCAATTTACATATCGATATGAAGATAAAGGACTATTAAAGTGTATATTACCACTGTTGGTTGTTTGCTTTTGGAATCTCATAGAGCACTTGGACTCGGAAACGTTGACGCATGATGTCAGGCTTAACAAGCGTGTGCCGTTATCATTATGGTTATCGTTTTAGCTATCCTATCGTTCTTGTTATGAATGGACGTTTAGTGGGCCAAGACAGGTGAATGTTCCCTCTAGCTTCTATTATCGCCGTAAATGACTCCTCAACCGTAATAACCTCAGCCATTAGTTCCCATCGTCTTTTGTTCGGCCCAGTATGAAGGTCACTTTCAGCTTCCCGCGTTTCCATGCTCCGTCGGAGGTGTGAAAGCCGCCGGCCACCCGACCGCCTTCAACCCACCCGGCGTGTCAGAGCGCGTTTCCCCACAGCGAGCGAAGAGCCTGGATCAGCGCCCCGCAGGCACATCGGCTTGACGTGTGGCTAGAAGAGCGGCGTAATTAAGTCCGTCCCGTGACAGGGCGAATGAGGTTGAAAAGCTTCAACCTGCCATTGACTTCCAGTGCTTTTGAAATGAAAGTGGCTGCGTTTAGCCGTCCGCGGCCGGTTAGCTCGTTATAAGTAATTTTGCACACCGAAATGTCAGATTTTCGGAAGGTTGATGGAACGGAGATCCAGTTTAGATGCTACGTTGTATTTTGCGTCGGCGTTTTTCAGTCTTTTTATACTGTGCGAAAACTCTTCCAAATTGGCCTCTGGCATCTTGTCCTTGGAAAAGCAGCATCGTAACCTCTGGAGAGCCTTTTAGTTTTAATGTAAATGTTTAAAAAAACGTTTTAAAATGTAAGATGGTCTCACATATGATAAGCAGTCAAAACGTACTCGAATATTGATGGTTTCGCACCAGATGTCTTATGCAACGTGTCAAACTTGTGCTATTTTTTGCTGTTCTACCAAGTGCATGTCATATTCCACTTCTTTTTTTCTGTTTAAGATACTTCAGGAGCCACTGACAGCGTGATGGACTGTGAAAAGCCCCTGCAGATCAATGTGTATAGAACGAGGGGTTGCATCTCTTTACATCATGGGCCTTGGCGAATATTCATTATCTGGTACGTTTCTTCACTTTAGAGATTGGCAGTTCTCGTTGATCTTCAGACAACCTTGTAAACAGTCTTCAGAACACGCGTAACCGCACCGTTTTTTGGATGGAGGTGACTCGACGCGTCTTTCATTTGACAGAGCGCTCATCTGGCTTTTCACAACACGAGCTGTTCTGCATTCAGCAACGGTTTCGGTGAGGGAAAGCACCTCTCTGGGTTTTCAAAGTAAATGGTCTCTCACGTTCTCTCGCTCTCGCTCTTTTGCATTGATGGAAAGTCTGAAGTGCCTTTTTAGGCGTTCGAAACTTATGCACACAGTAATGGATTATTGAAAAGCAGCCTGAGGGCGGTTTTATGAGGGCTTTGACATGATCGGACGAACTTGTGTTTTTTTTTTTTCTTTCTTTTATTCAGAGATTCAAGCTCTGCTCCAAATGCTGGAGACACAAAAGCTTGTGACGCAATGTCTGTTCTAAAAGTACATAGCAGAAGTATTCTGTCTTATTTTTATGGCTCGAAAACATGAAAATATTCCAAAGTCATCGAAGTACGTTTTACAAGAACATGTTGTTTTAGTAATTATGCTTCAAAACATCACATTTATTTTAATGCTATCTCAAGAAGCCACCTTGTAAAATGTGTACATGTATGCTGTTATTAATTATTGGTATTAAAAATGTAATTATTGGTGAAATTTACTAGCAATATTTGAATAAAAAATGGTTTCTACGCCAATTTTTTTTTTGTTTTCAGCGTACACAGATTATTGGAGAATTTTTTTACAAAAACATACTATTTCTGTCTTTCTACTTCAAAATTTCTCACTTAATTCAGTGTGTTACTTGAAGAAGTTCAGTGTGTTGTGTCGTTAGCTTAGTGACATGCTAACACCAATGCAAAGGGCAAAAAGTTTTCTGAAAAATACGTCATCGATTACAACCGAATTGTAAAAAGCAGTTTTTGAAATCGCAAATACAAATTATTGGAGTATGTTTTCACAAAACTGCAAAAGCTACTTTCCGTCTTTCTTCGAAATTTCACACTTGATTCAATGTGTTACTTGAAATAGTTCAGCATATTGTCCTGTTAGCTTAGCAACATGCTAACACCAAGAAATTTCATAAAAATACGCCATCGATTACAATCAAATCGATTACTAGTTTATTCGGTGTGTTACTTGAAGTAGTTCAGCATATTGTGCTTCTAGCTTAGCAACATTGTGCTGTTAGCCTAGCGACATGCTAAAACCAATGTAAACGGCAAAACGTTTTCTGAAAAATACGTCATCGATTACAACCAAATCAATTACTAATTCATTCAGTGTGTTACTTGAAGTAGTTCAGCATATTGTGCTGCTAGCTTAGCAACATTGTGCTGTTAGCCTAGCGACATGCTAAAACCAGTGTAAACAGCAAAACGTTTTCTTAAAAATACACCATCGATTACAACCAAATTGTAAAAAATATTTTTAGAAATCGTAAATACAGGTTATTGGAGTAAGTTTTACAAAACAACAAAAGCTACTTTCCGTCTTTCTTCAAAATTTCACATTTGATTCAATGTGTTACTTGAAATTGTTCAGCGTATTGTGCTGTTAGCTTATCAACATGCTAACACCAAAAATTTCTGAAAAATACATCATCAATTACAACCAAATCGATTACTAGTTTATTCAGTCTGTTACTGGAAGTAGTTCAGCATATTGTGCTGCTAGCTTAGCAACATTGTGCCATTAGCTTAGCAACATGCTAACACCAATGTAAACGGCAAAACATTTTCTGAAAAATACGTCATCGATTACACCAAATCAGTTACTAATTTATTCAGTGTGTTACTTGAAGTAGTTCAGCATATTGTTCTGCTAGCTTAGCAACATTGCTGCCATTAGCTTAGCGACATGCTAATACAATTGTAAACGGCATTTTTTTCTGAAAAATACGTCATCGATTACAACCAAATTGTAAAAAGTATTTTTTTCGAAATCGTAAATACAGATTATTGGAGTAAGTTTTACAAAACTACAAAAGCTACTTTCGTCTTTCTTCGAAATTTATTGTGCTGTTAGCTTAGCAACATGCTAACACCAAGAAATCTCTGAAAAATATATCACATATTACTACTGTAAAACATATTCTTGAAGTATTTATGAAGTTTTTACACAATTTCTTGTTTCTGAAGTCCAAATGGCTCTGTTTCATCCACAGATGGACAGATATCAGACAGCTGGCTCTCAGCTCCTATTAGACAACCTTGTCACAGACGGTTACAGCAGCGCTCAAAGCTAAGTGTCATAAAATTGAAGCATTTAAAGAACTCTCTTACATCTGTTTTCTAGTTCTTGCTTTTGTGCAAGCCGGCGTTTGCTGATATGTTACACCTTTGGACAGATACTAACTGGCTTTTAATTAGCAATACAATTTAATATTTTATGCCGGAATTATTTTTGATGACTTCTAATTTGACGTAAATGGTGGGAGAAAGCGGTTGCCATGGAAACAGCGGCGGATGTTTATTTATGAAGCGGCCCTTCGCTGTGACCCGCTCATAATATCGGCGTAACGCGGCATGCAAATTCAGAGTTACGCATTCATTATGTTACGAACGTGCCGCTGGTGGCAGCGCTCTGCTGAACGGGACTCGTGCTGTTTATTTAGAGGAATGTAGAGTAACCTTATAACACTGATCTCTCCAGCGGCAGCTCATTATGTAACTCTCCAAACATATTTATTCCACTGTAAATCAGATACGGATGAAGAGTTTAAAGTATCTCATGAGCATGTTTAGGTCACTCCAGAATCAAAGAAAAAACTGTTTGTATGAAAAAATGAAGCCTTTTTACATTGTCTACCATTGCTTTTGTTTGTTTGTTTGCATTGTTGACAATAATTTCATGACAGTTCAGCACTTTCTAATTCTTTAACTATAAAATTATTTGACCTATCGCTGAAAAAAAAAAAGTTACGTTAAAAATGAAAGTAAAGCCAAAGTGCTTTTTCTAAGCAATATATTTATTTGAATTTTTATTATTATTTAGTTTGGATGAAACACATCCTGGACTTGATTTTTAGAGTAACGATTATTAAAAGATTATTAGGTTTTATTTTAATTAATATCAGCTCAGTTTAATTACATTTAATTACATTTTTTCAAATATTATTCAAATATTCTCACGTTGTCTCATAAAGCTGCAGTTTAAAAAGGAATATTATATTTATATATTATATTATATTTAATTATTATATTTATTATATGTAATATTATAATTATATATTTATAATTATTGTTAATACCAAAATAATTAAAAATGCTTTTATTATTATTATTATTATTATTATTATTGTCAATATATTTATTTTTATAAATTGATACATAATGTAATGTAATATACATATATTATTATTATATATTTTATTATATAGCATATAATTATATAATTTATATAATAAAATCTTATATTTATTATAACATATTATTATTATTATATATATATATATATATATATATATATATATGTATAATATAATTTTGTAATGTATATTATATAATCATATATTTATTATTATTGTTATTTTATTATATAATTCACATAATAAAGTCATATTTAATGTAACATATTCATATTATTGTTATTATATTTATGCATATGTTTTTATATATTTATATAGTAATAATAATAATAATAATTATTATTATTATTAATTATTGTTAATAATAATAATAATAATAATAATAATAACCAAAATAGTGTAAAATATTATGCATTTATTATTATTATTATTATTATATTATTATTATTGTTATTATTATTATTATTATTATTATTATTAATAATATATTTATTATAGTTGATGATATAATTATATAATTTATCAAATTGAATCACACATATATTTATTTACTATATATTTGTATGTAATATAATTATAAAATGTATGTAATATAATCAGATATTTATTGTTATTATTATTCATACATTATAATTATGAATAAGGTTAATATTATAATTATATAAATATTCAAATAATATTAATATATAAATATATAATCTAATTTATATATTATATAATCATGTCTCTATTTATTTATTATACATTTATGAAATAATCAGATGTATTATTACAATTATTATTATTATAATTTTGAAAATATTTATTATATATTTATATATAATTTAGATTATATAATATATATTAATTTTCATTATTATACTGTATAATAACCAACACAATAATTTTAAATATTATGCATATGTTATAACAATATTACTCTTATTTTTTTTTTCTTTTACTAAAGTAAGAAAATTATTGATAGATTGTTTTTTTTTTCCAACAATACATTTAATAAGCGATTGCATATTTATTATTATCATTAATAAAATTATTATTATTATTATTATTATTATTATTATTAATAGTTTTTAATTAATTTTACAAATTACATTTTTTAAAGCATTATATTAATGAGAAAGGCTATTTATTTATTTATTTATTTATTTGCTGGAATGTAAAGAATCGTAATGGTTTTATAAACGGGCAACATATTTATTTATGTTTATTATTATTTCTACATATGAGTGAAATGTACTTGTTTTTGTGCGCTTCACCCATACATTCATTCATGAGTGTTTTAAAGTGTTTTAAAGCGAAGGCCGGTCGCCCTGTTTGGAGTCGTGCTTCACTTGAGCTGTAAATGAGCTAATTAGCCGCATAATTGGCCGAATTAAAGCTCCAATCAGTGAAGCTTTTGCTGTCAGAGGTCCTCCAGGTAACTTAAATCAGCTGTCGCTCGAGACGCTGAAAGGAAGACAAATTTGCCCAGCGGAGCGAGTAATGACCCGAGCCGCGAGTGAGGAGGTCTGAGGAAAGCAAACAAAAGAGGCTCGATTAGCTCAAAGGCCTCTTCATTTGCTGCAGGAAGAGCAGCTTCATTATGCTGTGTGTTTTTCCGTCTGCCACCCGCTGCGACCGCGACCAGACCATCGGCTCACCTGTGCTTCACATCGCTCCTCAGCGCTCTTTCATGTCTGAGTTTGTCCTCTTGAGGATTGCAGATGTGCACTTTACTTTCCAGGGTCTTCAGCTTCATCAAAGTGGAGATGTTTGGGTTTTTTTCCCCCATTGATGCAGTCCTTACAAGTGATGAAATTTCCAGACATTTTTATTTTATGTTTCACTTTTTTATTTTAATCTTGCTAGAAACATGCTAATAATGTTAGCAGCATCCTAGTAACATGCTAATCATGCTAACGACACGCTAGTAACTTGCAAATCATGCTAGAAACATGCTAATAACTTGCTAATCATGTTAGCAGTATCCTAGTAACATGCTAATCATGCTTACAACATGCTAGTAACTCGCTAATCTTGCTAACAAAATGCTAATCATGCTAACAAAATGTTAACCATGCTAACGACATGCTAGTAACTTGCTAATCATGTTATCAACATCCTAGTAACATGCTAATCATGCTTACAACATGCTAGTAACTCGCTAATCTTGCTAACAACATGCTAATCATGCTAACGACACGCTAGTAACTTGCAAATCTTGCTAGAATCATACTAACAACTTGCTAATCATGTTAACAGCATCCTAGTAACATGCTAATCATGCTTACCACATGCTAGTAACTCACTAATCTTGCTAACAACATGCTAATCATGCTAACAACATGCTAGTAACTTGCTAATCATGCTATCAACATCCTAGTAACATGCTAATCATGCTTACAACATGCTAGTAACTCGCTATTCGTGCTAACAACATGCTAATAATGCTAACGACACGCTAGTAACTTGCAAATCATGCTAGAATCATGCTAACAACTTGCTAATCATGTTAACAGCATCCTAGTAACTTGCTAATCATGCTAACAACATGCTAGTAACTTGCTAATCATGCTAACAACATGCTAGTTACATGCTAATCATGTTGGAATCAATCTAGAAACATGCTAGCAACTTGCTAGTAACATGCTAATCATGTTAAAATCATGCTACTGACATGCTAATAACATGCTAATCATGCCAGCAATTTTCTAGAAACATGCTAGCAACTTGTTAATCATGAAAGGAACATGCTAGTAACTTGCTAATCATGCTAACAACATTCTAGAAACTATTTAGTGACATGTCAGAATCTTGTTAGTAAAATGCTAATTATGATAAAAACATGTTAGTAACATGCTAATCATGTTGGAATCATGTAAGCAACATGCTAACAACTTAGTAGTAACATGTTAATCTTGTTAACCATGCTAGAAACATGCTAGTAGCATGCTAGAATCATGCTATCAACTTGATAACCATGTTAGAACAACTTGCTAAGCATGTTAGTAATATGTTGATCATGCTAGAAAAATGCTAAAAACTTTGCTAGTAACATGTTAATCATGCTAGAAACATGCTAGCAAATTGCTGTTCATGCTAGAAACATGCTAGCAACTTGCTAGTAACATGCTAATCATGCTAAAATCATACTAGAAACATGCTAGCAACTTGTGAATCATGCTAGAAACATGCTAGCAACTCTATCTATCGTCTGTAATCTGACTATCTATTTATCTATCTATCTATCTGTAATCTGACTATTGTCTTCAAAACATTCATGCTTTAAGCTTTAAAACAATTTTAAAATTCAAACTATTTCAGTCTGAAAACTATCAAACTTTTAAAACTTTAAAAACTTTTTAAAAAGTTTCTGGGCAGGCTTTCTCAAGCCAAGTTAGTTTGCCTTGACAAACTTTTTTATCTAGTTTATTTATGATAGTGAAGTAAAAGCATTAGCGTGTGTCCAGCAGTCATGTGATCTCCCATAATGCACCTCAGTAACATCCAGTGATTCGAGCGCTCAATTGTCCCCAGCATAACTGCATAAACACCAGCTGTTTCAACATCTTCATTCCTGTCTGGAAACACACAGATGGCTACGCAGAAATACAGGCCATTCTGATCTACTGCCGCCGTAAACAACCATTTCACGTGAAAAAGTTTAGACGACCTCTGGCGTGACGCTACATTCGACGCCTGAACGGACAGACATTTGCCGTAATGTGCCATTTTAACCAGTGATATTTGGTAAATGCAGTTTGTAATGTGTTTATGAAAGTCAAAGAGTTTAGGAGATTCCTCATGGCCGACTAGCCCGCTAGCTGAATACAAAACAGAGGAAAAAACAATGGTTTATGGTTAGTTAGACATCAAACACTGTTGCTTTAACAGATTTTATTTTACAGGTTTTATTAGTAGTAATATCATAAATTAAAATGCATACAATGCTTTTGTAATTTTAAATTCATTTTAATTTTTTTAATAATAATTTTTACAATAATAATAATAAAAACAAAAGGCCCAAAAAAAGGGACCAATATATATATATATATATATATATATATATATATAAATTATTATTATTATTATTTTTATTTATTTTTTTATTATTATTATTATCATTTCAGATGTCATCTAAAATTATGACAGCACCAAAATATGTATTGTATTTTATAATAATAAAATAATAAATAACAAATTATTTCTATTCATTGTATTGTTAATATTATTATTATTATTATTATTATTATTATTATTATTAATATTAATAATAATAAGATATTATGTGACCAATTTTATAAGTGTCTAATTTTATAAGTTTGTAATGTTAATAATTTTAAAACTTATTTATTTATAAAAATATATAAAAAAACTTTTTTTTATAAAAATTAGTATTATCATTATTTCAGATATAATCTATATATATATATATATATATATATAGTATTTCATAATTAATAAATAATAATAAATAACAATAATTTATTATTATTATTATTATTATTATTTCTAATGTGTTTCAAAATGACAAAAAAAAACATGCATAATAATAATAATAATAACTTCTATTACTAATTTTATACATTTTTAAATTTCAAACATTTTAAAACGTTTTTTATTAGCATTGTATTTAATATAATAATAATAATAATAATAATAATAATAATAATTTATATTACTAATTTTGTTTTTAGTTTTTAAACCTTTTTTATTAGTAATATTGTCATTTTTTTCAGAAGTCATCTAAAATGATGACAGTACCAAAATATGTATTGTATTTTAGAATAAAATCATAAATAGTAATAAATAACAATTTATTATTATTATTATTATTATTATTATTATTATTATTATTATTATTATTTCTGATGTGTTCTAAAATTACAACAACATATGCATTGTATTTAATAATAAAGATTTCTTTTACTAATTTTATACATTTATAATAAAAATAATAATAATTTCTATTATTAATTTTATGCGTTTTTGAATTTTAAACATTTTAAAACTGTTTTAATTAGTATTATCATTATTACTGACATTTTCTTATTACATTTTTTTATTATTTAATTATATAAAACATAAATTATTTAAGTGTGAATATCAGCATCAAAAAAGTAAACCAATTATAGACAAAGGTCTTCTCTCAATGACAATATTTGTGCTCAGCAAAGCTGTGAAAAATCTTCTGCATCTGCGTTCACGTGTAATGGCAATAAGAAGCATTGTGCCACGTTTGACACCAAAAACACGCCGAAACTGAACACGACGCACCACTTTGAACAAGATATCATTGCACAGTCCATTATATGACAAAACTACACAAAAAAGTCTGCTTTTGTGTAAACCAAACAAAGCATACAAGTTCAAATCCACAGGTGAGTTCATTTTTGCCTGAACTCTCCATTTCCGACATCTGAAGACTCCGCTAGTCAACCTGTTAGCGTCAAACCCGCGTCCATCTTAATCTTCAAGGCTTCTCAGAGCGTGTCCGTCCTCGGCACAGTAGGAAATGCCTCTCACATCTGTCCCCGCCGATATGCTCCGGTCCCCTCCGTATGGGCGCCAGCTAAGTCCGCCGTGGGCCGCGCTAGGAGCGTCTCTGGGCCCCTGAGCAGCACCACAGCCATTGTTTCAGGGGTCCGGCTGCCGGTGCCAAACGCTAGCGTGACATCCCGTCTGGAGCGAGCGCTCGCGATTAATCGCACAGACAGCGGGGACTTTCTGAGAGCCTGAGATAAGCCTGGAACATGGAGCCCAACGGAGGACATGTGGGGTCTGAGCGGCTAACCGCTAGTCACTACGTCTGTAGAACCAGTCATGGTTAATGTCAAACTAACACTAACCACTGGGTTTACATTAGTGATCAATTTAGATAAAATAATAATTATAATAATAGTAGCAACAAAATAACATTATTATTATTATTATTATTATTACATTTACATAACATTTAAAAAATTTGAAAAGTATAAAATTAATTAAAAAAAGACACACACACACACACACACACACATATATATATATATATATATATATACAGGTCCTTCTCAAAAAATTAGCATATTGTGATAAAGTTCATTATTTTCTGTAATGTACTGATAAACATTAGACTTTCATATATTTTAGATTCATTACACACAACTCCAAGTAGTTCAAGCCTTTTATTGTTTTAATATTGATGATTTTGGCATAAAGCTCATGAAAACCCAAAATTCCTATCTCAAAAAATTAGCATATTTCATCCGACCAATAAAAGAAAAGTGTTTTTAATACAAAAAAAGTCAACCTTCAAATAATTATGTTCAGTTATGCACTCAATACTTGGTTGGGAATCCTTTTGCAGAAATGACTGCTTCAATGCGGCGTGGCATGGAGGCGATCAGCCTGTGGCACTGCTGAGGTGTTATGGAGGCCCAGGATGCTTCGATAGCGGCCTTAAGCTCATCCAGAGTGTTGGGTCTTGCGTCTCTCAACTTTCTCTTCACAATATCCCACAGATTCTCTATGGGGTTCAGGTCAGGAGAGTTGGCAGGCCAATTGAGCACAGTAATACCATGGTCAGTAAACCATTTACCAGTGGTTTTGGCACTGTGAGCAGGTGCCAGGTCGTGCTGAAAAATGAAATCTTCATCTCCATAAAGCTTTTCAGCAGATGGAAGCATAGAGTGCTCCAAAATCTCCTGATAGCTAGCTGCATTGACCCTGCCCTTGATAAAACACAGTGGACCAACACCAGCAGCTGACATGGCACCCCAGACCATCACTGACTGTGGGTACTTGACACTGGACTTCAGGCATTTTGGCATTTCCCTCTCCCCAGTCTTCCTCCAGACTCTGGCACCTTGATTTCCGAATGACATGCAAAATTTGCTTTCATCCGAAAAAAGTACTTTGGACCACTGAGCAACAGTCCAGTGCTGCTTCTCTGTAGCCCAGGTCAGGCGCTTCTGCCGCCGTTTCTGGTTCAAAAGTGGCTTGACCTGGGGAATGCGGCACCTGTAGCCCATTTCCTGCACACGCCTGTACACGGTGGCTCTGGATGTTTCTACTCCAGACTCAGTCCACTGCTTCCGCAGGTCCCCCAAGGTCTGGAATCGGTCCTTCTCCACAATCTTCCTCAGGGTCCGGTCACCTCTTCTCATTGTGCAGCGTTTTCTGCCACACTTTTTCCTTCCCACAGACCTCTTGCTTGAGGGTGTCAATGATGGCCTTCTGGTCAGCAGTCAGGTCGGCAGTCTTACCCATGATTGCGGTTTTGAGTAATGAACCAGGCTGGGAGTTTTTAAAAGCCTCAGGAATCTTTTGCAGGTGTTTAGAGTTAATTAGTTGATTCAGATGATTAGGTTAATAGCTCGTTTAGAGAACCTTTTCATGATATGCTAATTTTTTGAGATAGGAATTTTGGGTTTTCATGAGCTGTATGCCAAAATCATCAATATTAAAACAATAAAAGGTTTGAACTACTTCGAGTTGTGTGTAATGAATCTAAAATATATGAAAGTCTAATGTTTATCAGTACATTACAGAAAATAATGAACTTTATCACAATATGCTAATTTTTTGAGAAGGACCTGTATATATATATATATATATATATATATATATATTATTATTATTATTATTATTATTATTATTATTATTAAATGCAATGTATATGTTGTTGTAATTTTAGGTCACATCAGAAATAGTACTAATAGTAATAATAATAATGATAATAAAATTCAAAGGACCAAATAAAATGTTAAACAATAGAAATTATTATTATTATAATTATTATTATTATTATTATTATTATTATTATTATTATTAAATGCAACATAAAAACATTAAAAGTATTAACAAAATTTTAAAAGTAAACAATAAAAAATAAATAAAATGATGATAATAATAATAATAATAATAATTATTATTATTATTATTATTATTCATGATAATTAATACAATGTATATGTTGTTGTTATTTTAGGTCACATCAGAAATAAGAAGAAGAAGAAGAAGAAGAAATGACCAAACAAAATTATTATTATAATTATTATTAAACGTAACATTCATTATTTTTTAAGTATAAAATTAGTAAACGAAAAAATATAATTATTATTATTATTAATAAATACAACATTACTTTTTCTTTTTAAGTATAAAATTAGTAAAAATAAATAAATAATAATAATAGTGCATCATTAATTATTTTTATTTTAATAGTATAAAATATCTAAATTATTTATATACATATATATATATATATATATTTAAAAAATATATATTATTATTATTATTTTTATTATTATTATTGCTGACACTTATACCGCTGTAAGCAATTCATACTGCATTTGACGGAAACGAGAGCAGAGCTTTTCTTTTGACTGAAAACTCCAGCTTCAGTGGAAACAGGCTTACAAAAACACATGCAGTGAAATGCTGATGCGAATATAAAGTGTAACCGATGGCCGTTGCATTCCCAAACGCACACTAAACTCACAGCACATGCAATAAACGAGTTCACTGCATTCATTCACTGTAAACAGAGCCATTCTGAGTTGCAGATCACGAGCTGATCGCCTGAACGAAATGCACGCTTCGCTTTGAAACGTGCAGCGAAAACACACTTGATGAAGGGATTAAGCCATATTGTGCTTTTGGTTTGACTGAGGCAAAAGCATGTCCCAAAACACAACCACAACCTTTGAGATTTTTTATGTTAGAATAAGAAGTTTAAATATATTTTAAAAACTACACTTTTTGCCCGGAAGACCTATCGCTTCATACCGTCATGTGACTACGCTAATATCGAGACATTACTATTGCGATATTACGATAATTATTCTTCTTCTTCTTCTTCTTATTACTCTTGTAGACATACATTAGTTTTCTGCACTTTTTGAAACGGCGTGAGTTTGAAATGGTGTGATGTAATGCAAGTAAATGATTTTACACAAACTATCCCATTAACCTGATCCCCCAAACCTGCTTACAGCGCTAGGATCATATATTCGGCTCTCCATATCTGTACTCCGCTATTCTGTTCGAGTCCCAGACAGTGATTGAAAACCCAGCGACTGAGCAGGTGTCTCCTAAAAGCTGAATGGACTGGTTAAGTGGCTTTGCCAGGCATGACAGTGGCGGTTTTCCCGGTCCTCTCGGGCGTAATGGATAATTCCCAACCTAGCGCTTTTTAATATTGCATTTCCGATATTAAACACTTCGTCAGCTTCGCTGCCCTGGAGGAGAGACACTACTATGACAGATGAGAAAAATTTCCCCCTCGTTAAAAATGTAGGAGACTGTGTCTAGAAACGCGAGGTGACGCGGGGACACGTCCCTCTCGCTCCGGCTGCGTCGTCCATCATCGCGGTCGCCGTTCGGATTGGCCCACGTGTGTCCGGCTTTGGGATTCGGGCTCTTCGGGTCTGGCTGAGGTCAGCACAAGCGGGACGGCAGCTATTGTTGGAGCGCTTCATTGTTTGGACAACTAATGAAAGAGTCCACTCAGCCGAAAGGAGCTGGTTGTGTCGCTAATCAGGTGTGAACAGCTTCCGCTATCACTGTGAGACTTCACTTTTCACAGCTAGTCACAAAACAGGCCAAGTCGTGCCTAAAAAGTGTGGAAGTCTTTGTGTTAGAGTACAGAAGTGTTTGTAAGAGTTGGCTAACTTGATTTAGCTAACCATTTCTGACTTTAGTGTTCAATTTAATCCGATTTTAAAAGTGTATGTGTTTATTCTGAACGCACAAATGGTTCTTCATCATAACTTTTGATTTTACTTTGAAATAATGGCATTTCTTCATGAGATTCACCCAAGTGGGCAGATGTTTAGCTGGAAAGCTATTATAGTCTTCGTTATAAGTAGCTTGCTAGCTGAACAACCCACTCTGCAGTCCATCATAATTAAAGTACAGCGAACACAATAAAAGCCACTTAAAGACATTCACCTCTAAGATTGCGTCAAGCATGTGCTTTGTATTTTTAGCTACCTGCTCTAGTAATTGCTAGTTATGCAACATGCGCACTTTCTTTGATAACGTATATAAAATGTAAAACTGACACACTCTCTACCTCCAGAGCCGCCGCCTGCCTCCATATAACACTTCATATGCTTTACCGGAGGTGTCAAAGGTCAACTGACTCATTGATGGAGCGACGAGGCCTGCAGCCTGAACCTCCTCTCAGTCCCTTGGATCCTTCTCGACGTGTGTGTGTGTGTGTGTGTGTGTGTGTTTTTCTCGACTCCCACGACGCAGAATGTCATCTCCACTTCTGCTCTCTCTAACACAGTGGCAGGAAAGCAGTGAGACAGCTAGTCATTAACGCATCCCTCTCTCCGTTGAGCATGGAGCGGGACACCTGCGTGGTGCTGCGCAGCCCTACGGCGCTAATTGGTGCAACAGCAAGTCATAAATTAGAGGGCAGGGTGAGGGTGTGAAGGACGGAATCAACAGCTCTGGCCTTTCGCAGAGAATTTCACGCCGCTTGAGCGAGCCAATCACTGGGCCGCACAGACGACTACACTGAAACTAGAAGTTTTGACAGCCCTTACCTCCTCTCAGTCCCTGGGATCCTGAACTGCATGTGTGATACGTGGGTGGATAGATAGATGGATGATGAATGGACAGTGGCTGATGGATATGATGGATGGATGATAGATGGACGATGATGGATGGATGGACAGATATATCAATGGATGAATGATGAATAGATGAATAAATGGACGGATGATAGATGGCTGATAGATAGACTGATGGGTCAAAGATGGATGGATGGATGATAGATCAATGGATGGATGTGGAGAATGGATGGATGGATAGACGATGATAGATGTATTGATGAACGGATGATAGATTGAAGGACAGATGATAGACGAACGGATGATGGATTGTTGGATGGATGGGTGGATAGATGGACAATAATGTTTGATAATTGGATTGAAGGATGGATGGTGTGTGGAGGGATAGATGGATGGATGAATGTACGGATGTTGAATGGATAGATGTATGGATGGAAAGATGATAGTCGGACAGATGTATGGATATACTAATGTGTCAAAAATGGCTAGGAGGATTGGATGGATGGATGAATAGATTGATGGTCAAAAATGGATGGATGATGAACAGATGATTATCAAATGAACGTGGAAGAATAAAAAGGTGTCGAAAATAGCTAGATGGATGGATGGATGATAGACTATGATGGATGAATGGACGGATGATAGATGAATGAATGAACGGATGATGGATGGATGGATGATGGACAGATGATGAATGGATGATAGATGGACAGGTGATGGATGGATAGATGGATGGTAGATCAATGGATAGATGATAGACAGATGGAGAGATGACAGATAAATGAATGGATGGATAAATAGATTGATGGTAAAAAAAAATGGATGGATGGATGATGGATGGAAGGATTGGACAGATGAATGGATGGACAGATGATAGATGGATAAATAGATTGATGATAAAAAATGGGTGGGTGGGTGGGTGGATGGATGGATGGATGAATAGATTGATGGTCAAAAATGGATGGAAAAATGATTGGATGGGTGGATGAATGGATTGAGGGGTCAAAAATGGCTGGGTAAATGGATGGATGGATGAATAGATTGATGGTCAAAAATGGATGGAAAAATGATGGATGGATGGATGAATGGATAGATTGATGGGTCAAAAATGGTTGGGTAAATGGATGGATGGATGGATGGATGGGTAGGTGGATGATGAATGGATGGATAGATGGACAGTGATGGATGATGGATGGATAGATGGATGTTAGATATATTAATGGATGGATGATAGATAATAAACAGATGATAGATGAACAGATGATGGATTGTTGGATGGATGGATGATAGATGGATGACAATGATGGATGGATGGATGGATGGGTGGTTGGACAGATGATGGATTGTTGGATGAATGGACAGATGGATGGATGGATAAATAGATGAACAGATTGATGGTCAAAAATGGATGGAGAGATGATGGATGTATGGAAGGATGGATGTATGGATAGATTGAGGGATCACAAATGGCTGGGTAAATGGATGAATGGATGGATAGATGGACAATGATAGATGGATAGATGGATGTTAGATGTATTAATGGAAGGATGATTAATAATAAACAGATGATAGATGAACAGATGATGCATTGTTGGGTGGATGGACAGATGGATGGATGATAGATGGATGACAATGATGGATGGATGATGGTTTGATAGATGGATGGATGGATGATTGGACAGATGATGGATTGTTGGATGGATGGATGGATGGATAGATGGACGATGATGATGGATGGATGATGTTTGATGGATGGATGGATGATAAATATATGACAATGATGGATAAATTATATATGGATGGACAGATGATGAACAGATGATAACCAAATGGACAGGTGGATGATAGAAAGGTGTCGAAAATAGCTAGGTCGATGGATGGATGGATGGATGGACAATGATGGATGGAAGGAATGGATGAATGGATGGATGGATGGATGGATGAAAGGATGAAAGGAAGAATGTACAGATGATGGCTTGATGGGTGGGTCGATAGATAGATAGACAGATTGATAGATAGGTTGAAAATGGCTCGGTGGGTGGATGCATAAAAGAGTAAATAGTAATAAGTTGAAATTTGGATGGATGGAGGGATGGATAGATGATAGATAGATTGATGGTAGATTGATGGATAATAGTTATATAGACGGGTAAAAAGATGTGTGTAGTTGGATAGATATGTAGAAGAGTGAAAAGAATCATAAAACAATGGATAGATAAATCGATGGGTGGGTGGATTGATAGAAGGATGGATTGATATGTAAATGAATGGGTAGGTAGATGATAGATAAGTAAATGGAAATACAGATGTAGAAAGAGATGGGTGGGTAGGTATGTAGGTAGATAAATGAATGGATAGACATATAGACATGTAGATGGGTAGAAACAGTGATAAATAGATGGATAGGTGTAAAAAAGATAGACATAGAATAATGATTAGATGAATAGAGATAGCTACCAATATGTGTCTAGATAGATAAATGTCAATGGCAGAAAGAGACTCGTCAGTGTTTTCTGCTCAGAGTCAAGTGATAATCGTCTCTCAGACGGCCTTGTCCTCACTTCTCTCTCGGTCTGGTTTTGAATACTGTGAATTGAGACACATGTGAGTGCAGCAGCACTCAAGGGTCATTAGAGACACGCCGTCCTCAATCAAACCCACGACCCAGTAACACAGCCAGCGAACAACTAATGATGCTGTTCACACAATGTCTCTACTACTACTTTCACCAAGGTTCCTCTGAACCGCAGAGGAAAATGTCATGCTAATAATATTTCACCTGATATAGTAATTCTGTGCGCCTCTTAATCTCTAACGTCAAAAGTTATTACACAGTAAAGCCCACGAGACCATACTGCTTTTACCACGCTTTGCAACAGAGGCAGAATAAAACATTACTACAATGATAAACCAAAAATGTAAGAATTATTATTAATAGTATTAATATTATTATGAAAATATTATTTTTTGTAATTTTTTGTAAATTAGTAATTTTTTCTACTGCACTTTTTTGCCTGTGTAACTCTACACAAGCGCAAGCGAAGATATCGACATGTTTAAGATGCTGTCTAGAGATCATCATGATGACCAATTAGAATCCATTACCCGAAAACAATGTGCGGCGTCAAGCGTCCCACAATTAGTAGCATGCCTTAATTAAATCAGAGCTATTCTGGACTGATAACCTGCTGCGGAATCACGCAAATGTGTTCCTTCATTATTATAGGAGGTGCGCCGTTTTGCTCATTCTAACTTCACGGCTGGAGATTTTTGGTGACGCATAAGTGTTAAGCATTAATAAGCATTGATTTTAGAGTTGTGTTGCCACTTTACAGGAATATTTCCTCCAAAAATGCAAGTTTGCGGAAAAAATTACAAACCCTAAGGCCATGTAAGATGTAGATGAGTTCGTTTCTTCATTAGATTTGGAGTAATGTAGCATTCCATCACTTACATCACATTTACATTTAGTCATTTAGCAGACACTTTTATCCAAAGCGACGTACAAATGAGGACAAGATGAGAAGTGTGTTTTTAGCCGATTCTTTAAGATGGCTAAGGACTCAGCTGGTCGGATTGAATTGGGTAGGTTATTCCACCAAAAGGGAACATTTAAGGTAAAAGTCAGTGAAAGATAACAATAATGCGCCGTTCGCTTGCAGAACGTAAGCTTCTAGAGGGCACATAAGTCTGAAGTAGTAAATTGAGGTAAAGGTGTGCAGAGCCAGTGGTGGTTTTGTAAGCAAACATTAATGCCTTAAATTGTATGCGAGCAGCTATTGGTAGCCGGTGCATATGATAAAGAGAGGTGTGATGTGCGTTCTTTTCGTCTCGTTGAAAATTTATCTTGCCGCTGCATTCTGGGTCAATTGTAAAGGTTTGATTGAACTGGCTGGAAGACCTGCCAAGAGAGCAGTGCAATAGTCCAGCCTGGACAGAACAAGAGATTGAACAAGAAGATGTGAAGCATGTCCTGAAAGGAATGGCCTGATTTATCTGATGTTGAATAAAGCAAATCTGCAGGATCCGGGCAGTTTTAGCAATGTGGTCTGAGAAAGTCAGCTGATCATCTATCATAACTGTTTTTGAAGGAGTTATGGTTGATGTGTCTGACTGAATGTTAAAATTGTGATGAAACAATGGGTTTGATGGAAACACAAGCAGTTCTGTCTTGGCAAGATTTAGTTGAAGGTAATGATCCTTCATCCAGCAAGAAATGTCTGTTAGACTAGCTGAGATGCAAGTAGCTATCAGGATGGAATGAGAGGTAGAGTTAAGTGTCATCAGCATAGCAGTGATATGAAAAACCATGTTTCTGAATGACAGAACTTAGTGATGCCATGTAGACAGAGAAGAGAAGTGGACCAAGAACAGAGCCCTGAGGCACTCCAGTAGTTAGATGTTGCCACTTGGACACCTCACCTCTCCAAGATACCTTGAAGGACCTATCTGAGAAGTAAGACTCAAACCACTGGAGTGCAGTTCCTGAGATGCCTTTTGCCAATAGGGTTGACAGGAGGATTTGGTGGTTAACCGTGTCCGAAGCAGCAGACAGACACAGCAAGATAAGTATTGAAGATTTGGAATCTGTTTTTGCCAGTTTTAGGGCTTCAACAACTGAGAGCAAGGCAGTCACTTGCTCACCAATGGATCCTCTGCCGTGAATGGGTGCCGTCAGCTGATAAAAACATCACAATAATCCACTCCAGTCCATCACTTAAAATCGTGAAAAGCCAAAAGCTGCATGTTTAGAAGAAACAAATTCATCATTCTGGTGTTTAACCTTCAAAAATACAAGTCTATAATCCATATTATGTATTTATTTATGTATTTTTGAAGTTAAAACGCCAGAACGATGAATTAGTTCCTGAAAAACACGCAGCTTTTGGCTTTTCAAGATGTTAAGTGATGGACTGGAGTGGATTGTTTGCAGATTATTTTGATGTTTTTTTATCAGCTGACGGCACCCATTCACTGCAGAGGATCCATTGGTGAGCAAGTGATGGAATGCTACATTTCTCCAAATCTAATGAAGAAACAAACTCATCTACATCTGACATGGCCTTAGGGTTTGTACATTTTCCCACATTTTTACATTTTTTTGATGACGTATTGTTGAATAAAGTAATTATTTTTGTTTTATTCACGTACAAAAGTATTCTCGTAGCTTTGTAAAATTTTGGTTGAACCACTGATGGCAGATGGACTATTTTGATGACGTCTTTCATACTTTTCTGGGCCTTGACAGTGTTATTTACTTGGCAGTCAATGGGAGAGCCACAAAGCTTAATGATGACAATTTTCATTTTGGGGTGGAGTTACCCTTTAAGACTTTAGCTGATGGACTAGAGTGGTGTGGATTACTTTGATGCTTTTATCAGCTGTTTGGACTCTCATTCTGACGGCACCCATTCACTTCAGAGGACCCATTGGTGAGCAAGTGCTACATTTCTCCAAATCTGATGAAGAAACAGACTCATCTACATCTTGGATGGCCTGAGGGTGAGTACATTTTCATTTCTGGGTGAACTCTTCCTTTAGGTCACTGCAAGCAAAGCGAATCACGTTGTTTTTCCTGCCGGTTTTATATGAAGGCCGCTAGTCGCTAAGCCCTACAGGAAATCAAACCCGTCTAATCTCAAGCCCTCCAACCCATCCCTTTCCACCAGCTGTATTTGTCTCTCTTATCACCTCCGAGTCAATTACCGGATCAAACGGGTCGGTTAGGTACAGCTGTCGAAGGCGGACACAAGCTTTGGATCTGATACAAGATTCCATCAGTTATTCCGCGGGTCAAACGAGAGGTCGCACGTCTTCTGTCAGCTACGGCTAATGCTCTGCTAATTACTCTGAGATATTGAAACCAGAAACGGACGAATACTCAGAAATATTCTGCGGACGGGTGGCTCGTGGAGGCTGTTTTTAGCATAATGGCTTCAGGGCTGAAGGCTCTCGATAGGTAATGACCTCTCGTACCATTTTAGAAACGTTCAGATCTTCTATTTGTAGATATTTTCTTCTTTTTCATCCATCACTGTCTCTCAATTGCATCTTTTATAGAGCACTGAGAGGATGTGGGTCATGAACAGTGCAAAAGGAGTCACAGGACCTTAGATCTTGTCCACTAGGACTTAAAAGCCATCTGTAGACCCTTGAGAAACTTCCTGAATTGATGAGTTTTACAATCCAAACAATGTTTTTGTAGATTTTATTTTAAAAAATAAGTACTTTAAAGATTGTTTGACCTTTTTGCGACTTTTTAGAAGAAAGCTGAAAAAGCTGTGGTCACATTTTCTGTTGCTCTGCAAAATATCGCTGGTAAAATCCAGTAATTTCAAGCAATCAGGAGTTTTGGGTTAAGGCAAAATGATTCCTTAAATGCAGATTTCACAATAGGTTCAAGTTTTTTGAAATGTGCCCAAACGTTGACAAAAAATGATTCAAAGCCGAAGTGCCACAATATGAACATACAAATGGCTTTATTTTAGTTTAATATATATAAATAAATAAGATGAATATTAAAATTCAAATAATAAAAACTAAATAAAATCCAATAAAAAAATAAGTAAATAATAATAAAGCAATCAAAATGAATTATTTTTAGCTTTAGAAACTCATTAATTTAAATAATAGAACAATAAAATGAAAAAAATAAATATAGTTTTTATATTTTAATACATTCAAATAAAAATACCCTGACCCGGGACCTCTGAAGTAGCTCGGGTATATTTGTATGTATCGAATGGGACAAAATGATTGATTTTTCTTTTATGCCAAAAATCATTAGGATATTAAATAAAGGTCATGTTCGATGAAGATATTTTGTAAATATATCAAAACTTAACTTTTGATTAGTAATATTACTTCAAATAGTTGTATCTCGTTCAAATGTTGTCCATACATCAATGACAAACTTATTTATTCAGCTTTCAGATATACAAATCTCAGTTTAACAAAATTGACCTGTATGACTGGTTTTGTGGTCCAGGGTCACATATACAGTACATTACAATAATAATTACAATAATACTAATTTTACAGTTTGTTGAATTAGTTCTAGTTGTTATTTACACATTTCAGTATTCAAATTAGTTTGACTTGTGCCTTGTAATGTACTGTATTTCCACTTACAAGTCAAGAAAAATGAAAATATGTGTTTTTCCATCACTATTTCTGTTTACAGATTCCCTGGCAATCATCACAACACTATCATCATAGCAGAGAGTTCTGCCTGTGGCAATCTTCAGAAAATGTCCCAGTCTAGTTCTAGTCAGTGAGGTTTCATGTTTAATTTAGCCCTGACACGTTCGTTTTTGGGAAACGGGAGCTCGGGAGATTCTTAGAAGAGATTTCACATTAGCTAATCTGCATTTATAAATGCCAGCACTTTCCTTGTCGTTTCTTTGTCTTTGTTATTTGCAGTAACGCTCCCTGATGTCTTCCGAGGGACTGACTGCTCAGGACGCACTGACGAGTCGAGACGCGGCTCTCGGTTTGCGTGCACGTGTGGGTGTTCATGACGAGTGAAAGATCAGAACAGCAAGTGTCTGCGTTCGATCTCCGGACTACAGTGTGGATATTTTTAGATCACGGTTCCTTTGAAGAGAGAGAATGAGGCTCCGGCCGCTGTCTGATCTCGATGTGATTTCTCTGTCTTTTTTTCTTACTGTCCACGTTCTCCGCTTGCTAACATGAAAAACGCCTGAAACATTCATGCGTTTTAGTCAGTGTTGCAGCGCAGGGCCACGAGGCCTTGCGTTTTTCATAGAGAATACAAAGAACGTAAATAAAACATCAATTACATAGATCCAGACGTGCATTTATTGAATGGCAGCTACATCTATCTTAAATAGCCCGTTCACACCAATGACTATGAAGTTGTAATCATTCTATTTCTATAGTGATAACATCACAGAGTAAAGATATCATTCGAATCACTTTCAGAGCGTTTTTTCCAGCTGATTAACACATCTTTGTTTTTTTTTTTGTTTTTTTGTGTTTTTTTTTCTTTTGGGTGTTATCCCATAAAACTACAGAAACAGTCACAACTGAAACATTTGGTAAAGTTTCGGAAGTGACATCTTTGGGTTTTTGGGTGTTATCCCATACAATTGTCACTACCGAAACGGTCATGACCCAAACAGGGTGAAGTTTTGGTAGTGGCATCTTAGTGTTTTGGGTGTTATCCCATAAAATTGTAACTACTGAAACATAACCGAAACATTTTGTGAAGTTTCTGAAGTGACATCTTTGGGTTTATTGGGTGTTATCCCATTCACTATTCACTACCGAAATGGTCACAACTGAAAAATTTGGTGAAGTTTCTGAAGTGACATCTTTGGGTTTATTGGGTGTTATCCCATTCACTATTCACTACCGAAGCGGTCACAACTGAAAAATTTGGTGAAGTTTCGGTAGTGAAATCTTTGTTTTTTTTTGGGTGTTATCCCATTCAATATTCACTACCGAAATGGTCACAACCAAAAAATTTAGTGAAGTTTCGGAAGTGATATCTTTGGTTTTTTTTGGGTGTTATCCCATTCAATATTCACTACCGAAATGGTCACAACCAAAAAATTTGGTGAAGTTTCGGTAGTGACATCTTTGGGTTTTTTGGGTGTTATCCCATAAAATTGTAACTGCTGAAACAATCACAACCGAAACATTTTGTGAAGTTTTGGAAGTGACATCTTTGGGTTTATTGGGTGTTATCCCATAAAATTGTAACTACTGAAACATAACCGAAACATTTTGTGAAGTTTCTGAAGTGACATCTTTGGGTTTATTGGGTGTTATCCCATTCAATATTCACTACCGAAACGGTCACAACCGAAAAATTTGGTGAAGTTTCGGTAGTGACATCTTTGGGTTTTTTGGGTGTTATCCCATAAAATTGTAACTGCTGAAACAATCACAACCGAAACATTTTGTGAAGTTTTGGAAGTGACATCTTTGGGTTTATTGGGTGTTATCCCATAAAATTGTAACTACTGAAACATAACCGAAACATTTTGTGAAGTTTTGGAAGTGACATCTTTGGGTTTATTGGGTGTTATCCCATTCAATATTCACTACCGAAACGGTCACAACCGAAAAATTTGGTGAAGTTTCGGTAGTGACATCTTTGGGTTTTTTGGGTGTTATCCCATAAAATTGTAACTGCTGAAACAATCACAACCGAAACATTTTGTGAAGTTTTGGAAGTGACATCTTTGGGTTTATTGGGTGTTATCCCATAAAATTGTAACTACTGAAACACAACCGAAACATTTTGTGAAGTTTCTGAAGTGACATCTTTGGGTTTATTGGGTGTTATCCCATTCACTATTCACTACCGAAATGGTCACAACTGAAAAATTTGGTGAATTTCGGTAGTGACATCTTTGGGTTTTTTGGGTGTTATCCCATTCAATATTCACTACCAAAATGGTCACAACCAAAAAATTTAGTGAAGTTTCAGAAGTGATATCTTTGGGTTTTTTGGGTATTATCCCATAAAATTTTAACTATCGAAACAATCACAACCGAAACATTTTGTGAAGTTTTGGAAGTGACATCTTTGGGTTTATTGGGTGTTATCCCATTCAATATTCACTACCGAAGCGGTCACAACCGAAAAATTTGGTGAAGTTTCGGTAGTGAAATCTTTGGGTTTTTTTGGATGTTATCCCATTCAATATTCACTACCAAAATGGTCACAACCAAAAAATTTAGTGAAGTTTCAGAAGTGATATCTTTGGGTTTTTTGGGTATTATCCCATAAAATTTTAACTATCGAAACAATCACAACCGAAACATTTTGTGAAGTTTTGGAAGTGACATCTTTGGGTTTATTGGGTGTTATCCCATTCAATATTCACTACCGAAACGGTCACAACCGAAAAATTTGGTGAAGTTTCGGTAGTGACATCTTTGGGTTTTTTGGGTGTTATCGCATAAAATTGTAACTACTGAAACAATCACAACCGAAACATTTTGTGAAGTTTCGGAAGTGACATCTTTGGGTTTATTGGGTGTTATCCCATAAAATTGTAACTACTGAAACATAACCGAAACATTTTGTGAAGTTTCTGAAGTGACATCTTTGGGTTTATTGGGTGTTATCCCATTCAATATTCACTACCGAAATGGTCACAACCAAAAAATTTGGTGAAGTTTCGGAAGTGATATCTTTGGGTTTTTTGGGTATTATCCCATAAAATTTTAACTACCGAAACAATCACAACTGAAACATTTTGTGAAGTTTTGGAAGTGACATCTTTGGGTTTTTTGGGTTTTATCCCATTCAATATTCACTACCGAAACGGTCACAACCTAAAAAAATTTGGTGAAGTTTCGGTAGTGACATCTTTGGGTTTTTTGGGTGATATCCCACTCAATATTCACTACCGAAGCGGTCACAACCGAAAAATTTGGTGCAGTTTCAGAAGTGACATCTTTGGGTTTTTTGGATGTTATCCCATTCAATATTCACTACCAAAGTGGTCACAACCAAAACATTTGGTGAGGTTTCGATATAGTGACATTTTTGTTTTTTGGGTGTTATCCCATAAAATTTTCACTACTGAAACAGTCACAATCAAAACATGTCATCATTGTTTTTCTGTAATGACAAAAGGGAACACTTAATCCTTTTAGTAGTGTTTTAGTATGTGGGTTAAAATTTTGCAATGTGATGTGGTGTCACTACCGAAATATAGGATGTTTTATCAAAAATAATGTATACTGCATGATCAACTAAGATATTTTTGTAAGAATAATGATGATGAAAATTGTATGTTATTCATTCATTTATTTTTCAGAGAAATATAATCTGGTGTCACATCGGTCAACATTCCATGCCATATGGCATTTTAATTCTTCAGTTTGAAATGCAGTAAGTATGAGAGATTTCTTTTCAAATAGAATTCAGTTTATGTGATTTTTCAGACCTTGGACAGTTATAGAATCTAATAAAGTATGCTACTTTTATAGCATATAAAGAATTTCTTCTAGTTGCTTTGTTCTGAAATATTTCATTGCGTAGTAAGTGTGAAGTCTATAGAATGACTGTAGAACATGAGCAAAATCTGCAAAACGCATGGAGGTTAATAAGCATAAATGTCATATTGTGACATAAAGTGAAACACACATGAAGAGAAGACAATGAGGATAATGAATTGTACCATGTTTCATACTTCACTCTCTAGTGTGACAGTGTTAAATGGGGCTGTGATGTATCTCACCACACAAAGGGTTTGTTTTAATATTCAGCATATATTTGAATGCATGGACAGGAAAGAAACTCGTAAAACCAGGCGCTCCAGAGTTAAGCGTTTTTTCTTTTTTACGTTCTCATTCTTCATTATCCTCCACCTGCGTGTGGCTTTTGATTGAGGTGATGAGCCTGAACGGGGGAATATTCTCTGGTGCGCTCGTTCGCCATTCATTTTGTAATTCCTCTCTGTCGCTACACTTTTCATCGCATTCAGCTGCACTGTTATTGAAGCTACAATAATTCTATTACGGAGACAAAAGCCAGAGATCTGTCAGGAAGACAGTGAAGTGGATTGTGCTGGGGTTTGAATGAGAATCGAGAAGACGTCACCTTCTTTTTTTATATAGACGCATATTGTGTGACTAACACTATTGTGGATTAACCACAGTACAAAATGTGTAAAAAGACTGATTCTTCACTTTTTCTCTATTTTTCAGGTGTTGAGGCATGTGTCTTGGAATAAAAATCTGATCACATTGTGTGTAACGGTAATGACGCATAATGCTTATCAGATCAGAGGTTAATCTAAATTCAAAATTCAAATTCTGTACGATTTATCCGCCTTCACTGTACCCTCATGGACCCCTGGTTGAAAACCCTATAAAAGATCTCATCAAAGCACATCATGTGGTCGCATTAAAGCTGGGCGCGTCGCCGTACGCGAGTGAAATGCTCTGAAATTATCTGTATCCCACACAATCGTCCTCCATCCTTATCGGCGGCCTGATCTAATATGTTTTTACAGTTTGTGAAGTCCACAACGCAGCGCTGTGAGTAATATAAGCTGCTTTAACTGATGATATTTGCACAAGTGCTCGTTTTCCTTGAAGCTTCATTTGAGCGTACGACTGCTCTTTTAGGTTTATATTGTATGTCGGCATGATAAAGGTCAGACCTTGATAGCTCTGTGAAAGTGGGATAATTTCACTGACTACACTTTCAATATTAAAGTGCTTGAAATCTAAATATGACACAGAATGATAATAATCTTTAGATTTATGCATTTACTGAAGGGTTTGCTGCTGACAGTCTGTGAAAAACCTGCCACCACAATTCTAGTAGTTTCTAGGGTCATCGATGTGGTCACTACAGTAGGTGATTTCTGGTTAGTTACTAGGGTGTTTTCTAAGGTGTTCTGGGTGATCATCACAGTAGGTGTTTTTTAGGTAGTTATTACTGCAACTAGTTGCTAGTGTGCTCTGGGTGGTTACTATGGTGCACTGGGCGGTTTCTATGGTGTTCTGAGTGTGGGTGATTACTAGCATGTTCTGGTTAGAGTGTTCTGGGTAGTTTCTAGTTTTTTTTCTGGGTGATCACTACAGTAAGCAGTTTCTGGTTAGTTACTAGGGTGTTTTTGTTGGTTTCTAGGGTGTTCTGGGAGGTTACTGGGGTGTTTTGGGCAGTTGCTACAGCAAGTAGTTGCTAGGGTGCTCTGAGGAGTTACCAGGGTGTTCTGGTGGTTACTTGGGTGTTTCTAGGGTGTTCTAGGTGGTTCCTAGGGTGTTCTGGGTGGTTTCTAGGGTATTCTGGGTGATCACTACAGTAGGTGGTTTCCAGTTAGTTATTAGGGTGTTTTGGGTGGTTACTAGTTCATTTCTAGAGCGTTCTGGGTGGTTACTAAGGTGTTCTGGGAAGTAGTTGCCCAGCAAGTAGTTGCTAGGGTCCTCTGAGTGGTTACTTGGGTGCTTCTAGGGCAGGGTTCCTCAATTAATTTTCACCGAGGGCCAAATTCTGCCAACAATACCAAGCTGAGGGCCACCGACCATGTTATGACCAAAATGTTTGCTCTTGTTGTTGCTGCTGTTTTTGTTGTTATTGTTGTTTTTTTTTTGTTAAAAGATTTAGAAGATAAATATTCAGCTTTTTTCACAGAAGTTAGGTTGTTTTATTCAAACAATTATGAACATTTTTGTATTCAGAATATTAAATTTCTGGTTGAATATTAAAAAAAAAGGAACAAACAAAAAATCTGGATTCCCATGTCAACTGTTCCTTCTCACACTGGGTCTGCACTTTCCCTAATTGCACATTTAATTATTAGATCTATCAGCATTAATATTTTTAGATTTTGGGGGGATCAAACTGTGGGTCACTGTGTCCCAACCAGACGTGACACGATAAAACGTATCTTTTCCATGTAGTTGTCCTAACCATGCGCGCAGTGACAAGCGAAACGGATTTTATTTTTCAAAATGGTTTCAATTTCTGTGACATCGCGGCTGGAACAACATACAAACTATGACCGTGATAATCCCAGGTGATTGCATGCTTTATTCATTGTTAAAATAGTCGAATGTGAGTTTGAATATCATATTGAGTGACATTTATAGCCATACTAAAAGCAACAACAGATTACATCAGATCTAAAAATAAAATAAAACAAACATTAAAACTGCGAACTTAATGCAAACCAACAAGTGTTTTCCACGACAAAGAAGGTACCAGTCACTCAGTATGTAGTTTTAATAATGTTAAATATTTAAATAGCTATTTATATAGGTTTAATATTTATTAATTAGATTAAAAAACTTGTCAATTTCGTTGTGAGTAGTGTGCTTCTCGCTTTTGAATGGCTGTGATATTTAATGATTCTGTCGCATTGCGTTCTTGCATCGCGTCTGGTTAGGAGTGTGAAGTGGCTTTCACACCGAACGTGGAAAGTGCTGCGCTGGCCGCGGGGTTCAGCACAGCCCTTCAGAGCTCAGCCGGAAAATTTCAGCTATTTTAAAGTTTGACCGCGGGTTGCGCGCCAGTGGTGCGCTCCGCTGCTAGTACACTTAAAAGTCGACGACGCAGCAACAAACCGTCCTCGTGAGGCGCAAGCCAAGCCAAATAAATAGGTTTCATAGCTCAGTGCTTTATGCGTTTGGTGTGAAAGCCCTTAAAAGGCTGAATTTTCATGACACATTATTTGAAATTAGCGCGGGCCAAATAATTTTCTCTCACTGGCCGGACGTGGCCCATGGGCCGCCTATTGAGGAACCCTGTTCTAGGGTGTTGTAGGTGGTTCCTGGGGTGTTCTGAGTGGTTAGGGTGTTCTGGGTGATCACTACAGTAAGTGGTTTCTGGTTAGTTAGTTAGTTAGGATGTTCTGTGAGTATTCTGGGTGATCACTACAGTGGGTGGTTTCTAGTTGGTTACTTGGGCATTTTTAGAATGTTGTGGGTAGTTTGTAGGGTTTTCTGGGTGATTACTACAGAAAGTGATTTCTGGTTAGTTACTAGGGTGTTCTGGGCGGTTACTAGGGTGTTCTGGGCAGTTACTACAGCAACTAATTGCTAGGGTTCTCTGGGCGGTTACTAGGGTGCACTGGGTGGTTTCTATGGTGTTCTGGGTGATCAAAACAGTTGGTGGTTTTTGGTTAGTTAGTATGGTGTTTTGGGTGGTTTACTAGTGGATTTCTAGGGTGTTCTGGGCAGTTACTACAACAACTAGTTGCTAGGGTGCTCTGGCGGTTACTAGGGTGTTCTGGGCAGTTACTACAACAACTAGTTGCTAGGGTGCTCTGGGCGGTTACTTGGGTGCTCTGGGCAGTTACTACAACAACTAGTTGCTAGGGTGCTCTGGGCGGTTACTTGGGTGCTCTGGGCAGTTTCTACAACAACTAGTTGCTAGGGTGCTCTGGGCGGTTTCTAGGGTGTTCTGGGCAGTTACTACAACAACTAGTTGCTAGGGTGCTCTGGCGGTTACTAGGGTGTTCTGGGCAGTTACTACAACAACTAGTTGCTAGGGTGCTCTGGGCGGTTACTAGGGTGCTCTGGGCAGTTATTTCAACAACTAGTTGCTAGGGTGCTCTGGGTGGTTACTAGGATGTTCTGGGCAGTTACTACAGCAACTAGTTGCTAGGGTGCTCTGGGCGGTTACTAGGGTGTTCTGGGAAGTTACTACAACAACTAGTTGCTAGGGTGCTCTGGGCGGTTACTAGGGTGCTCTGGGCAGTTTCTACAACAACTAGTTGCTAGGGTGCTCTGGGCGGTTACTAGGGTGCTCTGGGCAGTTATTTCAACAACTAGTTGCTAGGGTGCTCTGGGCGGTTACTAGGATGTTCTGGGCAGTTACTACAACAACTAGTTGCTAGGGTGCTCTGGGCGGTTTCTAGGGTGTTCTGGGCAGTTACTACAGCAACTAGTTGCTAGGGTGTTCTGGGCAGTTACTACAACAACTAGTTGCTAGGGTGCTCTGGGCGGTTTCTAGGGTGTTCTGGGCAGTTACTACAACAACTAGTTGCTAGGGTGCTCTGGGCGGTTACTAGGGTGTTCTGGGCAGTTACTACAGCAACTAGTTGCTAGGGTGCTCTGGGCGGTTACTAGGGTGTTCTGGGCAGCTACTACAACAACTAGTTGCTAGGGTGCTCTGGGCGGTTTCTAGGGTGTTCTGGGCAGTTACTACAGCAACTAGTTGCTAGGGTGTTCTGGGCAGTTACTACAACAACTAGTTGCTAGGGTGCTCTGGGCGGTTTCTAGGGTGTTCTGGGCAGTTACTACAGCAACTAGTTGCTAGGGTGTTCTGGGCAGTTACTACAACAACTAGTTGCTAGGGTGCTCTGGGCGGTTTCTAGGGTGTTCTGGGCAGTTACTACAACAACTAGTTGCTAGGGTGCTCTGGGCGGTTACTAGGGTGTTCTGGGCAGTTACTACAGCAACTAGTTGCTAGGGTGTTCTGGGCAGCTACTACAGCAACTAGTTGCTAGGGTGTTCTGGGCAGCTACTACAACAACTAGTTGCTAGGGTGCTCTGGGCGGTTTCTAGGGTGTTCTGGGCAGTTACTACAGCAACTAGTTGCTAGGGTGTTCTGGGCAGTTACTACAGCAACTAGTTGCTAGGGTGTTCTGGGCAGTTACTACAGCAACTAGTTGCTAGGGTGTTCTGGGCAGCTACTACAACAACTAGTTGCTAGGGTGCTCTGGGCGGTTTCTAGGGTGTTCTGGGCAGTTACTACAGCAACTAGTTGCTAGGGTGTTCTGGGCAGTTACTACAACAACTAGTTGCTAGGGTGCTCTGGGCGGTTTCTAGGGTGTTCTGGGCAGTTACTACAACAACTAGTTGCTAGGGTGCTCTGGGCGGTTACTAGGGTGTTCTGGGCAGTTACTACAGCAACTAGTTGCTAGGGTGCTCTGGGCGGTTACTAGGGTGTTCTGGGCAGCTACTACAACAACTAGTTGCTAGGGTGCTCTGGGCGGTTACTAGGGTGTTCTGGGCAGTTACTACAGCAACTAATTGCTAGGGTGCTCTGGGCGGTTACTGGGGTGCACTGGGTAGTTTCTATGGTGTTCTGAGTGATCACTACAGTAGGTGGTTTTTGGTTAGATATTATGGTGTTTTGGGTGGTTTACTAGTGGATTTCTAGGGTGTTCTGGGCAGTTACTACAACAATTAGTTGCTAGGGTGCTCTGGGCAGTTACTACAACAACTAGTTGCTAGGGTGCTCTGGGCGGTTACTAAGGTGCACTGGGTGGTTTCTATGGTGTTCTGGGTGATCACCACAGTAGGTGTTTTCTGGTTAGTTACCAGGGTGTTCTGTGTGGTTACTAGCGTGTTCTGGGTATTTTCTAAGGTGTTATGGGTGATTACTAGGATGTTCTGGTTAGAGTGTTCTGAGTAGTTTTTAGGGTTTTCTGGGTGGTCACTACAGTAAGTGGTTTCTGGTTAGTTACTAGGGTGTTTTGGCTGGTTTCTATGGTGTTCTGGGTGATCACTACAGTAGATGATTTCTATTATTTTGTTACTAGAGTGGTTACCAGAACATTTCTGGAGTGTTTTAGGTAGTTAGTAAGTTGTTCTGGGCAGTTACTACAGTAAGTGGTTGTTAGAGTGGTTACCAAGTGGTTTCTATGGTGTTCTGCTGTTTCTGGGTTTTTTTGGGTGGTTCTACAAAAGCATCTACCTAAAGTTCCTGTCATATTCTGGTTCTTGGATATGGTTTGTGTCCCTCTTTTCATGAGTGTGTGGAGGGGTTATGACCCATTTTATCTTATGCTTGGTAAAATCCTTAAAACACAAGGCTTTGAAAAGTAAAAACACAATTTAATAGCCACAATTCATCTCTGTGAAGGACTAATTCGTCTGCAAAATGTGGCACTCAGTATGAGCAATAGTAATAGCAGTGATTAGCAAACAGCGCTAATAATAAACATCAGGCGGCTTAATTTGAGTTAATCATGCAGTTTTCTTTTGGCATCAGCACTTTAACTTTAAGTGATTGTTTTTCTGTCTTGTTTTGTTTTCATCCGTTTATTATTTTTGGAGTCAAATTGTCGGTTGTTTAAGACGGTTAGCGGCTGACAACCTCACAAAGCGCCAAATAATCGCTCCCGACTTTTCAATGCCGCTCACTGTCGGTCTTTATTAGCGATTCCCTCAGCCGAAACTACCCAAATTACACATAATGAAATCCAATTAACATTTGGAGTCAGCAATTAAGTTGCCTTCCAGAGGCCTGATGTGAGGAGGGAGCTCATGCGGCTGGACGCTTAGCATTAGCGTTAGCGGTGTGTGTCTGCAAGCCCGCGTCCAAATGTTTACAATCCAATTAACGGCTCCGTTCGTCCTCTCAGTTTGATCTAAATGCCACATTCGCTGAGAATGCAAAGTAAAATCCTGGGTAAAACTTTTATATTTCCTCTTAAAGGAACAATTCGCTCCTGAATGAAGGTTTTGTCTTTATTTTGCTCGGCCTCATGTTCGATTCCAGAGCCGTCTGCTGTTCTCATTCTCTTCAACACATGAGGAGAAATTTATGAAGCCTTGGTCTGTCAAGCCCTAAAAAGGATAAGAAATATATGGCCTCAGAAGACATGAAATATAGCACACAGGTAGTACTGAACATTTTTTATGATGCTTTTTGGAATTTGTCTGATTTCTTTCACTATGAACTGCCATTGTATAAAAGTATACCACAATTATTTTGTTTTGAACTTATTTTATTATTATTATTATTATTATGTATTTATTTAGAAGATAATACTAAAAATATGTATTTTAAAATCAACTGGATAAAATATTTGAAAAAAAAATTTATTCAAAAAAAAAAAAGGTAAATAAAAAGATTTATTTATTTATTTATCCATATAACTATTTTATTTTCCAAATATTTAATAAGTTGATTTAGAATTTGTATATATATATATATATATATATATACACTAAATGATTTTATAAAATATTTTAATTAAAATAATTCAATTAAATGTATTTTATTTATTCCAAACTAGTATGCTGTTCTGTTGTATTTATTTATATAAAAAGTGTACAATTATTATTAGTTCACATATTATTATATATATATATATATATATATATATATATATATATATATGTGTGTGTGTGTGTGTGTGTGTGTGTGTGTGATTTATTTTATTTGTTCAAAATATATTTTCCAAATATTTGATAAATTAATTTTAGGGATTTTTTTTTTTATACTAAGCGATTTATTATTTCTATAAAAAGCATTATAAATTATTAGTAGTTTACATTTTATTAAATTGATTTTATAACTTTTTTGTAATTAATTAATTATATATATATATATATATATATATATATATATATATATATGGTTTTTCTTGTTCCAAACTAGTATGCTGTTGTTTTAAAAATGTGTTTTATTTATTATTTATTTATACAAAAATATATATATATATTTTTATTATTATTTATCAAATCGGTTGTATAAAATATTTTTAATTACATAGTAAATAATTTATTTCATATGTTCCAAATGTATTTTCCAAATGTTTAATAAATTATTATTATTATTATTATTATTATTATTATTATTATTTTACTGATTAATTATTTATATAAAAAGTATTAAATTATTATTAGTTTACATTTTTTGATTTTATTTTTTTTATTAAATAAAATGTATTTTATTTGTCCCAAACTAGCATGCTACTGTTATACATGTTATTTATTATTTATTTACACAATATTTAATATTATTAAATTCATTTTATAAAATATTTCAAACTATTTATTTTATTTGTTCCAAACTATAATACATATATTAAAAATATAAAATTATTACTAGTTTACATTAAAAAAAAGTATTTAAAATACATTTTAAAAAATAAAATTAAATGCATTTTATTTGTCCCTGACTAGTACAATCCTGTTTTATACATTTGTTGTATATTACTTATTATTAATTTATAGAAAATGCAATATTACATTATAATATATAAAATCAGTTGTAGAAAGCATCAATTTGTTCCAAACTTTTACGCATATATAAAAAGTATAAAATTATGAATAGCTTACATTTTATTACATCAATTGTACAATACAAATAAAATAAATACAATTTTTACAAATTAAAATAAAATCTATTTAATTTCTTCCAAACTATGATGCTGTTTATTAGTGCTGTCAAACGATTAATCGCGATCAATCGCATCCAAAATAAAAGTTTATGTTTAGATACTAGATGTGTGTTTACTTTGTATATTTATTATGTAGATATAAATACACACACATACATGTATATATTAAAACAAAATATTTATATGTATATATATTTATACCTGTATACAATTCAGATTATAAATAAATATAAATATTTTAGATATAAATCTAAAATATTTTTCCTTAATATATAACATGCATGTGTGTGTATTCATATATACATAATAAATACACACAGTACACAATTATATAGTATGTAAACATAAACTTTTATTTTAGATGTGATTAATCGCAATTAATCGTTTGACAGCACTAATATTTATATTTATAATAATCAATATTATTATTTTTTCAAATCAGTTGTATAAAATATATATTTTTTTCAAACTATATAATAATTGTTATTTTTTATTGCTATTATAAAACATTGTATAAAATCAATTGTATAAAATATTAAAAAAAAAATCAAACTATATAATAATTATTGTTTTTTTATTGCTTTTATAAAACATTTTATAAAATCAGCTGTATAAGATATTTTAATTTATTAAATATTTGCAGCCTGTTTTGTAAGGTTGTGTCTCCGGGAGCTCGTACACGTGACGGGCATCATCTAAAGTCGCCGTCGGTCTCCGTGAAGGACTGAGCTGTTCCCCTCATGGCTTTTAAAGTGCATTAGACCAGTGGTTCTCAAACTTTTTTGGTCGTGCCCCCCTTTAAACGTATAAAAAAATCTGGCGCCCCCCTTCTTCCCGAATTTCCATCCCACCCGAGACTAACAAATAATTTTATTACCATTACAAAAAAAAATAATGCTTTTTTAATTGTAAAAATCTAAAAGGGAAAAAAACATCTGCAACACTTGAAACTTAAAATAGCACTGAGAGAATAACTGTATTACTTTTATTTTTGCTGTTTTATGCTGTCCCCAAGGCATAGGGCACACACACACACACACACACACACACACACATACAGACCTTTCCTCCTCACCTACGCAATTAACACCGTTTCTACACCAGACGCCAGCGGCAAAATACAGTAGAACCTATTTTAATCAGTACCCATTATAAACTTAAGTCACCGTGTCTAAACCGGACTCTACAGTTGTCGCGTCGCGTCACAGCGCAAAAGCTCTTCACTGGACGCAACAAAGCGAACGTTGCAAATCATTTTAACTTTGTGTCAGTACGTCATAAACAAAAAAAGGCATCAGCTTAATGTCGGGGATTTATCGCGCTCCACATTGAGTATAGACAGCATGTTTACAATGGTAGTTTTGTTGCGTCCCGTTTAGAGCTGTTGCGACGTGAAAACTGTAGCGTCCGGTGTAGACGCAGAGAAGCTGTGTTTAAGATACGTCTCCTCATATTTTCTGCATTTAGCTTTTGAATGACTAGCACCTGCCTGGGTCTGTGCGACTTCATTTGTTGCTTTCACAGACCAATCCGTCTCCCATTCTAAGTTACGCCCGACTTTTTTTTATTTTTTTATTTTTCTGCAGATGGACCGCGCCCCCCCTGCAATACTCTTGCGCCCCCCCTGGGGGGCGCGCCCCACACTTTGAGAACCACTGCATTAGACCGTCATCCCTGATCCTGCTCTTTTTTCCGTTCGTCTGAGACAGGAAGCTCGCGCGGGTTAAAAGGCTCGTGCCCCTCTATCAGTCCCTCTCCGGCTCTTTGTCGAGAGCCTCGGCGGGGAAAAAAGGTTTTGATGTAGAGACTCAAGAGCAATTCTCCGAGTCTCGAAATCAGCGAGGCCCATCTGATCTCACGAGCCCCGGCCGACCAATCAGGAGTTAGTATCAGCGCGGACACGACAGCACCTGACCTCCTGTCTCGAAACGCCTGGATTTGTGTTGATAAATAAAGCCGGGGAAGAGAGAGAGAGAAGCGGGAACGGCATTACCGGGAATGAGAAAGCGCTCTTTTTTGACGGAGGTCAGGTCTGGCGAGTGTCCCGGGCTTCTTACTTCAGCGGGTATCGGCTCCATCTGGCTGATTCGTTTTTTTTGATCGTATCGTCTCGAAAGGAACTGGTTTATTTCGAGAATACATCAGGACAGAAGAGATGGCTGTAGATACGGAGCTGTGAGGGCCGGTCGGGGCTTATCAGGGCTCTGCCGATCAGTGGGCGGGGCTTCGGGGGGACGGGCGGCGCTGAGGACCAATCAGAACCTTATTCCACAAAAAAATGAAAGTATTGGTGATTTATAGGGGTTTGTGCTTATTATTTTGTGGTGTCCGGTCTTTCTATCTCTGAAGTCAGATTGCAAATTCACAACTCAGAAAAAATATTTATTTTTTTAATTTATTTTTAATAAGCTTTATTTTTGAGTTATTGTTTTCTATATTTTGATTTTGAGCGTCTTCTTCTTATTCTTCATATTATTATTTATTATTTATTAACATTTTAGCTTATTATTATTATTATTATTATTATTATTACTACTACTGAGTTATTGTTTTCGATTTTTTAATTTTGAGCGTCTTCTTCTTATTCTTCATATTATTATTATTATTATTATTATTATTATTATTATTATTATTTATTAACATTTTAGCTTATTATTATTCTTCTTCATATTATTATTATTATTTGTAATCTGATGTCCCTTTAAACTCATAAATTAACTCAAAGCTTATTAATAATAATAATAATAATAATCATCATCATCAATTATTAATTAGTTATTAATTTAAAAAAGTTGTGTTTAGATTTATTTTTATAGATTACTTATTTAATGGCTTTAGTTTAAGATCATTATAAGTATTATTGTTATTTTGAGTATTTATAAGTTATTTAACTTAATAATAATAATAATTATTATTATTATTATTATTATTATTATTATTGAGTTTTTGTTTTCTTTATTTCTATATTTTTCTATTTCTATATTTTAATTTTGAGTGTCTTCTTATTTTTATTCTTCATATTATTATTATTATTTAAATGTTAGCTTACTATTATTATTTTTATAATATTATTATGTTATTAATATTATTATTATTAATATTAATAATAATTTCATTATTAATATTATATGTTATTTTTTATGAAATAAAATGTTATTTCATTGTGTTTTTTTAGATTATTGTTATTAAACTATTAAACTCACTTTAACTAAGATTTTTTATTTATGGCTTTAGTTTGAGATCATTAGAATAATTTTTTTTCTTTTATTATTTTTTCAACTTTTACTATTGTTATTATTATTATTATTATTATTAGTCATCTGATGTCCCTTTAAACTAATAAATTAACTCAAAGCTTATTAATAATAATCATCATCATCATCATCAATTATTAATTAGTTATTAATTTAAAAAAGTTGTGTTTAGATTTATTTTTATAGATTACTTATTTAATGGCTTTAGTTTAAGATCATAAGTATTATTGTTATTTTGAGTATTTATAAGTTAATTAACTTAATAATAATAATAATTATTATTATTATTATTATTATTATTATTATTATTATTATTATTGAGTTTTTGTTTTCTTTATTTCTATATTTTTCTATTTCTATATTTTAATTTTGAGTGTCTTATTTTTATTCTTCATATTATTATTATTATTATTATTATTTAAATTTTAGCTTACTATTATTCTTTTTATAATATTATTATGTTATTAATATTATCATTATTAATATTAATAATAATGTCATTATTAATATTATATGTTATTTTTTATTAAATAAAATGTTATTTCATTGTGTTTTTTAGATTATTGTTATTAAACTATTAAACTCACTTTAAGATTTTTTATTTATGGCTTTAGTTTGAGATCATTAGAATAATTTTTTTTCTTTTATTATTTTTTCAACTTTTACTATTGTTATTATTATTATTATTATTATTATTATTATTTGTCTTCTAATGTACCATTAAACTCATAATTTAAATCAAAATATATTAATAATAATAAAATAATAACAACAACAATTTCAAAATAAATTATTAAAATAAAGTAAAAAAAAAATGTTATTGTTTTTTTTAGTTGATTATTAATATTAAACTATATTTCACTAGCTTAAGATGTTTATTTATGTATTTATTTTATGGATTTAATTTGAGATATTTATTATAATTTATTTATTATAATTATTTAGTTTTTTCTCTCTTTTATTTAATTATTTTTATTTTAGCTTAATAATAATAATAATAATAGATATTATTATTTTTTCCAGTAATGTCTCAAAACATATTATAATTGTATTATTATTATTACCATTATTAATTTAATAATTTAACTTTTATTTTATTTATTTGGAGAATTATTATTATTATTATTATTATTAATTGACATTAGTCCAATGAAACTTAATTCAATTAAATTCACAACTTACATAAAATATGTTTTCTTCTATCAATTTCTTTTGAGAAAAAATCTATTCAAATGATGCCCTAAAATAAATCAACAGATTTTATTATAACGCACACACGGTGGTTTTTGGCGAGACTGATTTAAATGACATTATAAATTAATCGGATATAACCGGAATATTCCAGAAGTAAAATTACAGGCAAAGATAATTGGATTCCCCCCCAATGCATAAACAAGATAAATAAACGACAGATTAGAAGGCTTTAACTCGACAAATGTGATCAAAAGCCAAAACTCATCAGTTAGCGCGTATAAGACCTGAAAACAAAAGCTTAATGCAGTCGTAGCATTAAAAATCTCCCAGGTTTGAAACTCTTTCAGCCTCTTTTTCCTTTCAGAAACGAGCGTGCTCCGTCATTAGCCCTCGTTAATATTCAACGAGCGCACTTATCGCAGATGAACGCAGATGACGGATCTATCAGAAAGTCATAACGAATGATAAATCATGCTGTTGTCCTTCGTTTCTGGATGTTGCGCGCTTTAATTAGCCTAAATTGCGAGCAGAAGAAGATGAATAAAGATGATCGCCGAAGTTACGGCGAGGCTCGGCGCCGGAGGGGCCGCCGGTGGAACTGAGGCACGCTGACATTTTTAGCGGAGTAATTATTGTAATTAATGCTCGGCGATGACCTGCGCGCGCGGGCTTTGAGGCATGAGAGATGGAAATGACTAGCACTTCGGGTTGAAGTTGAAAACGTCTCTTTGCGCGTGCAAGTAAACCGTGACAGGGTTTTCATTTCGGATGAACGATTCCTGGGAAAACGAGTTTAAAGTCTTCAATTCCGCAGGATAATATCGCTCATAACACGGCTCCAAACAAATGCGGGTTTGGGGTAGCCGAGGAACATTTGCAGCGGCCTCCTAACAAAGACGGATGCCTCTCGTTCGGAGGAGCTGATGGAGAGCCTGTCATATGAAGTGAGATCACGGAGGTCTGTTGGCGCAGCAGCAGGGGAGCGTATTTTTTAATAAAAGGCAAGGAGTGTGTGTTCCTCGAGTGTGTGTTTCCCAGTCTGACAGGCACATGCGCCACGCTGAGCCTGTGCGCCGCAGTCTGTTGCGTGGGCTCCTTTCTGAATGAGAGCGAACAGGCCCGCTCTATTTGCTGTCCATCTCCCGTCCGCTCTTTGTCATCGCCCAACTCCGGTTTATTTCCTAGAGGTATTTCTTTTGAAGCGCGGAAAAATTAAATTACGGAGCGATCCTTTGATTTGCGTAGCGTCTGGGCCAGGAAAGGCTCGGCATGAAAATAAGGCGAGGAGATCCACAACCTGCAAAATACGACTAATAAAGTGCCTGTTTAGAAACTGTAGCTTCATAAGATAAGTGACTCAGAATATAAAGCTGAGGCTAATTAAGGAAGTTGTTTGCTACATGATAAATTGCTAATAAACAGCTGGTTGCCACACTGAAACGATCACGTGAAAGGATTCAGATCAAAAGATGCACTGTACAAAGCAAAAAACACACTTTGTTGGGTCAACGTAAAATAATTTACCTGGCTGCCTAAACAGTTTAAGTTCAGTCAACTCAAATTGTTTATTTTATTTTAAGTTTATTCAAGTTTAAATGTTAAGTTGTACTAAGTGACACCTTGGATATTCAAGTTGACTAAACTAAAACATTGTTTGTTAAACTGTTACTCGGCTGCCTTCAGATTTTAAGTTGAATCAACTCAAATATCTAAGTTGAAATGTTAAGTTGTACTACTTAGATATTTAAGTTGACTAAACTAAAACATTGTTTGTTAAACTTAACAGCTGTGTTTGTTACTCGGCTGCCTTACAATTTTAAGTTGAATCAACTCAAATGTTAAAGTTGTCACTTATTAAAACATTAATAACATTAATAACATCTTAACTTTTTTCGAGTTGACTGAACTTAAAATTTTAAGGCAGCCAGGTAACAAATTATTTTAAGTTGACTAAACAAATAGTTTTTTGCAGTGTGTAAGTATCTGGAACAGTTGTTTAACACAATTCGAAATGTAGTGCTAGCTGTATTTAGCAACAAAAAGGTGCAAAATGTCGCTTGCAATTAAATGAGGACTCAAAATAATATTTTTTAACCAGTTAGTTTGACCATTTAACCGGTTCAAATGAACAATACGAACGAACTGACTAACAAACTGTACTTGTTAGCTTGTTCTGCCAAAAGTTGTACTATTTTCAAAGGCGCTCTGCTACAGTCACGCTAGCAAAAAATGTTGCTAAGTTCACAGCATGACTTTAGTAAGTTCTAGTTAAAATGGAAAATGTTGTAATGATTGCTAACACTCGAATGTTTAGCATACCACTTTAAGTAGATATTCAGTAGTCAACATTTACACTACTGAGAAATGTGGCTAGGTTCTTAGCATAGCTTTTTCTCAACACGGGAGTGTTTACTTGCAGCTAAGAGCTAGTTAAAAAGAAACACATTTGAGAGAAAGGATTGCTAACTTGCCAAAATTTAGCTACTCACTGAAAAAAAATTGCTTTTTTTCAGTGAGTAGCATGATCAGCTATGATCATGCTACTGCAGAATGTAGCTAGGTTTACTTGCAGCTAAGAGCTAGTTAAAAAGAAGCACGTTGCAGAGAAAGGATTGCTAACGTGCGTTTAGCTACTCACTGAAAAATCTGTGCTTTGTTTGACAATCAGATCACGCTACTGATTACTCTAGCTAGTTATTAGCATGACCTTTTCTCAACATTGTACTTGTTAGCTCGTTACGCAAGAAGTTGTACTATTTTCAAAGGCGTTCCGCTACTGTCACGCTAGTGAAAAATGTTGCTAGGTTAGTAGCATGACTTCTTTATTAAGTTCAGATAAGGCCTAGTTCAAATGTAAAATGTTGTAACGATTGCTAACATGCTAACGTTTAGCTACTCACTGGAAAATCTGTGCTTCAAATACATTACGCCACTGAAAAATGTGGCTAGGCTATTAGCTTGACTTCTTAACGTTGTTTACTTCTAGCTAAGACCTAAACTAGTTTAAACAAAAAAGTTAAGTTGATATTAAGATTTAAACAACTTGCAGATATCAAGTTTTTAACAACAGCTATCTTGAATCAATTGGTTTGTAGATTATGTGTGATTATCAGTTATATGCTAATACGTTTAATATGCTAACTGTCTATTAGCATGGAGGATTCCTGTAACTTCCTCTCAGAAGCTGCCAAATGAGACGCACAACCATCCAGTGACGTGTGCGGCGCATACTTTGGTGGAGGTTTTGAAGCTAGCGCACTAGTTTTGCGCGAGGTGAAACGAAGTAAATGGAGTGTTTGTTTTGAAGGTTATTTGTCAGAGCGGCGGAGGAGACCCGTGTTGGGGCGTGTGATGCTGGAGGTGGTGGGGTGGGCCGGCCTGTTTTGATGGATACAGAAAGCACGCTAGTCCCACAGCAATTAGCTTCTTCTCTGCTAGTGCCGAGCTGTCAGGCTGATGGAGTCTCTCTGGCCTCGGCTGTCAAGACGTCCTGACGGAGTCCAAACAAATGCTTCCACCCGTGTGTTTGCTTTTGTGTTTGACCTGCTCTCTGGCTCCTCTTAACTGGATTGTAGCGAAATTGAAGCGCGCTCCTCCGAGGCTTTAACGCTAACATCGCCAGCGCTACGTTTAGCCGCTGTTCTCCTGTAGTCTTTTGTAGAGCCTTTATGTAGTGTTTTTAGTCCACTTTAAAATCAATCTGGTTCTAAAATGCGCACATTTACGACTAAATCGTTTTTTGTACTATGAGTTCTCGGATTGAAATGACATTTTCATTTGCTTTTTTAAATATATGTGACCCTGGACCACAAAACCAGTCTTAAGTCGCTGGGGTATATGTGTCACAATAGCCAAAAATACATTGCATGGGTCAAAATGATAGATTTTTCGTTTATGCCAAAAATCATTAGGATTTTAAGTAAAGATCATGTTCCATGAAGATATTTTGTAAATTTCCTACCGTAAATATATCAAATCTTAATTTTTGATAAGTAATAAGCGTTGCTAAAAACTTAATTTGGACAACTTTAAAGGTGATTTGCACCCTTAGATTCCAGATATTCAGATAGTTGTATCTCGGTCCAATATTGTCCTTTCCATCACCAATGGAAAGCTTATTTATTCAATTTTCAGATGACACATGAATCTCAATTTTGAAAAATTGACACTTATGACTGGTTTTGATGTCCAGGGTCACATATAATAATAATAATAATAATATTTTTAATTTATATAGCGCCTTTCCCAAGCTCAAGGACGCTGTACAAGGTACACCAAATACTCATAACAAAAACAAATTCAATTGACAATTGACACTAGACATTTGCCCAGTTCAGTAATAAAGATAATGCAGTTGCATATAACATAATTTATGTAATACAGACATAGAGATAGAAAACAAAAGGAACAAATACACAATGCAATTTAGTAATAGTGTTGATTAAACAGATAAGTTTTAAGCTTTGATTTGAATTCACTGAGAGAGGTGACTGTTCTGAGAGCCAGGGGAAGTGAATTCCAAAGTTTGGGTGCCATGACAGAAAAAGACCTGCCGCCCATTGAAGATAGGCGGAACCTAGGTACCCTAAGAAGTTCAGAATTAGAAGACCTGAGTGAGCGAGAGAGACAGAAAGATAGATGGGAGCAAGACTTTAAGTGCCTTAAAGGTAAGCAGAAGGAACTTATATTGTACACGAATAGATACAGGCAACCATATATTAAAATACATTTTTAAAAATATTATTAAAACAATTTTTTAATCTACTAAATTGTGTAATATAATAAATAATGTATATTTAATATAATATAAATTTTCTGTATAAAAATGTTTTTGACAATATGATTTTATTGCGTTGAATTATAAATTATTATGAGTAGCACATGCTGTTTCAGCCTCGCCAGCACTAACTGTTCTTTTTTTCTCGCAGAAGCATCAGCTAAATCCAGCCTGCCATATTAACTGGCCGAGAGGACAAGTAAAGCACTTAATCTGCCATCCTGAATCGCGAGCACATGAGCGGATGGGTACCAGACTCCTGCCTGGAGCACAAAAGGGCGGATCGGGGCGTTACTCCATCCGGCAGCGGTCGATACTCACGCCAGGAGGACTGAAGGGTGACGCCGCGGGCCGGCCGGCATTATGTGTGGATGTTTTCAGCTGACCGACACAAACCGCTGTAGATCTTTGAGCTGTAGGTGTACAGATCTTATGTGAGGACATGGTGTTGAACAGGAGCGCGATGAAGCATGACGACTGCCAAGAGACCTCTGGATCTCTGCTTTATGTGTTTGAAGTATAAAGATGACTCCCTGACCGCTCTAAAAAATGAACAATATCTGGGCAAGATGCAGTGTTTAATGCAAAACATGAACTTTTCTTAAAAATATAGTTATTTTGTCTTTAATTTTTGGTAATAATAAATTCCAAAGATCACAATGTTGTTTAAATGTTTAAGATATGTTTCAAATTTTCCTTGGTAAACATTCACTTTTTCTTGCAGTTTATTTGCCCTTTTCCTCACGTCCGTTCAACACCATCCTTCCACAATCCCTTCATTTTTCTTATATTGTCATTTTGTATCCAGAGCTTAAGTTGACATATCTATTTATTGATGGGTTCAGTCGTGTAGAGTGCTGTGTAGTTGGAGCTGTTTAGGTATCGACCCGTGCGTTATGTGGCTCTCTGAAGCCTCTGCTCTCTTATCAGCATAGCGGATGTGCGTTAGATAAGCGGCTATCTGATATATCGCACACCGTCCCAACAACATCCTCTGCGTCGCGCAAAATCGATGCCAGACACTGCTTTGAAGACACTCATCATGCGATGACGACTGTTTGTACAACATGTTAAGCTGAGGGAGGACAGGAAGTTCCAAATGACGGCCATTTTGAAAGCTTAAGAAAGCAACTCAAACGTTTAATGATAAAAATGTTATAATCAAGCTTTCAGCAAACGTAAAAACATGATTTTGTAGTTGACATGGCATTGCAAAAACGTTCTCGCAATGTGACAATTTTTTTAAAGAAATGTTTTGCGGGGAAAAATCGAGCACACATTTGGAGAAAATGTTTGATTATATTCTTATTGTATTGTTAAAGTGCATTATGGGATTGGCTTTTTTATGAACAAGGCCTTTTTTTGCATTTAGTACTTTGTGGTAGTTTACGTGCATTTTTCCGCAAATACTTTGTAATTACGATAACATTCCTATTGTTTCCAAAAGAAACGGCCGTTTTGTCTGTGAGAGTTATGCGCAAATAAGTGCATAATTTATTTGAATGTTAAATCACTTATGTCCGTTTGCGGGAAAGTTGAGAAATTTGGCACACTGATAGAGGACAGTCTCAACATTAACTATAGCAAATTTGGAGTCTCTAACGCAAACTCTCTAGCGCCACCACTTGTCCAAATTTCACTCATGTTTATGCTATTTTTAATTGTTTGAAAAACCTACTTTTTCAAACTCATCCTAGACGGTTTGTCTGATTTTCACCAAAATTGGCTCAGATCATCTTTAGACCATGCTGGCAAAAAGCTATGGAATTCAAGTTCATTAGTCAAACTGTTCTGAATAACGTGCAAACGAATTCTATGAAAAGCATGCAAAAATGGATGTGAGGCCATATCTCTGCAAAGGTTTGGTGTATTGAGACCAAATTTGGTGTGTGTTATAACAAGCATGACCTGAGGCTACCTGCAGTGTTTCGGCACAGTGCCACCTAGTGGTCAGGAGATTCGAAAAATGGCTATTTTAGCTTAGAACTTCTGAATGGTTTGGCCAAAAATCTGGTCTCTTTAGATTTGGTGCATCATGCAGAGTCAAACGATACCCAATTTTGAATTTTGTAGTAAAATGCTGTATTTTACAAACGCATTGACGTATTGTTACAAAACTCTGTATGGGTCATCAGCATGATGCCCTGAAGGAGCCTAAGAAGTTTCGAGCCAAAATCAAATATTCACATGCTTATAACTTTGGATGTGGTCGATTTATTTTCAGGGGAGTCACCTTTTAGACTCCTTGCCAAGTCCAGCGATACCAAACATGCCAGGTTTTGCCTTTGCATTTTAGCAATTAAAAAATATTTGCCAATATCTTAGAAACCGTTACTTTATCGACACGAAATTCGAAAACATAGGGTGCCAGCTATATGCTAATTCACAATTTCCAAAATTTTGATAGTAAGTGGAAAAAAAAATCCAAAATAAGCTATTGGTAATTTTTTTATCTTTTCATATATAAAAATGTCTAAAAGATTGTGCCTCTTGGTGGCACTATAACTGAACAAAACAAGAAATTGCCATTGACTACAATAGAGTATTATGATATGAAATTATACATTTTTACCAATGCATTGGTGTACCATTACAAAACTTTGCTTCTATTGCATTACAAAACTTTGTATGTATCAAAACCATGACCTAAATGTGCTCAGAACATTTTGAGACAGTGCCACATTGTGGTCAAAAGTGATAACTGATCATTTTGACTAAAATCACATTAAAATGGCTTTAATTACTCATTGCTGCAGTTGGTCTGATGCTTCCCTTGCATAGTGCTTGGCCCCTATATTTTCAATTGCATTTTTTAGGCAAAATAGTCTATAATAGACTTTTCTCTGAACATTAATTCACCTTGTTGAGTGTTTTTGACATATTAATATTCTTCTGTTTTTTGGTTTGTATATTTATGTTGTACGATGTCTCCAAAGTTTTGTTACCAGGCATCTGTAAACTTTCAGCAACCTTTTCAATTTCAAAGCGTGTTTTGTATTTTATGCACTAATGCAGTGGTTCTCAAACTTTGTATACTAAGTACCGCTTCTGAAAATATTTGTCTCTCCAAGTACCACTTTATAAATTATTATTATTTACATTACATTATTATTATTATTATTATTATTATTATTATTATTATTCCTAATAAGAATATTTATTGTTGTCAGCCACTTTAACATTGTAAATACGCAGTCTGAACATTAACACCGCAAAGTGCGTACAAACAGGTAAATAATGATTAAATTAAAATATGTTGTACCTAAAAGTTAAAGAAAAGAGTACTGTAATTAAATGTAAAAAAAAAAAAAACACTACTCAAATAAAGATTAAACTAAATTGTATTGTGTTTTAACATTAATTTATATTTAATTTAGTGATTCCTCTGCGTACCACTAGAGGGAGCTTGAGTACCACTAGTACACTAATGCAATTCTCAAAATGCTGTTGTGAGTAACCAAGCACACAAATATATTTGGTCAGAAGTTATACTTTACTACCCACTTCTTGTACGATGTCTCCAAGGTTTCCATTAATGGGAGTCCGTTGTGCGTCCCATAGTTGGACGTTCCTGTCTTTGATGTTCACCTATTAGATTTATGGCTGAAGCGTCTCTCCTCGTTGTGTGTCCCCGCGCTCTCATTATCGCTCTTGCCAAATTACCTTTGAAGTTGTTTTTACTTTTCTAAATTTACCCCCCCACACCCCTCGCCAATGCAATTTTAACAGCTCATTAAGCTACGAAAGCTCAGCATCCTGACTAAAACACTGCATAATTAAAAAGCGATGGAGCCGCCAGTCTTAGCAACATGCCAGTTTTGACCAGACTTTGTGCGTTTTACTAATTTAACCATTTTTATCCAGTCCTAATGTCCTGTCAAACATTTGTTTTTCACTTTCACAAATACATTTCTTAAAAACTGGCCAGAATTAGGCTAATATCAAAGAGTCTGGTTATTTGTGTCGCGTAGATCTTTTAAAAGCTATTCATGCTAATCTACAGTTATCGCGAGTGAGTGACCCAGTGCATTGTGGGCCACAGGCGGTAGCTCTGGCCTTTACGAGCTGGTTTTATTCACTCGCTGTGGAAGAGGTCGAAGCCTGAGGCCAGAGTTCATCTTTTTGTTCCAGCGCTCTCTGATGAAACCCCGACCTCTTATTTCACAGCGGCATTTTAGAGCGCTTTCCTACAGAGCCGATGCTATTGTTGCCCTATTCACACACATTTGACGTTTGTGTATGAATAGTGTGTGTTTGTGTGTGTGTTCCTGAAGAAAATACAGCAAAGCTGAAGCTGGAGGTGCACAGTTTGACCAAAATCTATATCACAGTATGAATATTTTATATCACAACAACAGTGTTTTTCATAAAATTCACACTTTTTTTTGGGAAATTCAATGGATAAAAATCTTCTTCTTAGGTTATTTAATATTCTAGGTAAATCAATACTTCAATTATAACACTTAAATATTTTTTTAGTATTTAAATAATAATTTATAAAAATATAAATGTTTAATATTCATATTTTTAACAGTCTTTCTAAAATGAATGGATTAAATAAATAATAAAAGTTGTGTTTAATACTTTAGTTAATATTTACCATTTTAATTTATAGTAAACCAGTTTAATTATAGTACTTAAATATTTGAATTATATTAAATAGCTCATATTTAATAATTTTATTATAATACCTGAATATAAAAAATAACATAATTATAATAATAATAATAGAATTTAAAATAGAGAAGAATTAAGAATTATAATATGAATAACAAACTAGATAAAAACTTTAGGTTGGCTTGAGAAAGCCTAGCCTGAAATTTTGAAGCAGTTGTAAAAGTGTAAAGTTTGGACATTTAGATTAGATGTTGATAGCATGTTGCTAGCATTATTTAACACATTGATAACATGATTTAACAAATTGGTAACATGTTTTTAACATGATTAGCATGTTACTAACATATTTGTAACATGATTAACATGTTGTTAGCATGTTCTAATGTGATTTGTTTGTTGCTAGCATGCTTTTTTACCTGCTAGCATGTTTTTTTAGCGTGATTAACACGTTGCTAACATGTTAACATGTTGTTAGCATGCTTTTAACATGATTATCATGTTGTCAGTATATTGTGAGCCTGAATTAAACTGCTAGCATGTTTTAACATGATTATCATGTTGTTCGCATGTTGCTAGCATGATTAGCATGTTGCTAACATGTTTGTAACTTTATTAGCTTGTTGCAAGAATGATCAGCATGTTGTTAACCTGTTTCTAGCATGATTTACATATTGTTAGCATGACTAGCATGTTGCTAGCATGTTTAACATGATTACCATGTTGTTAGCATATTGTTAGGCTGAATTAACTCATTGCTAGCATGTCTTAACATGTTGTTACCATGATTTAACACATTGGTAGCATTTTTTAACTTACTGCTAACATGTTTTACCATTATTTGTCTGTTGCTAGCATGATGTTAGTATGTTAACATGTTTGGTAGCATGATTAGAATGTTGTTAACATGTTTTAATGTGATTAGCTTGTCGTTTGCATGTTTTTGAAATGATGAGCATGTTTTAGCATGATTAGCATGTTGCTAACATGTTTCTAGCACAATTTACATATTGTTACCTTGATTAACATGTTGTTACCATGATTTAACACATTGGTAGCATGTTTTAACTTCTTGCTAATGTGTTTTACCATTATTTGCCTGTTGCTAGCATGATGCTAGTATGTTAACATGTTGCTAGCATGATTAGAATGTTGTTAACATGTTGTAATGTGATTAGCTTGTCGCTAGCATGTTTTTGAAATGATGAGCATGTTAAGGCATAATTAGCATGTTGCTAACATGTTTCTAGCACGATTTACATATTGTTACCTTGATTAACATGTTGTTAGCATAATTATCAATTTTGTTAGTATATTGTTGGGCTGATTTAACACACTTCTAGCATATCTTAACATGTTGCTATGATTTAACATATTGCTAGCATATTTTAACATGCTGCTATCATGAATTAGTATATTGATAACATGTCTTAAGCTAGTTGTTAGGCTTGGCTAGTCAGCTAGATAGAAATATAGATTAGAAATATTAGAAGTATTAGAATGGAAGCTTGAATGAGTCTAAATGGATTAGAAAGCGTTCATAGAAAGCAAGTCTCAATGGATTCTGACAGTTTAAATTTGAATTTTGACAGTTGGAGTTTGAATAGTCTTGGCTTATTTGAACATTCCGTCAAAGTCTATAGAATTTTTATCGTTTTTAATCTTCAGTTTTATGAAAACCATAAATCGGATCAATCTGAAAAGATTAAGCATACTGAGTCAGAACAGTCTGAAGATATGTGCTGAGTTTGTTGTTTCTAGATTAAAAGGAGGATAAATAGTGTTCAGTACACTAAACACTAAGCCAAACAAACATATCTCTACCAATCGACATATTTCTGTGAGAACCAGCTCCAGCTGAGGAAATATGAAGAGCTTAGGAGCTCCTATTGCTGTTCTCAGTCACAGAGGTCAAACCAGGAGCATCTGAGGTCGCACATAATGCTCCGTCTGACTTATTTATGACGGGGAACATTGATTTCTTTTTCGTTCCATCGTTGTAGACGTTCCGCGTCATGGACTGGATCTGAACACAGAGAAGCATGGACTAGATTAAATGCAGTTGCTGATTCAATTGTGGTCAAACATATTTCAAAACGTCTACAGCTGAAAAAGACCATGTGACCTTGTTTCTTCAACATGCCCATGATGCATTGTGTCTGATTCAATGCTTCGGTCCGCCTGAGATTTTAAAGACTGCTGGTTAAAAATAGCATGGGACCAATCATTGTTGTGAATGCAAAGCAGCGTTAACATAATATGCAGGAGTTAATTGTGCACAGAGATCAAGATACAGAACAATTGCATTCTTATTCAGTTTGATACATTAAAAAAATATATATGTGTATATATATATATATATATATATATATAGAAAATAACATGTCATTGCCATGATTTAGCACATTGCTAGCGTGTTTTAACATGATAAGCATGTTGCTGTCATGTTGCTAGCATGTTGTTTACATGATTAGCACATCGCTAACATGTTTCTAGCTTGATTTGTATGTTTTTACCATGATTAACATGTTGTTAGCATGTTTTTAACATGATTATTGTGTTGTTAACCTATTGTAAGACTGATTGAACACACTGTTAGCATGTTTTAACATGACCTCATACATTGCTAAGATGGTGTTAGCATGTTTTAACATGATTATCATGTTGTTAGCCTATTGTTAGACTGATTGAACACACTGCTAGCATGTTTTAACATGACCTCATACATTGCTAAGATGGTGTTAGCATGTTTTAACATGATTATTGTGTTGTTAACCTATTGTAAGACTGATTGAACACACTGCTAGCATGTTTTAACATGACCTCATACATTGCTAAGATGTTGTTAGCATGTTTTAACATGATTATCATGTTGTTAGCCTATTGTTAGACTGATTGAACACCCTGCTAGCATGTTTTAACATGACCTCATAGATTGCTAACATGTTGTTAGCATGTTTTTAACATGATTATCAAGTTGTTAGCCTATTGTTAGGCTGATTAAACACATTGTTAGCATGTTTTAAATTACCTCATAAATAGTTAACATGTTGTTAGCATGTTTTAACATGTTGTTAGCATGTTTTTAACATGATTATCATGTGGTTAGCCTACTGTTAGGCTGATTTAACACAATTTTTAACATGATTATCGTGTTGTTACCCTTTTTATAGGCTGACTGAACACATTGCTAGCTAGTTTATCATGACCTCATACATTGCCAACATGTTGTTAGCATGTTTTTAACATGTTAGCATGTTTTAACATGTTGTTAGCCTATTTTTAGGCTGATTGAACACATTGTTAGCATGTTTTAACATGAACTAATACATTGCTAACATGTTGTTAGCATGTTTTGAACATGATTATCATGTTATTAGCCTGATTTAACATATTGTTAACATGCTTTAACATGTTATCATGATTTAACACACTACCAACATATTTAGCATGATTTAATACATTGCTAGCATGTTTTAACATATTGGTATCATGATTTGCATGTTGATAACATGCTTGTAAAGTAATTAACATGTTGCTAACATGTTTTTAACATGTTAGCATTTTTGAAAACATGTTTGTAACATAATTGACACGTTACAATGTTTCAATGTGATTAGCATTTTGCTAGCATGATTTAACTTGTTAACATGTTTTTAACGTGATTGACATGTTGCTAGCATGTTTCTAGCATTATTAGCATGTTAACATGTTTGTAATGTGATTGACATGTTGTTAACATGTTTTAATGTGATTAGCATGTTGCTAACATGTTTTTTACATGATGACCATGTTAGCATTAACAAACTGATAACATGATTTAACAAGTTGTTAACATGTTTGTAACATGATTAACATGTTAGCATGTTTTAGCATGATGATCATGTTACAAGCATTAACAAATTGATAACATGATTAACATGTTGCTAGCATGATTAGCATGTTTCTAACATTATTAGCTTGCTGTTAACATGTTTGTAACGTGATTGACATGTTAACATGTTTTAATGCGATTAGCCTGTTGCTAGCATGTTTTAGCAAGATGAACATGTTGCTAGCGTTATTTATTACATTGATAACAAGATTTAACATGTTAACATCGTTAGTTGTTAGCATGTTTTAGCGTGACTGTCATGTTGTTAGGCTGATGTAACACATTACTAGCATGTTTTCACATGATTTAATAAATTGCTTTAGCATATTGATATCATGATTAGCATGAATTAGTGCATTGCTAGCATATCTTAGGCTAGTTGTTAAGCTTGGCTAGATAGATAGATAATGTTAGAAGCATTAGAATGGAAGCTTGAATGAGTTTAAATGGATTAGCAATAGTACATTGAAGGGAAGCTTGATTGAGTCAAGGGATTCTGGGAGTTTAAATTTGAATTTTGACAGTTGGAGGTTAAATAGTGTTGGCTCATTTGAACATTCAGTCAATTTAAGTCTATGGGATTTTTAATCTTCAGTTTTATGAGAACAGATGAATCTGAAAAGATACAGCACACCAAGTAAGAACAGTTTCCCTCACTTTTGGAGCTTGAAACATGCGTTCTTATTGTTTTATACATTTAATATGCATACATATAAATTAAAAGTGAAAGTGAAAGTGAAGAATATAACTATTCTCTTTTCATGTATTCCCCGATTACATGCTATAATGTCTAATAAGCCTGAAATCCACATTCAATCACTTCATTTTTTGAGGTTGAGTGTAATTACATTAATTTAAAATCTCTTGGCTCGACAGACTCTTTGACGACGCGCCTCTTAAAATACTTAATTGAGGCAAAGACGCGCGTGAAAGCAGCGTGCGCACTGACTCACCGGCATTAAGCAATTAGCCGTCTTTGATAGACAAAACCTGCCGTAATCTCATTAGTCTCTAATAGACAAATTGCAGTGGTTTGAAAAGACGTGTAAAGTCTGCTTCTCCTACGGAGACAGAGCGGGAGAATACGGCTCTCTAAATGAACTTCATATGATTTATTTAGCCATATTAGCATCGTTGTGTAGAAACAGAGGGCGCGTCGGCATATATGCTCCATTAATAGCGGCATAAACACGGCATTAAGCTGCGGAAATGTCCTGAAGCGTGTGATAATGTCAGCCTGTAGTTTCTCACATCAACACAAACCAAATAAGCAGCAGCCGCGGATCCTTGCGACAAAAACATTATTGTTTTCCTCTCACCTCTAATAGGATTTCTCGGGTGTCTGCGGCGGCCTGAATTACTACCAAATAACGGCAATAAAGCAGGAGCGCGCGGACAGGCGGCAGCGGGGATTTCCGCCGATCTGTCTCCAGCGGGCCGTCCGGCGTTATGAGCGAGCTCGTTGGCGATATTGGACCTTTCTATCATCCCGCTAGCGGAGAGTGGCGGATCGCGGAAGGGAAAGGTGTGAGGATTGTAGATTTGTGGATGTGTTCAGTCGTTACAGCCGTTACTCAGCCACAAGCGTTCGTTCGCCCGCCGAACGGAGGCCGTTTGAAAACTCGCGCGGTTTTCACAGAGCGGGAGAATCTAGTGTGAGCGTTATGAAAGCTACATGCAGCGTGTATAGCTTCTCCAACATAATAGTGTTTACTTGTCCTTTGCTGTCCTTTCCTATAATGTTGTTTTATGAAAATATCAAAGTGTATTGTTTATTTAATGTAACAAGCCTTTGTGTTTATAAAATCAGCTGTTTCATAAAACAACAACATCTATTAATTAGTTATAAAATTATTATGTTAACACAATTCTATGGTTTTTATTATATTAGCATTAATGTAATTTTATAATTACTTTATGAAAGCTATATATAATGGTATTATATATATTATTTATATGTTTTTGTATATTTTATAATTATATTTATTAGGCTACATGTAGTATAAAATCCATATAAACAATATAAAAATATACAACATATTCTTTGTGTGTTTTTATAATATTTTATCAAACAAATGTAGCATAAATACCTCAATATATATTTATTTACAAACATACAATTTTAAAAATAACTATATATATATGTATATATATATATATAGTAAAAACTCAGTATTACAAAAGCAATAAAATTATCAAAATATCTTGTAAAAATAATTAATTGAATTTAAGATTGAATTAAATATTTTTTGAAATATTTAATAATAATACATATAAAATTATAAAAAATTCTGTATTATAACAAAAATAAAATGATCAATAAAGAAATAATTGAAATAATTGTAATGAACTAAAGTAAATAATATTTCATTAAATTTGTTTTTAATATTTAATAATAATACATATAAAAATTATAATACAAATAATTTTCCTTTTAATTATTACATTTTTATTTCATAAAACAAATATTAACATCAAAATATATAGAGTTTTGTTGCAATGTATAACAAACATTTTGTATACCTGTGTAAAATAAAATGTTCAAAAAAGATCTTGTAAAAAACAATAAATATAATATAATATAAATTTAACTGAATAATACTAACTTAATCTGTATTATAACAGGAAATCAAAAAATGAAAATATTAAAAATAATATTTAAATTGCATACAACTTTAATTTCCTAAAAAATAAGTTTTAATGTCATATATAACAAAACTAAATATATATAATGATTAAAAAGATCTTGTAAAAATAGTTATATTTAATTAACATTATACTAATAATTGTATACAATTAATTTCTTTAAATATTTTTAAATGATATATATATCAGATCATTTAAAAATATTTAAAGAAATATTATTTCATTTAATTATATACAATTATTTATTTATATATATATATATATATATATAGATAGATAGATAGATAGATAGATAGATAGATAGATGGATAGATAGATAGATAGATCACATTTTTGTATTATAGCAACAATAAAATGATCAAAAAGGAGTTTGTAAAAATAATTATAATTAAATTAAATAATATTTAATTAAATAATTTTCAAAATAATATATATAATAAAAATTCTTTATTAGAACAACAAAAAAATTATCCAAAAAACTTAACTATAATATAATTTTAATTTTAAATACATAAAACAAATATTAACATCAAAATATACCGTTTAAATGTGATATGTATAAATATTAAATAATATTTCATTAACATTATAATAATAATAATTGTGATTAATATAAAATAATATTTATGTAAATATCATATGTATTGTAACAACAATAAAAGAATTCAAAAAACTTGTAAAAACAATAATAATTAATTACATTATATATTCAATTTTAAATTCATAAAAGTATATAGTTTTAAAGTCATATATAACAAACATATATATATATATATATATAAAGCATGGTTGTTATAACATGTATATATGTGTCAAAAATATTAACACGCTGTATGTTTTTGAACTTTTTTTTGCTTTGTTTTTTGTTTTTTGGAAGCACTTCATAAGCTGTTTTACATTTCATGCCAGGGGTAATCGAGTTTTGACCAAATTGAGTTAAATCATACAAATTCCCTGCTGAAAAGGTGTTTGGCTACAGTTTTAGCTAGTTTAGCTCAGCTGGAGTTAGCTAGTTAATTGTTCTCCGACTCAACCCCTTCATCTGAAATCCCTCTGAGACGCCGAAAACAGCTCAGCGAGGCCAGGCTAACCACCTTTAGCTGTTTTCTGTCAGCAGGGAGGTAACGCTAATGGGCGAGCGAGAGAGATTTTAATTAAAACTTTTATTTCTCTTGCTTTTTTCCCAGAGATATTGAAACGAGGAATAATTAACGTCGCCGCGGGAGTCGTTCCGGCGAGCGCCGAGCTTTTATTGACAGGACCGGCGCACATCTGCGCCGCAGCACATCTGCCGGTGCTAGCGCTAAACTGAGCAGAATTATATTTGCACTGTAATTTTATTGTTATCTATTTCAATAACGCAACTCTCTGGTGTAAAATCAGCTCTTTTATGGAGACGAAATCTCGCCTGCGTCGTGTCACACTGCGAGCTGCTGAATTAAACAGAGGCGAATCTGGAGTGTCGCACTGCTTTCTGGGGCCCGAAGCAAAGGAAAAACACAATTACGAGCGGCACAAAACACACAAACTACAATAAAGCGCAGACAAAGAGAGCAATTTATTCTCGAATACTTCTTTTTCATTCTGAGGGGTGAAAAAGTGGCTTCTTTGTGAATCCAGCTTCACTGGAGAATCAAAGGAGGATGAAATCAGATTTAGGTCTCGTATCGAACGTGACCTTGGGGTGTTTTCCTTCAGGTCCTTGTGATTTTAATCCGCCCAGCTGGATCCTAATTGGTCAGATCAGGCGGGTGAAACACGCTGAGTAATCACAAACCCAATCAGACGCAATTAAAATGACGCTGGATGGTCGTTGAGTCCAGTTTCTATCAGCCAGAAAGCTATATTTATGGGTTTTCTGTTGTATTTTTTTATGTTTTGCAGGATGTTGCTGATTTACTCCAGCCCTGATTTGAATAAAAAGAATATATATATATATATATATATAAAATTGTAAAAAAAAAAAAAAAATCTGTATTATGACAACAATAAAGTGATCAAAAAGATCTTGTAAAAATAATTATAATTAATTAAATTAAATAATATTTAATTAAATAATTTTAGAAATATGTAGTAATAATAATAATAATAAAAACTGTATTATAACAAGAATAAAATGAAAATTTAAATAATGATAATGAACTAAATTAAATAATATTTATTAAATATATTTTTTAAATATTTAATAATAATACATATAAAAATGAAATAATACAATGTTTTTTTTCCATTTCAATGAACTAAATTAAATACTATTTAAATATATTTTTAAATATTTCATAATAATACATACAAAAATATAATAATACAAATTCTACATACAATACAAATATACATATATAAATCTACATATAATACAAAAACTTTTTAAAATATTTTTATTATAAAATTTAACTAAATTAAATAATATTTAATTAAATATATATTTTTTATATTTACATAATTTATATTATTATTTTAATAAATATTATATATATTCTAATAATAATTATAATTTTAAAGAATATTATAATTATATAATAATATAATAATTATATAATAATGTATTATTAATATAATATATTAATAATATATTAAAATAAATAATAATTATAATTTCAAATAATAATAATTTATTGTATTACTATTAAAATATATTTTAAAAAAGGTATCATTTCAAAATATATATTTTTAATTATTTAAATCTTAAAATAAATAATTTCATAAAATTACAAAACGTGGTTTATATATTTTAATATACAATTCTGCCAATTGTGTACTTGAATAATTGTAATACTTTTAAAGAAAAAGTAGTAATGAATTCTTCAATAAATATATTAGAAAACAGTTGATGTATATAAATTAATCACGTGATAATGTCTATTTTTGGAAAACTCTGTGCATTTTGTATTTATTAATTTAATAAATAATTTTGTGGATGCAAAAAGCTAGCGGTACACATTTAAAATGATTTAAAAATGTAAAACTTAAAAAAATAAGTAAAATAATTCTCAAAATATATTCAAAAACACGATTTATATATTTGAGCAATCACATGCTAATGTCTATTTTTGGCTAATACAGTAAACTGTGTGCTTAAACAATTTTAGTAATTGTAATTAATATTTTTAATAGTAACTTTTAATATAATTGTAGAGATAAAGACAGATGTTTTACAGAATTAAGTGTTTCTTGTTCTTTCTTGTTTTACATCTATTATTAAAATAGTTTTCGAGTTGTGAACACAACCAGAAGCATAATGCCTCACAATCCCATCCCTACTTAACAGTAAACATTTATTTACCTGCGCATTTCCCTTTTTTCAGGTTCGTCTCGCCATCAAGTCGTCATTTGATAGGCTTGTCATCAAAACAGACGTTATTTAGGGAGAGGTGGAGATCTTGGGGAACAGACAGCTGGTGATTAAACCACATTACGATTTTCATGGTTCACGATGCCGTGTAATTATAAATATGATCCATGTCCCTCGGTGGTAATTGATGCCTCTTGGCCGACTTCTGGCCCTCTAATGAGCTGCGACTTTCTGGCTATTGCAGCAGGTTTCCCCGCCGTTGCTAGCATCTTTATGTCTTTTAAAAAACAAACAAATACGAACAGTGGAGCGACGCAAAATGTGAGGAGATAACAGGCCCAGATGTGGCGAATCACTCACACCGGAAACGTTGAGCGCTAGGCTAATGCTGCCGCAGCGTTTCTCACAAAGCTCTGAATGCCATCATTTCTTTCATTTCTAATGTAAAGATCAGCAGCTAGCACTCAGAAGTCATAAGTAACTCTGCACATAATCAACTGAGTGATATCCATCAAGGAGTCCATTCATTAATTTTCATAATAACGCGCGGCTGAGTTAGCCTGCGGGAGCGGCTAATTAGTTCTCTATCAGTATCTTAACACAAATGAACCATGGGACGGTTTTTAAACGCCGGTGGAGAGCTTCCCGTCAGGGAATCGCGCGCTTTCGCCGGCACCTGTCACTCTTTCCCGAGCTCCGCAGCGGATTGCAGTGACGTCGACAGCCCAGCAGCTGTGGAGTTTGGGATGTGGGGGGTGGTAGGTTGGATGCTGTCGTTAAATTAGTATGTGCCTTTCTTTAGCGCGTGAATAATTCATGGCGCTAAGGCGCGTGTGAATTATTGAGGAGGTGGTAACGAGCTGGGCCAGGTGCCGCGTTTCAAAGGTAAAGAGGGTGAGAACTGGCGTTCAAAAGCGCATCTTCGCGTCCGCAGGCATTTGGACGGCTTCCGTGACGTGGCCAGGATTCTGGGAAAACAAAAACAGAGCAATAATAACATTAATAAAACATCACTTCTTTCATTTTATGGAGAAAATCATTCTTGTACTTGCAAAGGTGTTTTTGGTTGTACATATGTGGTTCTGAGTGTTTTGGGACGTTTATATATGCAGTTTCTAAGGCGTTCTGATTGTTTTTGGACATATATATGCGGTTGCTAAGATATTCTGAGTGTTTTTGGACATATATATGCGGTTGCTAAAATGTTCTGGATGTTTTGGGACATATATATGCGTTTACTAAGGTGTTTTGGGTGTTTTTGGTTGTACATATGTGGTTCGGAGTGTTTTTGGACATATATATATGCAGTTGCTAAGGTGTTCTGAGCGTTTTTGGACATATATATGCAGTTGCTAAGGTGTTCTGAGTAGTTTTGGACATATATGCGGTTGCTAAGGTGTTCTGGGTGTTTTGGGACATATATATGCGGTTACTAAGGTGTTCTGGGTGTTTTGGGACATATATATGTGGTTACTAAGGTGTTTTGGGAAGTATATATCTGGTTGCTAAGGTGATCTGAATCGTTTTTGACATATATATGCAGATGCTAAGGTGTTCTGAGTGTTTTTGAATGTATATATGGGGTTACTAAGGTGTTTTGTGTGTTTTTGGTTGTACATACGTGGTTCGGAGTGTTTTGGGAAGTATATATGTGGTTGCTAAGGTGGTCTGAATCGTTTTGGAAATATATATGCAGTTGCTAGGATATTCTGAGTGTTTTTGGACATATATATGTGGTTGCTAAGGTGTTCTGAGTGTTTTTGGACATATATGCGGTTGGTAAGGTGTTATGAGTGGTTTTGGACATATATATGCAGTTGCTAAGATATTCTGAGTGTTTTTGGACATATATGCGGTTGCTAAGGTGTTCTGAGTGTTTTGGGATGTATATATGCGGTTACTAAGGTGTTTGGGGTGTTTTTGGTTGTACATATGTGGTTCAGAGTGTTTTTGGACATATATATGCAGTTGCTAAGGTGTTCTGAGTAGTTTTGGACATATATATGCAGATGCTAAGGTGTTCTGAGTGTTTTTGGTTGTACATACGTGGTTCGGAGTGTTTTGGGAAGTATATATGTGGTTGCTAAGGTGGTCTGAATCGTTTTGGAAATATATATGCAGTTGCTAAGATATTCTGAGTGTTTTTGGACATATATATGCGGTTGCTAAGGTGTTCTGAGTGTTTTTGGACATATATAAGCGGTTGGTAAGGTGTTATGAGTGGTTTTGGACATATATATGCAGTTGCTAAGGTGTTCTGAGTGTTTTGGGATGTATATATGCAGTTACTAAGGTGTTTTGGGTGTTTTTGGTTGTACATATGTGGTTCTGAGTGTTTTGGGAAGTATATATGTGGTTGCTAAGGTGTTTTGAATGGTTTTGGACTTATATATGCAGTTGCTAAGATATTCTGAGTGTTTTTTGGGCATATATATGCGATTGCTAAGGTGTTCTGAGTGGTTTTGGACATATATATGCAGTTGCTAAGGTGTTCTGAGTGTTTTTGGACATATATATGCGGTTGCTGGGGTGTTTTGAGTGTTTTTGGACATATATATGCGGTTGCTAAGGTGTTCTGAGTGTTTTTGGACGTATATATGCGGTTGCTAAGGTATTCTGAGTGGTTTTGGTTGTACATATGTGGTTCTGAGTGTTTTGGGACATTTATATATGCAGTTTCTAAGGCATTCTGGGTGTTTTTGGTTGTACATATGTGTTTCTGGGTGTTTTTGGATGTATGTATGTGGTAACAAAGGTGTTCTGAGTGGTTTTCGTTGTATATTTGTTGGTCTGAGTGTTTTGGGAGATATATATGTGGTTACTAAGTTGTTCTGAGTGTTTTTGTTCATACATATGTGCTTCTAAATGTTTTTGGGCATATATATGCAGTGTAGTTCTAAGTGTTTTGGGTGTATATATGCGGTAACTAAGGTGTTCTACATGTTTTTGGACATATATATGCAGTTGCTAAGGTGTTCAAAGTGTTTTTGGACATATGTGGTTACAAAGGTGAGTGTTTTTAGTTGCACAAATGTGGTTCCAAGTGTTTTGGGACATACATACATGTGGTTACAAAGGCGTTCTGAGTGTTTTTAGGTGTATATATGCAGTTGCTTAGGTGTTCTGTGTTTGGACATATATATGCGGTCACTAAGGTGTTCTTAGTGATTTTGGATGTATATATGGTTACTAAGGTGCTCTGAGTGTTTTTAGTTGTACAAATGTGGTTTAATGTGTTTTGGGACATATATATGTGGTCACTAAGGTGTTCTTAGTGTTTTTGGATGTACATATGCGGTTCTGGGTGTTTTGGGATGCATGTATGTAGTAACTAAAGTGTTCTACATGTTTTTGTTCGTACATATGTGGTTCTGAGTGATTTTGGATGCATGTATGTGGTAACTAAGGTGTTCTACATGTTTTTGGATGTATATATGCAGTTGCTAAGGTGTTCTGAGTGTTTTTGGATGTACATATGCGGTTCTGGGTGTTTTTGGATGTATATATGCAGTTACTAAGGTGTTGTGGTTTTGGATGTACATAAATATGTGGTTGCTAAGGTGTTCTGACTGTATCTTTCCATGTTGCTATGCGGTTGCTAAGATGTTCTGAGTGTTTTTTGCATGTTCTATGGTGTTCAGGGTGTTTTATGTGTGTCACTTTGCGGTTGCTAAGGTATTGGTTGCTAAGATGCTCTGTGTGGCTGCCAAGGGTTCCTGATTGGTTTTAGCAGAATAATCCAATCATAGAAGAACATTAAACTATTGCTTGGCTAACAGAAAGTGCAATTAATAAACTGTATCATTGTATAACATTTAAACACGTGACGACTTGTCCCAGTCAGACATTAAAAAAATAAAAATACTTGTGTCTCAGTCTCAGTCTCTCCTCTTGAAGACGTCATCAGCGAGACTAAAGAAACACAAATAGCGTTAGCAAATGCACAGTTCACAGAAATGGGTCTGGGAGAGTCTCAATCACAATTCCAATTAGTTTCAATGGTTAATTTTTCTTCTAGCTGGTGAAATCAAACAGCTCAATTAGCGAATCGGTTCACGTGGAGTTCAGGTCTGTCTCTGGGGCTCCTGGAGCTTGTTTAGGCCAGAGGCCAAATAACATCCGTAACGCCGGCGAACCCCAGAGGAGCGGAAATAAACCCGCTTCAATCCGCCAGCAAATCATTACAATCCTGATAAAACACACCTAATTGTGTGCTTTAATTCAAGGACGCTTTCCCTTCGCTTTCTTTCTGTACCGTCTGATGTGTTCAGATAATTCAGAGAAACCAGACTCTACGGGAAAAGCAAAGCGGGTCAAGATGATGCTAACAGCAGCGTCTGAGAACGATAGCCGCCTGATTAAAGAAAGAAACAAGGATAAGAAGTGCTTTGAAAACCAATGAAGGATCATCCTTCATCTCATAATGGCGGTTACATCATGTCTGGTTGTATTTTTGAGTTGTAAAAGTCACTTGTTTGAATAAGATCAAGAGAAACTCATCTGTTAGAGTGAAGTACGCCAGCCGGTGGCATTTTGATTTGGAAATACATCAGACTATGAGGTAAATGTCGATGTTAAACGCGTCGGATGAGTGTGAGACTTTACCTTGTCAGCGTTTCTACACGTCTACGTCATCTGAGACAGAAATAGTCAGTGATGTGCGTATATAAAGACTGCTTTCAAGGGCTGCATCTTTGTCAGTGGTCACCTTTTCTTTTCAGTACAAAGACGTCTTTGAAATGTTCTGCGTATGTTATTAGCATTAGTGCTTTGTTTGTAGCTCAGTGCCATGACAAAGAGGAACCATTGTTTTCTTCTCATTAATAGAGCCTCTTTACTGTGTTCTGCATCATGAAATTCATTTTACATTGTTGCTTCTTTGTGTCTTTATTTAAGGAGTCTAGGTGATTGTAATGTGATAATTAAAGGATTCATTTCTTCTGCATTTCACCCTCCAGCCCAGACTGTAAGTCCTCTTTCATGTTATTCTTCCTTTTTTTCCCCCTTTTGCACAAAGCCATGTGGAGTGCTACACAATAATTCCTCGGGTTATCTGCGGCGCTAGCTTATCATTTTGCGAGGAGAAATAAAAAAAAATATCTCAAACACCACCTTATCTTTAATTAGATGAAATTACACTGCCAGGGGTTCAAGACAAAATGCATCGAAAGGAAAAGATAATACACGTGTACATGAAAACAGCCGGTCTGTAGATTGCGTTAAGCTGGAATAAAGACCTGAATGGAGGTAGAGAACGCCCTTTCATCCTTTTTTTTCCTCTCAAATAACTCATTATTATTGATTCGTAATTAAGTCATTCAGGCAGCGTCCGCCATGTGGCAAAAAGTCAATACCCTCTACACAGAATAACAGAGCAATTTTTTTGAAGTGTAAATATTTGAATGACAAGTACATGACACTATCATCTTCATGTGCTACAGATAATAGCTCCTCCTCTTTGTTTGTCTTTGACCGCCGTGTTTCCTTCTCATTTGCATTAAACACCCCCGTCAGTTTTAGAGAGGGTCGGGCTACAGACAGCCGGAGTGGCATAAATTGCACATTTCACACCGCGACTGACAGTGACATCTTAATCAAAACGAGAGGCGCATCCGTCCGTTAACACAAGCTCACCATTGAGCGCTATTGGGGAAACGGAGCGTCGCACTGAAGGAAGTTGAACTCACCGGGCTTGTCTGGGCCTGACGCTGAGCTCGGCGCTAATGCACCGCCGCGGCAGGGAACATTAGTTTTGGACTTGTGGTGCCAGACGCTCCCGGCGTCATTTATCTGATCGTGATGTGCTTGTAAAGCTAATAAGTGAGGAAGATGTTTTCTGAAGAAGCTGCTTGTTGAGGGTCGTTTCAATGTTACAGGCAATTGAAACTCGAAGGAGCAATGCTACAACTTTGGTGAAGCGTGTGCATTTGTTTCTAATATTGATTAAGTGTGCCGATCCTGTGCTTAAAGATTTATTAAGACTTGGTTTGGCAAAGGTTATTTAAGCCTTGTGTATGTTGAACATTTGGCTACTCACTTGGTTCTGATGGTAGAGAGAGAGAGAGAGAGAGAGAGAGAATGTATAGGCAGGCATCCAGACAGATAGATGGGTAGATAGACATTGCATAGACAGATGTCTAGACAGACAAACAGATAGACAAGACATAGACAGATGCATAGACAATGCAAAAATCTAGACAGACAGATAGGTGGATAGACAATATATCTGTAAATGACTAGACAGACAGATAGAAAGACAGACATATATAGATAGATAGCCAGCCAGACAGACAGACAGACAGACATAGATAGATAGATAGATAGATAGATAGATAGATAGATAGATAGATAGATAGATAGATAAATAGATAGATAGACAATGTATAGGCAAATGTCTAGACAGGCAGATAGATAGACAGAAAGACAGACAGACAGATGGATAGACAATGTATAGGCACACATCTAGACAGATATATAGGTAGATAGACAATGTATAGGCAAACGACTAGACAGACAGACAGATAGACAGACATATACAGATAGATAGATAGACAGACAGACAGACAGACATAGATAGATAGATAGATAGATAGATAGATAGATAGATAGATAGATAGATAGATAGACAATGTATAGGCAAATGTCTAGACAGGCAGATAGACAGAAAGACAGACAGACAGACAGACACACACATCTAGACAGATATATAGGTAGATAGACAATATATAGGCAAACGACTAGACAGACAGATAGAAAGACAGAAATATACAGATAGATAAATAGACAGACAGACATAGAAAGATAGACAGACAGATGGATAGACAATGTATAGGCAAATGTCTAGACAGGCAGATAGACAGAAAGACAGACAGACAGACAGACAGACACATCTAGACAGATATATAGGTAGATAGACAATATATAGGCAAACGACTAGACAGACAGATAGAAAGACAGAAATATACAGATAGATAAATAGACAGACAGACATAGAAAGATAGACAGACAGATGGATAGACAATGTATAGGCAAACGTCTAGACAGACAGACAGACAGACAGACAGACAGACAGACAGACAGACAGACAGACAGATAGATAGATAGATAGATAGATAGATAGATAGATAGATAGATAGATAGATAGATAGATAGATAGATAGACAATGTATAGGCACACATCTAGACATAGATAGACAGACAGACATAGATAGATAGATAGATAGATAGATAGATAGAAAGAAAGAAAGAAAGACAGACAGACATACATACAGAAAGACAGACAGACATACATACAGATAGACACATCTAGACAGTCAGATAGATAGATAGATAGATAGATAGATAGATAGATAGATAGAAAGACAGACATACATACATAGACAGACAGACAGACAGATAGATAGATAGATAGATAGACATAGATAGGTAGACATAGATAGACAGACAGACACAGATAGATAGATAGATAGATAGATAGATAGATAGATAGATAGATAGATAGATTAGATAGATAGACAATGTATAGGCAAATGTCTAGACAGACCTAGATAAACAGATGGATAGACAATGTATAGAGTGACAGACAGACAAACAGACATATATAGATAGACAGACAGAGACATAGACAGATGGATAAACAATGTATAGGCAAGTTTTGCAGTTTCCTGCACGAGTGCCGCGTTTTAAGATGCCATTCATAACATGCCAAGTTATTTTTTTTTTTTTTTTGGACACAAGAACATGTTCTGCGTGAACAGCTTCGTAGACAGGCAGAAAGCTAGGAAGACATCTAAAATGTACTAAACTGCTCTACTATTAGTTGACTCCTCTCATCTGGGATAGAACTGTAACACGGCTTCATCTTCACACTGACCTCAAATGACTGCCGCTGCAGGTTAGCAGCGCACACTGACTCTGACGAGACGTTTATACACACGAGAGCCGCGGTGCCGTGAATGTTCTAGCGAGTGGGCTGGAACGCGGCGTCCGTACCCTTCAGGCGCTCCGAACACGCTGTTCTCATGCTGTCCTCTGTGTGGAAAGGCCTGTCAGCGACTATAGGCTATGCTAGGAGATCTCGAGCATGAGGTGCGCAGGTGTTTGTCACCCGCCGAGGTTTCCATCACACTGTAATGACTGGTGGCAGCCGGCATGTCGCCGTGTTAACGTCCATGCTAACACACCGACGCCGTCTAATTCAATTAGCCACGGGGATGAAAGTTCACAGAGGTTTGATCCTACCATTGTTTCGCGCTAGTTCGCTTCTGGTTTTTCTCATTGTTGCTTCACAGGTTTGAAGCCTTTGATGCTAACAGGGTGATTTTCGCTTGGGTTGCACTTTCTGGATTTGTTTATGGAAGATCCTCAATTGATTGAGTCGCAGTGCGTTTTACGATCAATAAATGACGCCAGCAGCCCGTTTAGACGATTACATTCATCAATTTAATTCACGTCATAATTGTGACAGTGGCATCTCGGTCTATAACTCTTACAGATCTACAACGAATTCTGCAGTTTTACGGCTTTATGCATTATTATCATTATTTTTACCCTTGTGTGTTGTTTAAGGGAGTTTCATTTGTGCACCTTTATGCGAAGACCCTTTCTGCATGCGCTAAGCTGCAGCGGTAATGAGGCCGGCTTTTTGCCATCCAGCAGAATAAATAAAGCAAACCAGGAGAGGCCAGCGCCCCGTCCGCTAGTGAGCTCATTACAAATTAAAATATTTACACCACCGGGGACGGCGTCACTTTACATCACCTTTCCTGTATGCTAATAAGGCAGCTAGCGAAGCGCGCCGCAGCACAAGCTCCATTTTTCAGCCGTGGCATTTGTCTGCAGGCTAGACTTCAACAGACACACGCACGCTTATATTTACAGCTCCATCCAACCTCGGCGCACATTAATGCATGCAGGAGCACAAACCAAACATATGCTTTACACGCTCAAGATGTGCTGCCCTCCTCAAGCTTTAGCAGAATGCGGTGTCGGAAAATGCTAAGTGACAGAACCTGATTGAATTCAAAACATGTCAGTGCCCTGATGTTATACATCTGCGTCGGATTCACAGATACGAAATTAAAATTTGCATTATTAGCATATTATGTGCATTCAGCTTTTTGGCACAAGGCTTCACACAGGTGTTTATGTGTTAGCTATAGCATCTGTTTCGCTTTGAAAGTAGGAAGGTTTGAACGGCGTATTTTAAATGTTTTATTTGCTGGCCGCAGTATTGTATGTTTGATTGTTTGTCATTGAGGGAACACTTCAGATTTCAAAGACGCGTGATTGTTTAAATGATGCTAGAAACCCATGAGTTACTGTTTATCATTGTTCTCATTAGCATCCCCATCTAATAATGAATCTCGCACAATGTCAGGATAACGAGTCTTGATTGGAGTGGCTTCTAATTGGTTGCGATTGTCGAGAACAAAATTTGAATGACGGTGAAATTTGAACGAACCTCTCATCCAATGTACAAATGCACCAGTGTTTTAGAAGGTAACAGTTATGTAGCACCCTTAAAATGCTCCCTATGAAGACAGTTTGTTAGTTTTTGGAACATAACTGCTGAGTTCGAAAATTCAAAGCAATTAGCACCTAGTGACGTTTTTTTTTTCCTTTAAAATTAGGAAGCCAATGTTTCTTGCCACATCTGGTGCTAATAGTGACAGCTAAACACAAGATCCGACACCTCCGAATGTGAGTTTGGGGAATAAGTTGGGTTGTATCCAGGGCTGTTATTTCTCAGATCTCTTGACTTGCTGGATCTCAAATTAGATTTTGCCCCTTTTAACCCCCCCTCTGTTCCTCTGTGACCTTGGGTCGCTGCTAACCAAAGAGAGGAACGAGAAAATAATGAACTCACACGGGATATATGAATATATTATAACAGGGCTCGCTGTTGGCCCCCCCCACCCCCCCACCCCCCCACCTTTCTTTTTTTTTTTTGGAGCGGATCAAAAAGCGCTTTTAATTTCAGATTCAAACGGTTTCAGAGGAAATTTGTTGATGGGATTGTATGCGCGGGTGGAATGACAAACGAAACAAAAAAGCCCCCGAAGGCCATCGACACACCAGCAACAATGATTCCAGCTGTCAAGGGCCTTCACAACTGGCAGAACGTCGTTTTATATTATTTTCTGTGTTGTATATTGAATTATAGCATGAAACACTGTATCACTGATAGCGGAGGCAAATTTATGCTTTGGGTTCATAACTGAAATATAAACACTAAAATAAATGACGAACAGCTTGTAATGAATTTATTTAGTGATGGTTACTTGTGGATGGACTTGCACCACCTATCAACCACATAGAAACTCAATAAACCACTCAAAACACCCCAGCAACCACATAGCAATGCAATAAACCACTCATAAGCCATAGTAACACACCTAAAGCACTAAAAATACTCTTAAAACAGCATAGCAATGCAATAAAACTACTCGAAACACCACAGCAGCAGCACAGTAATGCACTAAAACCACTCAAAACGCCCCAGTAGCAACATGGAAACACACTAAAACCACTAAAAACACCTCACCAATGTTATAGAAACAAACTAAAATTACTCAGAACACCCCAGCAACCGCATAGAAATCCACTAAAAACACCCCAGCAACTGCATAGCAATGCACTAAAACCACTCAAAATGCCCCAGTAGCAGCATGGAAACACACTAAAACCACTAAAAACACCTCACAAATGTTATAGAAACAAATTAAACTTACTCAGAACACCCCAGCAACCACATAGAAATCCACTAAAACCACTCAAAACACCCCAGCAACCGCATAGCAATGCACTAAAACCACTCAAAATGCCCCGGCAACCACATAGCGACACACTAAAACCACTCAAAATGCCCCAGCAACCACATAGCAACGCACTAAAACTATTCGAAATGCCCCAGCAACTTCATATCAAAGCATTAAACTACTCAAAACACCCCAGCAACGGCATAGCAACGCACTAAAACCACTCAAACTGCCCCAGCAATCTCATAGCAATGTACTAAAACCACTGGAAACGCCCCAGCAACAGCATAGCAACACACTAAAACCACTCCAAATGCCCAGCAATGGCATAGCAACGCACTAAAACCACTCAATATGCCCCAGCAATATCATAACAACGTACTAAAACCACTCCAAACGCCCCAGCAATGGCATAGCAATGCACTAAAGCACGTAAATACCCCAGCAACCGCATATCAATGCATTAAACTACTCAAAACACCCCAGCAACAGCATAGCAACACAATAAAACCACTCAAAACGCCCCAGCAACGGCATAGCAACGCACTAAAACCACTCAATATGCCCCAGCAATATCATAGCAACATACTAAACCCACTCCAAACACCACAGCAACCACATAGCAACGCATTAAAACCACTCAAACTGCCCCAGCAATCTCATAGCAATGTACTAAAACCACTGGAAACACCCCAGCAACGGCGTAGCAACACACTAAAACCACTCCAAATGCCCAGCAACGGCATAGCAACGCACTAAAACCACACAATATGCCCTAGCAATATCATAGCAACGTACTAAAACCACTCCAAACGCCCCAGCAATGGCATAGCAATGCATTAAAACACTTAAAATACCCTAGCAACCGCATATCAATGCATTAAACTACTCAAAACACCCCAGCAACAGCATAGCAACACAATAAAACCACTCAAAACGCCCCAGCAACGGCATAGCAACACACTAAAACCACTCCAAACACCCAGCAACAGCATAGCAATGCACTAAAACCACTCAATATGCCCCAGCAATATCAAAGCAACGCATTAAGCTACTCAAAACACCCCAGCAACTGCATAGCAATGCACTTAAACCACTCAAAATACCCCAGCAACCCCGCAGCAACAGCTCAGCATCATGAGTTTCTCCAAATATCTGTGCATAGTATTCTCTGAGCTGTAGTATTTGTGTGGTTTATGATTGGTGTCATGTTATGCTTTGTTGAGTGTTCTGCGCTTTGGCCTGAGGTTGTTTTTCTTTCTCAATCAGATACTCATTGATCAGAGGTGCATGGTGGGAAAGCGGTTTAATGTCAGCGCCTCGGCCTTCCCTCCCGCCAACAGTTACATCTGCAGTCCTGACGCAGGTTGTGGAAATGAACTGTTCATTTGTTCCATTGTGTGTGTGTGTGTGTGTGTGTGTTATATATACCGACAGCTACAATCGCAGGTAGACTTATTTTGAGTCAGTTTTGTTCTGATTTCAAAATGCACACTATTATCAAGGGTCCGGATATGCAGATGGGTGTTTCACGCATGCTCACTGCTAATAAAGTTGAATGCAGATTTGCATTTAGCTTCCCACCCCGTTTAACCTAGATGCATTTTGAAAACAGACAGATAACTACTTCACTGACTCAGTCTACACTCCTACAGCAAAATACAGCATGACACTGATTTACAGGAATCTATCTATCCATCTATTCTTTTATCTGTTGTTTGTCTCTCAAATGAAGCCTCACCATCTGAATCTCATCGTCTTTCTTTCACCCATATTGTCTCTCGTCTGTGAGTACATACTGTGTACACAATGTGATTCGGTACGTAAACACTATCAAGGGCAAAATGAAAGGCCTGTCACCGCGAACGCACACGAGACATCTGGGCTTTGTTTCGCTCGAGTAAACAGTTGTTTGTATCTGCACTGGAGGAGGAAATCTTGACAGGCAGCCGGATGTCAGTTCGAGAGAGAGATTGTAATGCTAAGGATGCTGTTTTAACCTCCCTGAGATGTGATATAACCGGCTGACAGGACCGGCCGGCCGTATGCAGGAGGACAGCTGTGTCCTTGAAGCTTTTCAAAACACAAGCTAGAAATTTGGCTGGATATTTAGCAGCGTTTTAAGACTGGTGTTTCTTCTCAAGTCGGTAGTAGCATTGTGTTAGCATACTTGAAAACCACAGCGATCTTTCATTTGCCGCCTATCACTCTCTCTGGTCGTTTATTAATTCATCTGTGGTTTAATCAGTAGTGTTGGTGAACTCTTCATGAGTCGGCGTCACCTCAGGCGATGTGATTTTACCTCCGCTGGGCCTCATTTACACTTTTTCTTGGATTTCAACACTCCTTTCTCGACACTCTTCGAGAGTATTTCCTCTCGAATCCAAACCGCCGCGTTTGGGGTTCATGCGTTCGTTCGGGTTACATTCGGGAACGAAGTTCTTGCATCATTCCTAAAAAACACACCTGCCATGACAAAACATCACATGCGGATTTATCCGTCTTCAGAAAGCCGGTAGTTTTTCTGAGATCAGTGAACAGGTGAAGCTTTGTGTCAGGATGTCACATTCTTTGAACTCTGAGGACAAAGTGCACTTAAAGTGCGAAGTGAACGCGGGAGCATTCAGGGACATGAAAAGAGATACCAATAGCTTCTCACAAAGCAGCATGAATTATTGAGGGTCCTGTTGGAGTGTTAAACACAAGCATATTACCAGAGCTAAATAATTGTAGCAACCGCAAAGCAACATACTAAAACCACTCAAAATGCCCCAGCAACCGCAAAGCGACGCACTAAAACCACTCAAAATGCCCCAACTACTGCATAGCAACGCACTAAAACCACTCAAATGCCCCAGCTACTGCATAGCAAACCATTAAAACTACTCAAAACACCTCAGCAATGGCATAGCAACATACTAAAACCACTCAAAATGCCCCAGCAACTGCAAAGCCACGCATTAAAACCACTCAAAATGCCCCAGCAACCGCATAGCAAACCACTAAAACTACTCAAAACACCTCAGCAACCGCAAAGCAACACACTAAAATCTCTCAGAACACCCCAGCAACTACATACAATGCATTAAACTACTCAAAACATCACAGCAACGCATTAAAACCACTCCAAACGGCCCAGCAACCGCATAGCAATGCACTAAAACTACTCAGAACACCTCAGCAACAGCATAGCAACATACTAAAGCCGCTCAAAATGCCCTAGCAACCACATAGCAATGCACTAAAACCACTCGAAACGCCCTAGCAACCGCATAGCAATGCACTAAAACCACTCAAACCGCCCTAGCAACCGCATAGCAATGCACTAAAACCACTCAAACCGCCCTAGCAACCGCATAGCAATGCACTAAAACCACTCGAAATGCCCCAGCAACCCCATAGCAATGCACTAAAACCACTCAAAATGCCCCAGCAACCGCAAAGCAACGCATTAAAACCACTCAAACCGCCCTAGCAACCACATAGCAATGCACTAAAACCACTCAAAACGCCCTAGCAACTACATAGCAATGCACTAAAACCACTCAAACCGCCCTAGCAACCGCATAGCAATGCACTAAAACCACTCAAACCGCCCTAGCAACCGCATAGCAATGCACTAAAACCACTCAAAATGTCCCAGCAACCGCAAAGCAACGCATTAAAACTAGTGGTGTCAAAATTAGCGCGTTAACGCAGGTGATTAATTTTTTCATTTTAACGCGTTCAAAATATTTAACTTAATTAACGCATGGGCGGGGCCACCCCACTCACAACTGCTTATGAAATGCTTTTATTTAAATGCGCAAAGCGTCTTTACGAACACATCAAACAGGAGACTTTTCAGATGCGCGCTCCAACTTTACTTCAGCACCAGACGCGAGTCAAACGACCGCGGAAGCGGTACCGGTGATGAGGAGCTTAAGTAAAACGTCAGTGAACTGCGGTCAGATGAGATGCCGTCAGGCCATATGTCGGTAAAAACGAATTTAATTGTCCTGTCAGCCTTTATACTCTGCTTGTAGCGCGCGCTCTTGAAGTTCACGCGCAAATGTGCCGACGCGCGCTGTATTAGGCTATATTAAACCCAAATGAAACTGCGAGCACTAGTTGCTGTGATGTCTGTTAATTAAGGAACAAAATTAAAGAGAAAATTAATAACTAAGTTTTATCTGTATATAATTTAGAATTTGATATAATTTAGGCTATATTTTCTTGCTGAAGGGTCCTATATGACATTTATTATAATGGGTTTGTGTGAAGATTGTTTCAAGTTCACTTATATTATTATTATTAGTTATTTTTTTAAAGTCTAATAAATGTTAAAGTGATAGCTCTTAATGATACTGTAATGTTGAATGATATATATATATATATATTCAATGGTTAAGTATTAGGGGGGGAAAATCAATCAGTGATACTTGCCTTCAGTCCTAAAACAAGATGGCGTTAAACAAATATTAAAAATATATGTTCTTTATGTTGTTTGTACATTAATTTGAAGCATTAAAGTGAAATTATTGCAATATAAAAGTATAATTAAAAACTTTTATGTCAGGTAGAATTAATCACGATTAATTGCGATTAATTTCAGGTAAAATGTGCAATTAATTAGTTAATTTTTTTTAATCGATTGACACCACTAATTAAATCCACTCAAAATGCCCCAGCTACCCCATAGCAACGCACTAAAACCACTCAAACCGCCCCAGCAACCACATAGCAAACCACTAAAACTACTCAAAACACCTCACCAATGGCATAGCAACATACTAAAACCACTCAAAATGCCACAGCAACCGCATAACAATGCATTAAACCACTCAAAACATCACAGCAACGCATTAAAATCACTCCAAGCACCCCAGCAACGGCATAGCAACGCACTAAAACCACTCAAAATGCCCCAGTAACCGCAAAGCAGTGCACTAAAACCACTCAAAATGCCCCAGTAACCGCAAAGCAATGTACTAAAACCACTCAAATGCCCCAGTAACCGCAAAGCAGTGCACTAAAACCACTCAAAATGCCCCAGTAACCGCAAAGCAATGTACTAAAACCACTCAAATGCCCCAGTAACCGCAAAGCAGTGCACTAAAACCACTCAAAATGCCCCAGTAACCGCAAAGCAACGCATTAAAACCACTCAAAATGCCCCAGCAACCACATAACAATGCATTAAACCACTCAAAACATCACAGCAACGCATTAAAATCACTCCAAGCACCCCAGCAACGGCATAGCAACGCACTAAAACCACTCAAATGCCCCAGTAACCGCAAAGCAGTGCACTAAAACCACTCAACATGCCCCAGTAACCGCAAAGCAGTGCACTAAAACCACTCAAAATGCCCCAGTAACCGCAAAGCAATGTACTAAAACCACTCAAATGCCCCAGTAACCGCAAAGCAGTGCACTAAAACCACTCAAAATGCCCCAGTAACCGCAAAGCAACGCATTAAAACCACTCAAAATGCCCCAGCAACCACATAACAATGCATTAAACCACTCAAAACATCACAGCAACGCATTAAAATCACTCCAAGCACCCCAGCAACGGCATAGCAACGCACTAAAACCACTCAAAATGCCCCAGTAACCGCAAAGCAGTGCACTAAAACCACTCAAAATGCCCCAGTAACCGCAAAGCAATGTACTAAAACCACTCAAATGCCCCAGTAACCGCAAAGCAGTGCACTAAAACCACTCAAAATGCCCCAGTAACCGCAAAGCAATGTACTAAAACCACTCAAATGCCCCAGTAACCGCAAAGCAGTGCACTAAAACCACTCAAAATGCCCCAGTAACCGCAAAGCAACGCATTAAAACCACTCAAAATGCCCCAGCAACCACATAACAATGCATTAAACCACTCAAAACATCACAGCAACGCATTAAAATCACTCCAAGCACCCCAGCAACGGCATAGCAACGCACTAAAACCACTCAAATGCCCCAGTAACCGCAAAGCAGTGCACTAAAACCACTCAACATGCCCCAGTAACCGCAAAGCAGTGCACTAAAACCACTCAAAATGCCCCAGTAACCGCAAAGCAATGTACTAAAACCACTCAAATGCCCCAGTAACCGCAAAGCAGTGCACTAAAACCACTCAAAATGCCCCAGTAACCGCAAAGCAACGCATTAAAACCACTCAAAATGCCCCAGCAACCACATAACAATGCATTAAACCACTCAAAACATCACAGCAACGCATTAAAATCACTCCAAGCACCCCAGCAACGGCATAGCAACGCACTAAAACCACTCAAATGCCCCAGTAACCGCAAAGCAGTGCACTAAAACCACTCAACATGCCCCAGTAACCGCAAAGCAGTGCACTAAAACCACTCAAAATGCCCCAGTAACCGCAAAGCAATGTACTAAAACCACTCAAATGCCCCAGTAACCGCAAAGCAGTGCACTAAAACCACTCAAAATGCCCCAGTAACCGCAAAGCAATGTACTAAAACCACTCAAATGCCCCAGTAACCGCAAAGCAGTGCACTAAAACCACTCAAAATGCCCCAGTAACCGCAAAGCAATGTACTAAAACCACTCAAATGCCCCAGTAACCGCAAAGCAGTGCACTAAAACCACTCAAAATGCCCCAGCAACCCCATAGTAATGCACTAAAACCGAAGAAAGCCGGTAGTTTTTCTGAGATCAGTGAGCAGGTGAAGCTTTGTGTCAGGATGTCACATTCTTTGAACTCTGAGGACAAAGTGCACTTAAAGTGCGAAGTGAACGCGAGAGCATTCAGGGACATGAAAAGAGATACGACTAGCTTTCACAAAGCATCATGAATTATTGAGGGTCCTGTTGGGGTGTTAAACACAAGCATATTACCAGAGCTGAATAATTGTAGTGACTGGCAACTGGAAGTAGGAGCATTTTGAGAAATCAAGACTGTGACTGTTTGATTGGAAAATGCTGTTCAGTTTCATTTACACATTGGCTGAGTTCCTCACTGCATTATTTGGTTCTGAATCCAATGTATTCTGCTTGTATCTGGTGACGCAACACCTCTGGAGCCTCACGCAGGCGGACGGGGATCTCCTCGTGTTCGGAATGCAGATTCGTGTGTGTTTTCTCATTCATTTGAGTCAGTGTGTGTACGAGCAGACACAAACGCCCTTCATTTTAATGATCCTCGCTGCCTGCATTCAATTACACGCCATGAAATATTTAGCGCACTTCCGCTCGCTCGCGCGCACCGCTGCTTTGATTTATTTCACTAAATCCTTCACCATTGTTAATAGGATGAAAGTGGTGATATCGAGATATTTTGTTATGAAAGATTAATGAGTTAATACCGTTAATACAAACGACAGCGCGCTAATACATTAATCAAAGGAGTGAAATTAAACTTCTCATCATACAAAAACTCTGTGTTTAGTATTCAGAGATGTTTCGCAGTTGTTTGCCCATGTAGGGCGATTAGCTAGTTAGTTAATTAGTTCAGTAAAGATCCATCAAACGAAATGCTGATTTTAAGGTCTGAGGTAAGCCTGAACCACTCTCTCATACTGTAGGGCTGGAAAGTTTGATTCTTTCTACAGAAACGATTCATCATAAATGGTCCTTTCATACGTGGTTTTGGAAAATCTGAGGCCTTCAAGTGACTCGGTTCATTCCAAACAGATCTTTCTCTCGTGTGTTAAACAGTTCTTTTTTCTTTTGTTGACATTTGAAATCATTGTACTGGTTCAGTTTGTTTTTAAACAGCTCTTCATATACAGCATTGCATCAGTGCATCCTAATCATGTGAAGTGTTAGAATGTTTGATTCATTCTAGTGACTCGGCTTCGTTCTGAACAGTTCTTTTATCCCATATAAAGCGTTCAATTGGTTCATCCTAAATGGAGTATCAAATGAAGTGTAAGAAAGTCTGATTCATTCTAGTAAATCGATTTGTAATTGATTTAAACAGTACTCTATGTTGTGCTGGAAAGTCTAATGCATTTGAATGAATCTGTTCATTCCAAATGGATCACGCGTGTTGGAGGGTTTGATACCTTCTAGAGAGTTCTTCGAATCAAAAGAATTGTGATCCCAATTTGAGGTTCCGATCTAAATTATTTGCAAACTCGCTCTGAAGTTCCGATCTAAATGATTTGTGAACCCGCTCAGAGATTCCTATCTAAATCAAATGATTCACGATCCGCGCACCGAATCAAAAGAATCGTGATCCCGCTGCGACATTCTGATCTAAATGTTTCTCTAACCCACTTCGAAATTCCTATCTAAAGAATCGTGATCCGCTCCAAAGTTCCGATCTTAAATGATTTGTGAACCTGCTCCGAAGTTCTGATCTAAATTAAATGATTGCGATCCGCGCTTCGAATCTAAAGAATCCATCCTGCTTTGAAGTTCCGATCTAAATGATTCTTGAACCAGCTCAGAAGTTCCGATCTAAATTAAATGATTTGCATTCTGCGTTTCGAATCAAAAGAATCGTGATCCCGCTTTGAAGTTCCAATCTAAATGATTTGTGAACCCACTCAAAAGTTCCTTTCTAAATCAAATGATTGGCAATCCGCACTTCGAATCAAAAGAAACGTGATCCAGCTCCGAAGTTCCGATCTAAATGATTCTCAAACCCACTCAGAAGTTCCGATCTAGATTAAATGATTTGCAATCCACACATTCGAATCTAAAGAATTGCGATCCCGCTTTGAAGTTCCAATCTAAATGATTCGCAAACCCGCTCCAAAGTTCCGATCTAAATGAAATGATTTGCGCTTCGAATCAAAAGAATCGCGATCCCGCTTTGAAGTTCCAATCTAAATGATTCGCAAACCCGCTCCAAAGTTCCGATCTAAATGAAATGATTCGCGATTTGCGCTTCGAATCAAAAGAATCGCGATCCCGCTTTGAAGTTCCAATTTAAATGATTCGCAAACCCGCTCCAAAGTTCCGATCTAAATGAAATGATTCGCGATTTGCGCTTCGAATCAAAAGAATCGCGATCCCGCTTTGAAGTTCTGAAATGATTCAAGATCCTCCGAGGTTCCGATCTAAAACAATTGACTCGCGATACGCGATCCGATTCAACACAGTGACGCAATGGTTTAACTGATTCACACTTTCTAAAAGCAGTTTCACCCATCACCATATGTGATTTTTAAAATCATTACAAGCGATGTCGAAATTCAAAAATGAATGTCTCTTTTAATCAGTTTTTTTACTAGTTTGAACTGAATGGTCGAAGTCACGAATTTGAATCAATCGGAACGGTTCCAGCGTAAATGACTCACTCAATTGATTCGGTTTCCCTGAGGCTAAGCTTTTGGCGTCTTCAGCCGTGTTTACACTACGCTGTCAGCGCTATTATTGGCTTAGCTCGCTAGTTTTATGAGATTAACTGAAATAAAACAAAAAATAAGACGTTTACGAAATAAAACATGAATATTTCCATTCCAAAGCTGCTTTCCATGTCGAAGTCATGGCATCTACGAACATATTCAGGTGAGGTAACGTTAACCGGTTTACTGCTAGTGATTCACTCTATTAATATGACGAGCTGCAGCTCAAATACATGTTAGATGGAAACATTGTGCATTATGTTAATTAACTGTATTTGAAGTAGTTTGAGCTGTAGTTCAGTTGGTGACAGTTAAATCGAAAGCATACATCTACCATTGAATTGAATGTTAGGTCTGTCAGTATTGTAATAAATATCTAAGAAATAAATGTTGTTTGATCGTATTAGTCTATTTAGAGTGACAGCCAATGTATAAAAAGAGCAAATTGAAGAAGCAGATGAACACAAAACAGCAGACAGTTACAGTTTAACTGTCTGCTGTTATTACAGTTACACTGTCTTTACAGTTATTATTTCAGTTAAATTACTAATAATTATCTCCATTATTGCTGTCATGGTTTTAAGTGTTTTTTTTTTTACCCACTTTATTGCACATTTTTCACTTTTATCCACTTTATTGCACATTTGTCAATATGTGTTTTTTATTCAGTTTATTGCACATTTCTAAATGTAAGTGTGTTTTTATCCACTTTATTGCATATTTTTCAATGTAAGTGTGGTTTTTATCCACTTTATATTTTTCAATGTAAATATTTTTTTTAATCCAGTTTATTACACATTTCTCAATGTAAGTGTGGTTTTTATCCACTTTATATTTTTCAATGTAAATATTTTTTTTAATCCAGTTTATTACACATTTCTCAATGTAAGTGTGGTTTTTATCCACTTTATTGCACATTTTTCAATGTAAATATTTTTTTTTTATCCAGTTTATTACACATTTCTCAATGTAAGTGTGGTTTTTATCCACTTTATTGCACATTTTTCAATGTAAATATTTTTTTTATCCAGTTTATTACACATTTCCCAATGTAAGTGTGGTTTTTATCCACTTTATTGCACATTTTTCACCGTAAATGTTTTTTTTATCCACTTTATTGCACATTTTTCAATTTAAATATGTTTTTTTTATCCAGTTTATTGCACATTTCTCAGTGTAAGTGTGGTTTGTATCCACTTTATTGCACATTTTTCAATGTAAATATGTTTTTTTATCCAGTTTATTGCACATTTTTCAATGTAAATGTTTTTTATCCAGTTTATTGCACATTTCTCAATGTAAGTGTGGTTTGTATCCACTTTATTGCACATTTTTCAATGTAAATATGCTTTTTTATCCAGTTTATTACACATTTCTCAATGTAAGTGTGGTTTTTATCCACTTTATTGCACATTTTTCAATGTAAATGTTTTTTTATCCAGTTTATTGCACATTTTTCAATGTAAGTGTGGTTTGTATCCACTTTATTGCACATTTTTCAATGTAAATATGCTTTTTTTATCCAGTTTATTACACATTTCTCAATGTAAGTGTGGTTTATATCCAGTTTATTGCATATTTTTCAATGTAAATATGTTTTTTTTATCAAGTTTATTGCACATTTCTCAACTGAATCATGTATTATTTCAGTGAAGTTACTAATAACTATCTCCATTATTGCTATCATGGTTGTAAGTGTGTTTTCTATCCACTTCATTGCACTTTTCTCAACAGAATCATGAAGCAACAATGCTAATGAAATATATGTTTGCTTGTTTTAGCGCCTGAACCAGATCAAAGCTCACTTCCAGACGGTTTCCTTTCCTCCTCAGAACATGGAAGATCTTGTAAGTGCTCTCCAATCGCAGCATATTGTCTAATATTTTATTTAAGTCCTGAATTTTAAACACATTTTGCAAATCTCAAAGAGGCCTGGCGTGTTTTTGTCTTGTAGCTGCATCTGTGAGCGATACTCGCGGCGATCCTCGTATTAAAGAAACATCACAATTCTCCAGATCCGGCAAGATTTCTGCTTTCGTGTTTTGCAACGTTCGGCGCGTTTTCCTGCGAGACGCGTTCAAGCCACATTTCCTCCGCAACATTTCATCATTTATCGCAGCGCTTGATGAAATCCTGCACCCGCGTGATTTAACGATCGCATTTTAGACGAGTAGCGCACAGAAAACCATATAATTGGGATGTTTGTAGATGTTTTTCAGGTCAGATGTGTCAGTCAGATCATTTAGCGTTTGCTTAGCAAACAGGCTATGCTTGCATAGTGTATTAGCATACTGCTTTCTTGCTATTCCTGCATTTCTGAATTATTAATACGCAGTATTTCACATTTTGTTGCATTTGTGTGACGCAAGTCCATAATCAAAGTTATTTGATTATTTAAACTTTTTATTTTTTGAAATTTGTAACTTTTAGTCAATAAATCAACTGAGAAGTCAATTTGGAAAATGGGTAAATGAATTAAGCAATTATAATTGGAAATAAAATAAATTTAATAAGCGTATACAATTTTGTGATTTATTTATTTTTTTTTAATTATTATATTTATGTCCTCTTTATCTTTTTATCCTAATGTTTACACATTTAATAATTATCATAATCATCATTAAACACTTCTTTTGAAAATGAAAAATGTGATTTTACAGTGACACGTCTATGCCCTCCCAAATTAAATGAAATTTAATTAATAAAACAAACTAACTAAATTAAAAAAATAAAATAATATAATAAATATTAATTACAAACCAATAAATAAACATACAATACAACAATAAATACAAAAAACAAACAAATAAACAAAAAATACAATACAAAAATAAATACAAAAATACAAATAAATAAAACACACAATTAAACAATAAGTACAAAAAACAAAAAGAAATAAAAAAGACAATACAACAATAAATTCAAAAAGTACTGATAAATAAAAAATACAGTACACCAATAAATACAAATAAACAAAAAATACAATACAACACGTACAAAAATACAAATAAATGAGTAAAAAAACAATACAACAAAAAATACAATACAACAATAAATAAAAAATACAAATAAATAAAAATACAATGCAACAATAAATACAGATAAAAACACAATGCAACGATAAATACAAAAATACAAATAAATGAAAATACAATGCAACGATAAATACAAAAATACAAATAAATAAAAATACAATGCAACAATAAATACAAAAATACAAATAAATAAAAATACAATGCAACAATAAATACAAAAATACAAATAAATGAAAATACAATGCAACGATAAATACAAAAATACAAATAAATAAAAATACAATGCAACGATAAATACAAACATACAAATAAATAAAAATACAATGCAACGATAAATACAAATAAATAAAAATACAATGCAACGTTAAATACAAAAATACAAATAAATAAAATTACAATGCAACGATAAATACAAATAAATAAAAATACAATGCAATGATAAATACAAAAATACAAATACATAAAAATACAATGCAACAATAAATACAAAAATACAAATAAATGAAAATACAATGCAACAATAAATACAAAAATACAAATAAATGAAAATACAATGCAACAATAAATACAAAAATACAAATAAATAAAAATACAATGCAACAATAAATACAAAAATACAAATAAATGAAAATACAATGCAACAATAATTACAAAAATACAAATAAATAAAAATACAATGCAACAATAATTACAAAAATACAAATAAATGAAAATACAATGCAACAATAAATACAAAAATACAAATAAATAAAAATACAATGCAACAATAATTACAAAAATACAAATAAATAAAAATACAATGCAACAATAAATACAAAAATACAAATAAATGAAAATACAATGCAACAATAAATACAGAAATACAAATAAATAAAAATACAGTGCAACAATAATTACAAAAATACAAATAAATAAAAATACAATGCAACAATAATTACAAAAATACAAATAAATAAAAATACAATGCAACGATAAATACAAAAACACAAATAAATAAAAATACAATGCAACGATAAATACAAATAAATAAAAATACAATGCAATGTTAAATACAAAAATACAAATAAATAAAAATACAATGCAACGATAAATACAAAAATACAAATAAATGAAAATACAATGCAACAATAATTACAAAAATACAAATAAATAAAAATACAATGCAATGATAAACACAAAAATACAAATAAATAAAAATACAATGCAACGATAAATATAAAAATACAATGCAACAATAAATACAAAAATACAAATAAATAAAAATACAATGCAACAATAGATACAAAAATACAAATAAATAAAAATACAATGCAATGATAAATACAAAAATACAAATAAATTAAAATACAATGCAACAATACAGAAATACAAATAAATAAAAATACAATGCAACAATAAATACATAAATACAAATAATTAAAAATAATTATTGAATTAATATATAAATAAAAAATACAGTACACCAATAAATACAACTATAAAAAAGATAAATACAGCAATAACTAAAAAAAGATACAGCACTAAATATAAAAATACAAATGAATGAACAATACAGCAATACGTAAAAAAACGATTAAATAAATGAGTGGTTGTATTATATGTAATTTAACGGGGTTAAGCATGTCAAATTCCAGTTTTAATTTCTCACGTTATTATTAGACAAATGTAGTTTTTTTTAGGTGTGAACAGTGTTTATATGTTGTAAAGACTATATGTTAGTTTTTGTGTGAGAGAGAAGCGGGGTTCAGCGATCTGTTCACCCTGTTTATTGATCAGGCTTCTCAGCCGGTAATGAGTTTGCTGTTTAGGGACGTTCAGTGAAGGTCTCTCTCTCAGTCTGTCTGTCGCACAGGTTCTGGCCGCCGCTGGCCACTAATTAACACACAACAAGGATATCGATTTCTCATTGGCCACAATCGCCGGTGCTCTTTGCTGCGTCCGCTGCACTTTTCCTCAGACAGACGTCTCATTCTGCAGCGGAGGAGCTCAGGACAGAGTACAGATGAACCTAGGCTTCGCTAGAGAAGTCCAATCTTCACACACAATCACCAGAGACGAGTATCGACACGCTTGGGCTCGCTGACAGACATACAGACACCGTTACACTCAAAATAATGTACACTTCTACCTTATTTTGTGAAAAACAGTAATAACAGTAATGCAGTTACAATACAAGTATGCAGTCTTCATCATAATAGACATTAATACAATGCAGTTTGTCAAATATTTCTCATTTGATATTTATTGACAATGACGATTGTATGGCCATTATTATTTTTATAATTATTATTCTTATTTTTTACATTTGTAATAGCTAGTTTATAATAATTCCCATTTAATAAATAAATAAATAAAAAATACAGAACACCAATAAGTATACATAAATAAAAATACAATGCATTAATTACAAATAAATAGGTTAAATATAAAATACAACAACAAATACAAAATAAATGCATAAATGCAAATAAATAAAAATAAAATACAACACTAAATACTAAATATAAGAAAATAAAAAATGCAATAAATAAAAAAATACAACTAAAAAATACAGTACACCAATAAATACAAAAACAAATAAAGAGTACAAATAAAAAGCAATACAAAGAAAACAAAAACAAACAAAGATTCAACACAACAATAAATGCAAAAACCAAAATACAATAAATACAAATACATTAAATAAATATAAAATACAACAATAAATACAAAATATATAATTATTATTATTTTTTTACATTTGTAATTATCATTTAATAAATAAATAAAAATACAGCATACAAATAAATAAATAAATACAATACAACAATGGTTACAAAATACAAGAAATTAAAAAATGCAATAAATACAAAAACACAAATAAAAAATACAACACCACAATAAATACAAAAATACAAATAAATAAAATATAAAATACAACAATAAATACAAACTATATAATTATTATTCATATTTTTTACGTTTGTAATAGCTAGTTTATAATAATTATCATTTACAAAAAAAAAATGATATAATAGCTGATGATATTTGTAAACCTATGGTTTATATTACCAGTTATTTTTTACATTTTTTATTATTATTAATAGTAATAGATTTATAATGGAAGTGTGCAATAAATGTAATATTACCTTAATTTGTATAATAATTTTTATAAAAGTAATAATTATTATACATGATAAAAGTAATAATTATTGCGTTAAATGAATAATTATATTATGATGTTATTTGTATATGTGTAGTTGATGTTATTTTTACATTTATAATTGCTAGTTCATAAGAATTATATATTTTATAATAGACATTTTTATTTGTAAATGATATAATTATTGTTTTATAATACCTAATATGTTTACACTTTATTATTATTATTATTATTTTCATCATTTATTATTATTATTATTATTATTGCTGTTTATAATAATTCACATTTTTAAATATACTGTTATAATAGATATTATTATTATTATTATTTGTAAAAGTATAATTATTGTTTTATGCAACCAGTTTTGTATTAATGCACTTTTAAAGGAAGTTTGCAATAAATGTAATATTATTTTAATTTGCATTATAATTTTTTATAAAAATTAATTATTACAATATATGATAACATGAATAATTATTACTGTTATTTTCATATGTCTAATGTCTTGTTATTATTAATTACTAATATATCTTTTTTTTTTTACATATATTGTTTTATTGTTAATGCATTAACATGGAAGTATGCAGTCAAAACAAAAATAAAAACTACATTTTTGAATTTTTTAGAATTTGTATAAAATGAGTAATTATTATATGTTGGATAAAATTTATATTTATTACATAAAATGAATAATTAATAATTATTACAGTTATAATCTTTATTTATTTATTTATTTATTTATTTATTTTCATTTATAATTATTATTTCTACATCATGCACATTTTAATAATATATTTTCTTCTGTTTTTTTTTTATAATTGCTTTTGTTATTAATTATTATTCTCATTTTTTTGTATTTTTTTATATAAAATTATTTTTCAATATTACTATGATTTATTGTTATCAATGTACTTAAAATGGAAACATGCAGTCAGCACCATTAAATGTGATTTTAATAATATATTTTCTTCTGTTGTGTATATTTGTAATTGCCTTTGTTATTAATTATTATTCTCATTTTTTTGTATTTTTTTATATAAAATTATTTTTCAATATTATTATTATTATTATGTATTATCAATGTACTTAAAATGGAAACATGCAGTCAGCACCATTAAATGTGATATTATTTGAATTTGTATAATAATTTTTAATTAAAAAATGACAAAAATAAATAATTATGCATTACTGTTACTTTTTACATTTTCATATTTATTACTATTACTTTACAGTTTTTAAATATGATGATATTTTATGCAAATATTAATAATAATGATTTATATTTATTATTATTATTATTATTATTATTATTATTATTAAATACTATCATATTTTTTCATTGCGTTATAAATCTTGTTTATGTAATTTTTTGAAATAATTGAAAAAATGTTTTTCAGTAATAACAATGAAAATATTTATTATTATTAATGTGCAAATTTAAACTAAATATTAATCACTGTTGCTTGATTAGAAGTGCTTCAGCACAAATCCAACCTTTTTCAACTCTCCACAATGTGTCTCTGCATCTGCAAGCTGTGGTTTTTCCGTTAAGAACTTGACTGCGGTGTTTGCGAAGCGAAAGTGAGTTTGACTGGAGCTGAATGTGTGTTTGAGGAGCTCCAGTAGGTGTTGAGGTCTGGCCGTCTGCGAGTCTCTCTCATTGCTCCTGACAGCTTCAGGCGAGAGCGTGTAAAAATAGCCGCGTGCGTGTCCAGGCCTTCAGCGGCGACTCTGACGAGTCCCCGCTTCCTGTTCCTGCGCGCGGCCGCGCCGCCCATGGGCTCCTCATAAATCAGTGTCTGCTTCTCCAGCCACCGAGCCAAAGATCCTGCGGACCTTCAGCTCCAGTCAGCAGTCTCCTGAGTTACTGAAACGCTCGCTCTGTTCCCCGTCATCCGTCACCATTAGCTGCTGCGATCATTTCACCATCATTTATGGCGACGTTAGCAAACTGTTTTGCGTAGTTCCATCAAACGCGAGGATGCAAAAAGCGACAAACGATATCAAAAAGACGATGTCACTTCCTGAGGGGCTCCGGTTAACGGTGTTTTTCAAAAAAGCTGTCAAGTATCTTAGAAGTACCAAGACAAGTTTACAATAAATATATGAAAGCAGTTTTATTTATTTGAAATTAGAATGTAATAAAAAAAGAAAGTAAAAATAAATAAATGAAGTTAAAAAGAGCTTTAAAGTAAAAAGTGCACTGTTTTAATTTTGTAATTCATTATTATTATTATTACTGTTGCTGTTTATTTTTAGAATTATTTTTGAAAATATATTTCAATTTTAATTTAATTGTATTGTATTTTTTAAAATATTGATTATACTGTAACAATACTATAACGATACTTTTGTAATTATTTACATTTTTTGTGTTCTGTTTCATTTTATTTTCATTTGTAGTAATTGTATATCAGACAACATACCATGTATTATCTATATTATTGATAATATATTTAATTTTTTGTTCATTTTATTAGATTTGTTTTTTGAATATTGATATACTATAACAGTACCTTTGTAATTATTTACATTTTCTTGTATTTGTTTCATTTTATTTGCATTTGTAGTAATTATATACTAGACATAATTTATTCAATATATTTATATTTAAGTACTTGAAATATATTATAATATTTTGTATACTTAGATTTAGTTTAGAAATATTTTATAATTAGTTTGAATTATATTGAAAAATATTTCATATATTTATATTTAAGTAATATATTTTGTGAATTTTTAATAATGTATATATATATATATATTTTTTATAATTTTATTAGATTTTTTTTTTTAATATTGCTATACTATAACAATACTTTTGTAATGATTTACATTTTCTTGTGTTTTGTTTCATTTTATTTTCATTTGTAGTAATATATACAAGGCAATATACCATGTATTATGTATATTATTGATAATATATTACATTTATTTACATTTTGTTTTTTAATATTGATATACTACTTTTGTAATTATTTGCTTTTTTGTATTTTGTTTCATTTTATTTTCATTTGTAGTAATTATATACTAGACATAATATATTCAATATATTTATATTTAAGTACTTGAAATATATTATAATATGTTTATCCTTAATACATTTAGTTTAGAAATATTTTATAATTAGTTTTGATATTTATATTTAAGTAATATATTTTTGTTAAATTTTAATAATGTACAATTTTTATATATATATTAACATTTGTAATTTATTCTTATTATTATTATTACTGTTTTTTTAGAATTATTTTTGATAATATATTTCAATTTGTAATTCGTAATAATAATAATTATTATTATTTATTACAATGTATTAATAACAAATAATAATTGTTTATTTTTAGAATTATTTTTGATAATATATTTCAATTTTTATTTAATTTTATTAGATTTTTAAAACAATATTTATATGCTATAACAATACTTTTGTAATTATTTAGATTTTCTTGTTTTGTTTCATTTTTATTTTTTAGTAATTATATAATTATATTTGTTTTAATTGTATTGAAATACATTTAATATATTTAGATTTAAGTAATATATTTGTAGGTTAATTTTTGAATAATGTGCACTTTATTATATACGATACTATTTTTAATTACTAAATCCATATTTCTTTTTAGATTAAATGTTTTATTTTTTTTACTTAATTTTTTAATTATGTAGCTATACTTTTTAATTTAATTTTAATTCATATAATATTTTCATGCTTATTTATTTTTAAAACATTTTGTATATATTTGCTTCAATTCTATTTGAATATATGTAGAATGTTTATATGTTTATAATTAAATGTATTTTTATATTTAATTTTTTATAATCTATGAATTATGTTTAGTTGATTTTACATTTTTCAATTTAATTTTAATATATATAGTAAATTTATTTCAGAAATATTTTAGCATTTGTTTTAATTTTATTCAAATATATTTAATAGATTTATATTAAAGTAAAACTTTTATTTACATTTTTAAGTGTACAAAATATTTATAATTAATGTCATATTTTTGTTTAGAATGACTTTTTTTTATAATATTTTATTAAATATAATTTTTTTTTTTAAATATATATTTAAACTCTTTGATTTTTATATATATATATATATATATAATATTTTATTAATTGCCAGCTTCCTCTCTGGCTTCAGGCGCTTCACATCCGGTCAGTTTGTCCATTTTCTGCCCACATCCTTCAGGCCTAATCGAACGACAAATATTTGTTTAGACGCTCTCGCAGTAAAACACATCAAGTGTGCAGGCCCGGTTTTAAAGCGCAGGCTAATCGCTCCTGCATTGTTTATATAGTGTCCTGATGGTATCATAAAGCATGCAGCACATGTAAATGAAGCCTTTGAGTGTTTATCCACAGAGATATGTTTGAATTCTCCATCGGCGTCTCCCGTTGCGGCCCGGCCTTTTCTTTAATAGCGCATTAGACACGAAGACGCGCTCGGGCTATTTTTTCATCATTCGCAGCGGCGCAGAAAAGCAATTACGGCGGATGAACGAAATTACATCAGCAGAAGCGGCGAGGTGAAATCACTGCATGCGGATGCTGACCACGGGCCATTCTGACACACTGACTGTCAGCCGCCATCGGGGAGCGATCGCAGCAGGTGGCCCGACGACACCGAGGTCCACCATCAGGTCAAATCACCTGCATACAGTTCCTGACAGCACAACAAACCACACTACAGCAGCGAGACACGCTTTTTTTACTCACAGTGCTGTGAGGAATGCTGTTTTATCCAACTTGCAAACTTAAAGGGACAGTTCACCAAAAAATGGAAATTCTGTCATTATTTAAAGATCCAAACCTGGATGAATTTCCTCCTTCTGCTGAAGACAAAAAGGAGATTTTGAGGAATATGGTAGCCAAACAGTTGACGGTACCCATTGACTTCCATTGTAGTTTTTTCCGTGCTATGGAAGTCAATGGCTACCGTCAACAGTTGGGTTACCAGCATTCTTCAAAATATCTTCTTTTGCTTTAGTAACCGAACAGTTGAGGGTAGCCATAGACTTCTGTAGCACGGAAAAATCTACAGTGGAAGTTAATGGGTACCGTCAACTGCTGGTAATCCATTGACTTCCATTGTATTTTTTTTTCCGTGCTATAGAAGTTAGTGTCTACCTTCAAATGTTTTGTTACCAGCGTTGTTCAAAATATCTTCTTTACTGTTGGCAACCAAGCAGTTGACGGTACCCATTGACTTCCATTGTAGTTTTTTTCTGTGCTATAGAAGTCAGTGGCTACTTTCAACTGTTTTGTTACCAGGGTTCTTCAAAAATAACTTCCTTTGCTTTAGTAACCGAACAGTTGACGGTAGCCATAGACTTCTGTAGTTTTTTTTTTCCTGCACTATGGAAGTCAATGGCTACCGTCAACAGTTTGGTTACCAGCATTCTTCAAAATATCTTCTTTTGCTTTAGTAACTGAACAGTTGACGGTAGCCATAGATTTCTGTAGTGTTTTTTTTTCCTGTACTATGGAAGTCAATGGCTACCGTCAACAGTTTGGTTACCAGCATTCTTCAGAATATCTTCTTTTGCTTTAGTAACCGAACAGTTGACGGTAGCCATAGACTTCTGTAGCACGGAAAAATCTACAGTGGAAGTTAATGGGTACCGTCAACTGCTGGTAATCCATTGACTTCCATTGTATTTTTTTTTCTGTGCTATAGAAGTCAATGGCTACCTTCAACTGTTTTGTTACCAGCGTCGTTCAAAATATCTTCTTTACTTTTGGCAACCAAGCAGTTGACGGTACCCATTGACGTCCATTGTATTTTTTTTCTGTGCTATAGAAGTCAATGGCTACCTTCAACTGTTTGGTTACCAGCGTTGTTCAAAATGTCATCTTTTCTGTTGGCAACCAAACAGTTGATGGTACCCATTGACTTCCATTGTAGTTTTTTCCGTGCTATAGAAGTCAATGGCTACCTTCAACTGTTCGGTTACCAGCGTTGTTCAAAATGTCATCTTTTCTGTTAGCAACCAAGCAGTTGACGGTACCCATTGACTTCCATTGTAGTTTTTTCCATGCTATAGAAGTCAATGGCTACCTTCAACTGTTTTGTTACCAGAGTTCTTCAAAATAACTTCTTTTGCTTTAGTAACCGGACAGTTGACGGTAGCCATAGACTTCTGTAGCACAGAAAAAACTACAATGGAAGTCAATGGGTACCGTCAACTGCTGGTAACCCATTGACTTCCATTGTATTTTTTTTTTTTTCCGTGCTATAGAAGTCAATGTCTACCTTCAACAGTTTGATTAACAGCATTGTTCAAAATATCTTCTTTACTGTTGGCAACCAAGCAGTTGACGGTACCCATTGACTTCCATTGTAGTTTTTTTCCGTGCTATAGAAGTCAGTGGCTACCTTGAACTGTTTGGTTACCAGCGTTGTTTAAAATATCTTCTTTTGCTTTAGTAACCGAACAGTTGACGGTAGCCATAGACTTCTGTAGTTTTTTTTCCGTACTATGAAAGTCAATGGCTGCCATCAACTGTTTGGTTACTAACTGGAAATTAAACAGTTGATGGTACCCATTGAATTCTGTTGTTTTTTTGTTTGTTTTTTTTGTACTGTGGAAGTCAATGGCTATCATCAACTGTTTGGTTACTAACTGGAAATTAAACAGTTGATGGTACCCATTGAATTCTGTTGGGTTTTTTGTACTATGGAAGTCAATGGCTACCATCAGCTGTTTGGTTAGTAACTGGAAATTAAACAGTTGATGGTACCCATTGAATTCTGTTGGGGTTTTTTCGTACTATGGAAGTCAATGGCTACCATCAACTGTTTGGTTACTAACTGGAAATTAAACCGTTGATGGTTTCCATTGAATTCAGTTTTTTTTTTTTTTCCCCGTACTATGGAAGTCAATGGCTGCCATCAACTGTTTGGTTACTAACTGGAAATTAAACAGTTGATGGTACCCATTGAATTATGGTGTTGTTGTTTTTTTTTTTGGTACTGTGGAAGTCAATGGCTACCATCAACTGTTTGGTTACTGGAACTGGAAATTAAACCATTGATGGTACCCATTGAATTCTGTTGGGGTTTTTTCCGTACTATGGAAGTCAATGGCTACCGTCAACTCTTTGGTTACTAACTGGAAATTAAACAGTTGGTGGTACCCATTGAATTCTGTTGTTTTTTGTTGTTTTTTTTGTACTGTGGAAGTCAATGGCTACCGTCAACTGTTTGGTTACTAACTGGAAATTAAACAGTTGATGGTACCCATTGAATTTTGTTGTTGTTGTTTTTTTTTTTTTGTACTGTGGAAGTCAGTGGCTACCATCAACTGTTTGGTTACTGGAACTGGAAATTAAACCATTGATGGTACCCATTGAATTCTGTTGGGGTTTTTTCCGTACTATGGAAGTCAATGGCTGCCATCAACTCTTTGGTTACTAACTGGAAATTAAACAGTTGGTGGTACCCAATGAATTCTGTTTTTTTTTTTCATACTATGGAAGTCAATGGCTACCATCAGCTGTTTGGTTTCTAACTGGAAATTAAACAGTTGATGGTACCCATTGAATTCTGTAGTTTTTTTTTGTTTTGTTTTTTGTACTGTGGAAGTCAATGGCTACCATCAACTGTTTGGTTACTGGAACTGGAAATTAAACCATTGATGGTACCCATTGAATTCTGTTGGGGTTTTTTCCGTACTATGGAAGTCAATGGCTAACATCAACTCTTTGGTTACTAACTGGAAATTAAACAGTTGGTGGTACCCAATGAATTCTGTTTTTTTTTTTTTTCATACTATGGAAGTCAATGGCTACCATCAACTGTTTGGTTACTAACTGGAAATTAAACAGTTGGTGGTACCCATTGAATTCTGTTGTTTTTTGTTGTTTTTTTTGTACTGTGGAAGTCAATGGCTACCGTCAACTGTTTGGTTACTAACTGGAAATTAAACAGTTGATGGTACCCATTGAATTCTGTTGGGGTTTTTTCCGTACTATGGAAGTCAATGGCTACCGTCAACTCTTTGGTTACTAACTGGAAATTAAACAGTTGGTGGTACCCAATGAATTCTGTTTTTTTTTTTTTCATACTATGGAAGTCAATGGCTACCATCAACTGTTTGGTTACTGGAACTGGAAATTAAACCATTGATGGTACCCATTGAATTCTGTTGGGGTTTTTTCCGTACTATGGAAGTCAATGGCTACCGTCAACTCTTTGGTTACTAACTGGAAATTAAACAGTTGGTGGTACCCATTGAATTCTGTTGTTTTTTGTTGTTTTTTTTGTACTGTGGAAGTCAATGGCTACCGTCAACTGTTTGGTTACTAACTGGAAATTAAACAGTTGATGGTACCCATTGAATTTTGTTGTTGTTGTTGTTGTTGTTTTTTTGTACTGTGGAAGTCAATGGCTATCGTCAACTGTTTGGTTACCAGCATTCTTTTGTGTTGGCAACCAAACAGTTGATGGTAGCCATCGACTTCTGTAGTGTTTTTCCATTCTATGGAAGTCAATGGCTATGGGCAACTGTTTGCTTACTACTGGAAATTAAACAGTTGATGGTACCCATTGAATTCTGTTGTTTTTTTTTTTTTCATACTATGGAAGTCAATGGCTACCATCAACTGTTTGGTTTCTAACTGGAAATTAAACAGTTGATGGTACCCATTGAATTCAGTTTTTTTTTCGTACTATGGAAGTCAATGGCTACCATCAACTGTTTAGTTGCCAGCATTCTTCAAAATATTTTCTGTTGTGTTAGCAGCCATACAGTCGATGGTAGCCATTGACATCCACAGTAGAGGAAACAATATGTACATCAGAAGACGTTTGTGTTCACATACTTTTCATTTTAGGCACAACAACAGTTTAGCTAACTTGTATAGCGAGATTCTCTTCAAGCTGTCGCTCCGCTAATCTGACAGAGTATAGAAGAAGACCGTGAGCATTTGTATTGACGTGCTTAGCATATTAGCCACAACAACAGATTGTTGTTTCGAACATTAAGTTCCTCTTACATCTCATATCAAGGCTCATTGGGCTACATGCTAAAATGTGTCCCAAAGTATTGAATCTGACGTTTACAAACAAATCTGCCAGTCAGTCAAGACCGAATGAACAGGATAAAAGATGTTTGACCGGTGCGCCGCTTGTCGTATCCAGCGGCAGGAGAGGCAGCGTCCTGTCGCTCGTCCCGCGGTTTCCATAATGGGCATTAGAGGCAAAGGAAATATTAATATCCTCCTGACACGCAGCATTCGGCCGGTCTCACCTGAAGGCTCCCCGAGGACGGCCAGAAGCCCGCACTATAGGCGCTGACGGATATTCAAACAGACGGGCTTCCTGCCGAACACCTCCGATTCCTTAAACAAGGTAAACAGCGCTGATAGATTCTCCGCCCCGTCAGAAGCCGAGGAGTTCCACATATGGCTGACAGCCGGCTAAATGCGGGAACCGCTGAAGGTTGACAGGAAGTCGGGGCTCAGAAGTAGGCTGCGGATGTCTTCAGAAAAGAAAAACAGCCTTTTTTTTATTCTGCGATTCGCGTTGGAGAAGTTGATTTAGATACGTTAAACAAACACTTATCATTTATTGGCGTGGTTTGAGCAAATGTTTAGTCAACAGTTTCTTCTCATGTTCAACCAGTGCTTGTCAAGCTGATCATTTGAAGTGAAACCCACCACAAAATAATGGTTTCTTGACAATCTCAGCTCTCCCAGCCCCCCAGCAGGCCGAAATCTGCTGACGAGAGCCAGATGTTGCTGATATTGACACATCTGTGCAGACGTTTCCCCGGAGTGATGGAGGATATGGCAAGCAGTTTTGTCTTTTATTAATTCGCAGGATATGAATTGTTGATATCAAGAATTGAATTTTAACTAGTAAAAACTATAATTGTTGATATCAAGAATTGAATTTCAACTAGTAAAACTAAAATTGTTGATATCAAGGATTGAATTTCAACTAGTAAAAACTATAATTGTTCACATCAGAATTGAATTTTCACTAGTAAAAACTAATATTTTTATATCAAGAATTGAATTTCAGCTAGTAAAAACTAATTGTTGATATCAAGAATTGAATTTCAGCAAGTAAAAACTATAATTTTTGATATCAAGAATTGAATTTCAACTAGTAAAACTAAAATTGTTGATATCAAGGATTGAATTTCAACTAGTAAAAACTATAATTGTTCACATCAGAATTGAATTTTCACTAGTAAAAACTAATATTTTTATATCAAGAATTGAATTTCAGCTAGTAAAAACTAATTGTTGATATCAAGAATTGAATTTCAGCAAGTAAAAACTATAATTTTTGATATCAAGAATTGAATTTCAGCTAGTAAAAAACATTTTTGATATCAAGAATTGAATTTCAACTAGTAAAAACAAATTTTTGATATCAACAATTGAATTTCAGCTAGTAAAAACTAATTGTTGATATCAAGAATTGAATTTCAACTAGTAAAACTAAAATTGTTGATATCAAGGATTGAATTTCAACTAGTAAAAACTATAATTGTTCACATCAGAATTGAATTTTCACTAGTAAAAACTAATTTTTATATCAAGAATGGAATTTCAACTAGTAAAACTATAATATAAACTATAAAATCAATTCTTGATATCAAAATTATAGTTTTTACTAGATGAAATTTAGTTCTTGATATCAACAATTATAGTTTTTACTAGTTGAAATTCAATTCTTGATATAATAAAATAGTTTTTATTAATTGAAATTCAATTTTTGATATCAACAATTATAGTTTTTACTAGTTGAAATTCAATTCTTGATATCAACAATTATAGTTTTTACTAGTTGAAATTCAATTCTTGATATCAACAATTATAGTTTTTGCTAGTTGAAATTTAATTATATCAAATCCAATTTCTGATATCAAGAATTAGCATTTTAACTAGTGAAAATTGAATTGTTGATATCAAGAATTCATATCCTGCGAATGAATAAAAGTCAAAACGGCTTGCCATGGGAGGAAAGCAAGCACCACATCTTAGAACATTTCTTTCTCTTCTCCATCGATTCTTAGCTCTAACACTAGTTTAACTTATTCCTCAGTCAACTTTGGGTGACCGAATCTAACCTGACCCCATTCTATCAGCTGTGCTTTTACTGTCAATGCGTTTGAAATGATGGATTCACACCACTCATAGCTCGTCTTTGCTTCTGAAGACCCCACATCAGACGTCAAACGCCTTCTGTCCTTCTGGCTCGACATCCACAAATCCTGTTATTGCGGGGTCACGACAGACACGAACCGTGCCAGAACTTCCGTGAAAAGGCGCCAATGAGGAACTCGTCGGGGCTGTTTGTGAAAGCCGCGCTATGCTCCATCACTGGCTTTATGCCGGAGCCGAAAGAGTTTCTGGATTGAAGTGGGATTTCTGGTCCCCGCCGTCAAACGGCAACTAAAAGTGTTCAATTCCTACGAGCGAGAGACAGCGACAGACATGTCTATATGTTCGAATTAAATCCGACGCCTGCCTGTTTATCTCGGCATGAAAGGGGCTCGGCGGGGACCTGGGGCCTGCAGCTTTTGAGGCTTCGGGTGGCTTTCACAAAGCCTGAACAGAAATGAAAGGCTAACAGAAGAGAAATGGAGAGAGTGTCTTCTCTAGCTGCGCGGAGCTATAGTTGAGTCGTGTGTGATGGCTTCGGGTGGATTATTAGTCCAGTCTCTCTGGTAGGATGGGAAGGTGAACTTCCCAGGAGGTGACTGAAAGAACTTCCCTCATTAATGCACCAACATGAATGGCGTCACGTGACGCACGCTAACGATTTCTTTGTCTTCTGCATTTACAGGAATCGTGGCGGTTCTCAGCTTGTAATAATTTGCTGCTTCTTGAATGCTTCTTTATGAACCCTTGTCACATTTCCAGGGTTCTCACAACTTCCATTGTGGTTTTTCTCTACTATGGAAGTCGATGGCTACCGTCAACATTTGGGTTACCAGCATTCTTCTTCAGCATTTTTCTGTGCTATGGAATCAATAGCTAATGCTGACTGTTTGGTTACCATCTGGTAATTAAACAGTTGACGGTAGCCATCGACTTCTGTAGTGTTTTTTCCATTCTGTGGAAGTCAGTGGCTACCGCCAACTGTTTGGTTACTAACTGGTAATTAAATAATTGACTGTAGCCATTGACTTCTGTAGTATTTTTTCAGTGCTATGGAAGTCAATGGCTACCGTCAACTGTTTGGTGACCGACTGGTAATTAAATAGTTAACGGTAGCCATCAACTTCTGTAGTTGTTTTTTTTTTGTGTCGTTCTATGGAAGTCAATGGCTACCATCAACTGTTTGGTGACCGACTGGTAATTAAAAAGTTGACGGTAGCCATCGACTTCTGTAGTATTTTTTCCATTCAATGGAAGTCAGTGGCTACCGTCAACTGTTTGGTTACTAACTGGAAATTTAGCAGTTGATGGTACCCATTGAATTCTGTTGTTTTTTCCATACTATGGAAGTCAATGGCTACCATCAACTTGTTTGGTGACCAACTGGTAATTAAATAGTTAACGGTAGCCATCAACTTCCGTAGTGTTTTTTTTTTTTCGTTCTATGGAAGTCAATGGCTACCATCAACTGTTTGGTGACCGACTGGTAATTAAAAAGTTGACGGTAGCCATCGACTTCTGTAGTGTTTTTTCCATTCTGTGTAAGTCAGTGGCTACCGTCAACTGTTTGGTTACTAACTGAAAATTAAACAGTTGATGGTACCCATTGAATTCTGTTTTTTTTTTTTTTTTTTCGTACTGTGGAAGTCAATGGCTACCATCAACTGTTTAGTGACCAACTGGTAATTAAATAGATGACGGTAGCCATCGACTTCTGTAGTGTTTTTTCTGTTCTATGGAAGTCAATGGCTACCATCAACTGTTTGGTGGCCGACTGGTAATTAAATAGTTGCGGCAGCCATTGACTTTTGTAGTGTTTTTTCCATTCTATGGAAGTCAATGGCTACCGTCAACTGTTTGGTTACTAACTGGAAATTAAACAGTTGATGGTACCCATTGTATTTTGTACTATGGAAGTCAATGGCTACCATCAACTGTTTAGCGACCAACTGGTAATGAAATAGATGAAGGTAGCCATCGAATTCTGTAGTGTTTTTTTTTTTTTCTCCGTTCTATGGAAGTCAATGGCTACCATCAACTGTTTGGTGGCCGACTGGTAATTAAATAGTTGCAGTAGCCATTGACTTCTGTCGCATTTTTTTCCATTCTATGGAAGTCAGTGGCTACCGTCAACTGTTTGGTTACTAACTGGAAATTAAACAGTTGATGGTACCCATTGAATTATGTACTATGGAAGTCAAAGGCTACCATCAACTGTTTGGTTACTAACTGGAAATTAAATAGTTGACGGTAGCCATCAACTTCTATAGTGTTTTCTCCATTCTATGGAAGTCAGTGGCTACCGTCAACTGTTTAGTTATCAGCATTCTTCAAAATATTTTATTTTCTGTTGACAACCAAACAGTTGACGGTAGCCATTGACATCCACAGTAGATGAAACAGTATGTAAAATCAGAAGACGTCTGTGTTCACATAGTTTTCAGGACCAGTATAAACCAACTAAGGACCATCTTAAATAGCATACCAGCATCAAAACCTGCCTAACCAGCATATGCTGTTTTTTTCAGCAGGGCTTACTTGTCCAAGTGGAAAAATACAAATCCCCCAATCAAAAAGAGGTGTTTGAGGTGGTTTCCAGGACATGTTATGTGTTACTGAAGTCTTCCGAGTGCCTTTAGCATCCTGCTATGTGGTTTCTAGGATGATTGCTAGGTGGTCACTTCTCATTATATTGAAAAAATCCCAATCTCCCGATCAAAAAAGGTTGCTTGAGGTGGTTTCTGGGACGTAGTATGAGCTACTGAAGCTACTGAGTGGTTGCTAGGTAGTTATTTACTTGTCCAAGTAAAGAAATCACAATCAAAAATCAAAAAGAGGTGGTTTCCGAGATGTTGCTCAAGTGTTTTAACGTGTTGCTATGTGGTTGCTAGAGTGCTCTGGTTGGTTGCTAGGTGGAAAAATTCCAATCTATGATACCTCAGATCTCTCCTGTAAAGATATTGGATTATTCCACATTTTTTCCAAGAAAGTTGGCGTTGCACAAACTGGTTAATACATTGTATGTGCAACACTGATAGCAAATATCATTAAGAAACTGCTCACTGTGGTTTTAGCACATCGCAAAATTAGTTTAGATAATATATTACATTTGACAAAGCAGTCCCAGTTGTCCTTAAGATAGCAGAGTCATCTAATGACATTGATTTAAAAATCAATAAATCTTTGTGACCAGTATGACGTATCAAGAGCAAGATTAGCATCCGATTCCAAGCGAATGTAATAATCAATAAGTGACATTTCAGGCTGGACCTTCCCAGCAGTATCAGCCATCTGTTGGTTTTATATGCCCTTCCCCTTGTAGGTTCATCCAAGATGGACGCTCAAGGTCCAAGCGGACAAAGTGAAGATGAATCGTTTAATCTGCCGCTGTACGTTACCTTCATCAGAGCGTGCGCATGGAGTTTTGGCACCTCACCTGTTTCTAGATCAGCGGCCAGTGGCCCGCAAATTGATTATGGCCTGTATCACCGAGTCATTCCGTCTGACCGGGGGCCAGAGAGAGTGAACGGGGCTGGGCGGTGATTGACTGCCCTCCCAGCATCCTCTGTCTCTTGGCCCGTCTCGGAAGGGCTTAATGGAACCATCACTCCAGCGATCCGCGGCCCGACTCAGCCCAGCGTGTAGCCGGCTGCGTCCTCCAGTCAAGGGCAGCTCGGACAATGCTGCTCCCTCCCTCGCTGCAGGAGGGCTTAATGTACCTCTCCGACACATCAGATCATATCCAGGTCATCACTGATAAACGGCGACAGACAGGAGCATTAGCTGCGCGCAGATCCTGGATACGATGTGCATGTGAGTTTGCCAGAAGTTATACAGCCCAACAAGATGTATTTGTGTTTTTAATATAATATACTTACTGATCAGATGTTCTTATTTCTCCAGATGAGCGATGACATCGACATGAAAACGTGGGACTCAAGCCATATTGTGGCTAATTTTTGCTAGTAAGCGACCACCCGGTGCAAGACCCAAGGAGCTGCCAGTCATAATATTAGCTAACACTTTCCAATGCCCTAGCAACCATTTAAAACACCCTAGCAACTGTGCTAAAAACTACTCAAAACATTAGACAACCCAGGCCATATCTAGAGACAGCTTTTGACTTTTGCTTGTAAGTGACCACCCAAAACACCCAGCAGCTGCTAACACTTTGCAATGCCCTATAAACCAACCAAAACACCCTAGCAACTGCTAGCACTTTGTAATGCCCTAACAACCACCCAAAACACCATAGCAACAGCTAACACTTCATAATGCCCTAACAACCACCCAAAGCACCCTAGCAACTGCTAGCACTTTGTGATGCCCTAACAACCACCCAAAGCACCCTAGCAACTGCTAGCACTTTGTGATGCCCTAACAACCACCCAAAGCACCCTAACAAATGCTAGCACTTTGTGATGCCCTAACAACCACCCAAAACACCATAGCAACTGCTAACACTTCGTAATGCCCTAACAACCACCCAAAACACCATAGCAACAGCTAACACTTCATGATGCCCTAACAACCACCCAAAACACCATAGCAACAGCTAACACTTTGTAATGCCCTAACAACCACCCAAAACACCATAGCAACATCTAACACTTTGTAATGCCCTGACAACCACCTAAAACACCATAGCAACATCTAACACTTTGTAATGCCCTAACAACCACCCAAAACACCATAGCAACATCTAACACTTTGTAATGCCCTAACAACCACCCAAAACACCATAGCAACATCTAACACTTTGTAATGCCCTGACAACCACCTAAAACACCATAGCAACAGCTAACACTTCGTAATGCCCTGACAACCACCTAAAACACCATAGCAACATCTAACACTTCGTAATGCCCTAACAACCACCCAAAACACCATAGCAACATCTAACACTTCGTAATGCCCTAACAACCACCCAAAACACCATAGCAACAGCTAACACTTCGTAATGCCCTAACAACCACCCAAAACACCATAGCAACATCTAACACTTTGTAATGCCCTAACAACCACCCAAAACACCATAGCAACATCTAACACTTTGTAATGCGCTAACAACCACCTAAAACACCATAGCAACATCTAACACTTTGTAATGCCCTGACAACCACCTAAAACACCATAGCAACATCTAACACTTTGTAATGCCCTGACAACCACCTAAAACACCATAGCAACATCTAACACTTTGTAATGCGCTAACAACCACCTAAAACACCATAGCAACATCTAACACTTTGTAATGCGCTAACAACCACCTAAAACACCATAGCAACATCTAACACTTTGTAATGCCCTAACAACCACCCAAAACACCATAGCAACATCTAACACTTTGTAATGCGCTAACAACCACCTAAAACACCATAGCAACATCTAACACTTTGTAATGCGCTAACAACCACCTAAAACACCATAGCAACATCTAACACTTTGTAATGCCCTAACAACCACCCAAAACACCATAGCAACATCTAACACTTTGTAATGCGCTAACAACCACCTAAAACACCATAGCAACATCTAACACTTTGTAATGCCCTAACAACCACCCAAAATACCCTAGCAATTGGATACAAATGGTATGAAAACTACTCAACAAAACTACTCAAAATGTGCTAAAAATGCCATAGTGACCATGCAGACAACCTTAGCTAATAGTTAACAATGCATAGCAACCACATAGATGTGTTAAAAACTTGTGTTAATGCAATCATATGTTAGCAACATCATATAAACTACTCAGTCAATTGAAACGCTCTAAAAACAAACAGACCACCTTAGCTAACACTTAGCAACGCTCTAGAAACCACTCAAAACACCCTAGCAACAGCATAGAAATGCATTAAAACCTACTCGATGGCTTAGCTAACAATTAGAAATGCTTTGGAAACTACTATGAAAGCAATCTAATTTTGCTTTCATAGAAACATTTCAAACATTTTGTGATTGTTTGACAATCTGCATCAGATAATACGAAAGTGTGATTTCTCTCAAATTCAGAAGTGACACAATTATCTGCTAGCACATTCACACCTAGACGAACATTGTTGTTCTTAGCGGGAAAGGATATGTGTGTGTTTTTGCGCGTGACTGAGCTCATTAGCGACAGCGACACAAACACGGACAGCAGTGCTACACTGGAAGACGCAGTAAACAGCTGCGGCCCATCGGTGAGAGAAGAGTTCACATCTGTCAGTCCAGCGCAGCTGCTAGCATGCTACGATGAAATCTAGTGCTCCCTCTCTCCTCGCCCTCTTCAGTACACAATCCCTGACAAGCGCAGGAAATGTAGGAGAGAAGTCACAGGGGAGCACTAACCCCTGCTATACATTACAGCTCCAACATCTGCTGGGCCTCTGTGATTCACGTCAAGCCGTGTTGCAGCCGCGAACACCTTCTTCCTCCGTGGCATATTTATAGAGCAGAGGTGGGCGAGCAATTAAGACTCTGAGGACCAATGAAAATAATACTTATGTTTGTCACAACACTGTATGCGAGAATGTAAAGAAAAAGCGTATAATTGTGGAGAAAATGTCAGTCAGTGTTTTATAGAAAATGAGTTGTGAATGTAAATTCGGAAACTTAAATTCTGCCATATTTTTAAAATTCAATTTACCATGTTTTACCATAGCAGCATTAATTGAAGTATCACTGCTAGTTTGGCAAAGAAGAAAAAAAATCAATTGACCATATTTTACATTGTAGCGTTAATTGAAGTATCAGTGCTGAATTGAAAAAATTCAATTTACCATGTTTTACCATAATAAAAAACGGAAAAAAACAATCTATTTACCATGTTTTATTATAGTAGCGTTAATTGAAGTATCAGTGCTAGTTTGGGAAAGAAGAAAAAATTCAATTTACTATGTTTTACCATAGTAGCTTTAATTGAAGTATCTGTGCTAGTTTGGCAAAGAAGAAAAATTCAGTTTACCATGTTTTACCATAGTAGCGTTAATTGAAGTATCAGTGCTAGTTTGGCAAAGAAAAATTCAATTTACCATGTTTTACCATAGTAGCGTTAATTGAAGTATCAGTGCTAGTTTGGCAAAGAAGAAAAATTCAGTTTACCATGTTTTACCATAGTAGCGTTAATTGAAGTATCAGTGCTGGTTTGGTAAAGAAGACAAAAATCAATTTACCATGTTTTACCATAATAAAAAAGGAAAAAAAAAATCAATTTACCATGTTTTACCATAGTAGCGTTAATTGAAGTATCTGTGCTAGTTTGGCAAAGAAGAAAAATTCCGTTTACCATGTTTTACCATAGTAGCGTTAATTGAAGTATCACTGCTAGTTTGGCAAAGAAAAATTCAATTTACCATGTTTTACCATAGTAGCGTTAATTGAAGTATCACTGCTAGTTTGGCAAAGAAGAAAAATTCAGTTTACCATGTTTTACCATAGTAGCTTTAATTGAAGTATCTGTGCTAGTTTGGCAAAGAAGAAAAATTCCGTTTACCATGTTTTACCATAGTAGCGTTAATTGAAGTATCACTGCTAGTTTGGCAAAGAAAAATTCAATTTACCATGTTTTACCATAGTAGCGTTAATTGAAGTATCAGTGCTAGTTTGGCAAAGAAGAAAAATTCAGTTTACCATGTTTTATTATAGTAGCGTTAATTGAAGTATCAGTGCTATTTGGCAAAGAAGAAAAAATTCAATTTACCATGTTTTACCATAGTAGCGTTAATTGAAGTATCAGTGCTAGTTTGGCAAAGAAAAATTCAATTTACCATGTTTTACCATAGTAGCGTTAATTGAAGTATCAGTGCTAGTTTGACAAAGAAGAAAAATTCAATTTACCATGTTTTACCATAGTAGCGTTAATTGAAGTATCAGTGCTAGTTTGGCAAAGAAGAAAAATTAAATTTACCATGTTTTACCATAGCAGCGTTAATTGAAGTATCAGTGCTAGTTTGGCAAAGAAGAAAAATTCAATTTACCATGTTTTACCATAGCAGCGTTAATTGAAGTATCAGTGCTAGTTTGACAAAGAAGAAAAATTCAATTTACCATGTTTTACCATAGTAGCGTTAATTGAAGTATCAGTGCTAGTTTGGCAAAGAAGAAAAATTCAGTTTACCATGTTTTACCATAGTAGCGTTAATTGAAGTATCAGTGCTAGTTTGGCAAAGAAGAAAAATTCAATTTACCATGTTTTACCATAGTAGCGTTAATTGAAGTATCAGTGCTAGTTTGACAAAGAAGAAAAATTCAATTTACCATGTTTTACCATAGTAGCGTTAATTGAAGTATCAGTGCTAGTTTGACAAAGAAGAAAAATTCAGTTTACCATGTTTTACCATAGTAGCGTTAATTGAAGTATCAGTGCTAGTTTGGCAAAGAAGATAAAAATCAGTTAACCATGTTTTACCATAATAAAAAAGGAAAAAAATCAATTTACCATGTTTTACCATAGTAGCATTAATTGAAGTATCAGTGCTAGTTTGGCAAAGAAGAAAAATTCAGTTTACCATGTTTTACCATAGTAGCATTAATTGAAGTATCAGTGCTAGTTTGGCAAAGAAGAAAAATTCAGTTTACCATGTTTTACCATAGTAGCGTTAATTGAAGTATCAGTGCTAGTTTGGCAAAGAAAAACTCAGTTTACCATGTTTTACCATAGTAGCGTTAATTGAAGTATCAGTGCTAGTTTGGGAAAGAAGAAAAAATTCAGTTTACCATGTTTTACCATAGTAGCATTAATTGAAGTATCAGTGCTAGTTTGGGAAAGAAGAAAAAATTCAGTTTACCATGTTTTACCATAGTAGCATTAATTGAAGTATCAGTGCTAGTTTGGCAAAGAAAAACTCAGTTTACCATGTTTTACCATAGTAGCGTTAATTGAAGTATCAGTGCTAGTTTGGGAAAGAAGAAAAAATTCAATTTACCATGTTTTACCATAGTAGCGTTAATTGAAGTATCAGTGCTAGTTTGGCAAAGAAGATAAAAATCAGTTAACCATGTTTTACCATAATAAAAAAGGAAAAAAATCAATTTACCATGTTTTACCATAGTAGCATTAATTGAAGTATCAGTGCTAGTTTGGCAAAGAAGAAAAATTCAGTTTACCATGTTTTACCATAGTAGCATTAATTGAAGTATCAGTGCTAGTTTGGCAAAGAAGAAAAATTCAGTTTACCATGTTTTACCATAGTAGCGTTAATTGAAGTATCAGTGCTAGTTTGGCAAAGAAAAACTCAGTTTACCATGTTTTACCATAGTAGCGTTAATTGAAGTATCAGTGCTAGTTTGGCAAAGAAAAACTCAGTTTACCATGTTTTACCATAGTAGCGTTAATTGAAGTATCAGTGCTAGTTTGGGAAAGAAGAAAAAATTCAATTTACCATGTTTTACCATAGTAGCGTTAATTGAAGTATCAGTGCTAGTTTGACAAAGAAGAAAAATTCAATTTACCATGTTTTACCATAGTAGCGTTAATTGAAGTATCAGTGCTAGTTTGGCAAAGAAGATAAAAATCAGTTAACCATGTTTTACCATAATAAAAAAGGAAAAAAATCAATTTACCATGTTTTACCATAGTAGCATTAATTGAAGTATCAGTGCTAGTTTGGCAAAGAAGAAAAATTCAGTTTACCATGTTTTACCATAGTAGCATTAATTGAAGTATCAGTGCTAGTTTGGCAAAGAAGAAAAATTCAGTTTACCATGTTTTACCATAGTAGCGTTAATTGAAGTATCAGTGCTAGTTTGGCAAAGAAAAACTCAGTTTACCATGTTTTACCATAGTAGCGTTAATTGAAGTATCAGTGCTAGTTTGGGAAAGAAGAAAAAATTCAGTTTACCATGTTTTACCATAGTAGCATTAATTGAAGTATCAGTGCTAGTTTGGGAAAGAAGAAAAAATTCAGTTTACCATGTTTTACCATAGTAGCGTTAATTGAAGTATCAGTGCTAGTTTGGCAAAGAAAAACTCAGTTTACCATGTTTTACCATAGTAGCGTTAATTGAAGTATCAGTGCTAGTTTGGGAAAGAAGAAAAAATTCAGTTTACCATGTTTTACCATAGTAGCGTTAATTGAAGTATCAGTGCTAGTTTGGGAAAGAAGAAAAAATTCAGTTTACCATGTTTTACCATAGTAGCATTAATTGAAGTATCAGTGCTAGTTTGGGAAAGAAGAAAAAATTCAATTTACCATGTTTTACCATAGTAGCGTTAATTGAAGTATCAGTGCTAGTTTGGCAAAGAAGATAAAAATCAGTTAACCATGTTTTACCATAATAAAAAAGGAAAAAAATCAATTTACCATGTTTTACCATAGTAGCATTAATTGAAGTATCAGTGCTAGTTTGGCAAAGAAGAAAAATTCAGTTTACCATGTTTTACCATAGTAGCATTAATTGAAGTATCAGTGCTAGTTTGGCAAAGAAGAAAAATTCAGTTTACCATGTTTTACCATAGTAGCGTTAATTGAAGTATCAGTGCTAGTTTGGCAAAGAAAAACTCAGTTTACCATGTTTTACCATAGTAGCGTTAATTGAAGTATCAGTGCTAGTTTGGCAAAGAAAAACTCAGTTTACCATGTTTTACCATAGTAGCGTTAATTGAAGTATCAGTGCTAGTTTGACAAAGAAGAAAAATTCAATTTACCATGTTTTACCATAGTAGCGTTAATTGAAGTATCAGTGCTAGTTTGGCAAAGAAGATAAAAATCAGTTAACCATGTTTTACCATAATAAAAAAGGAAAAAAATCAATTTACCATGTTTTACCATAGTAGCATTAATTGAAGTATCAGTGCTAGTTTGGCAAAGAAGAAAAATTCAGTTTACCATGTTTTACCATAGTAGCATTAATTGAAGTATCAGTGCTAGTTTGGCAAAGAAGAAAAATTCAGTTTACCATGTTTTACCATAGTAGCGTTAATTGAAGTATCAGTGCTAGTTTGGCAAAGAAAAACTCAGTTTACCATGTTTTACCATAGTAGCGTTAATTGAAGTATCAGTGCTAGTTTGGGAAAGAAGAAAAAATTCAGTTTACCATGTTTTACCATAGTAGCATTAATTGAAGTATCAGTGCTAGTTTGGGAAAGAAGAAAAAATTCAGTTTACCATGTTTTACCATAGTAGCATTAATTGAAGTATCAGTGCTAGTTTGGCAAAGAAAAACTCAGTTTACCATGTTTTACCATAGTAGCGTTAATTGAAGTATCAGTGCTAGTTTGGGAAAGAAGAAAAAATTCAATTTACCATGTTTTACCATAGTAGCGTTAATTGAAGTATCAGTGCTAGTTTGGCAAAGAAGATAAAAATCAGTTAACCATGTTTTACCATAATAAAAAAGGAAAAAAATCAATTTACCATGTTTTACCATAGTAGCATTAATTGAAGTATCAGTGCTAGTTTGGCAAAGAAGAAAAATTCAGTTTACCATGTTTTACCATAGTAGCATTAATTGAAGTATCAGTGCTAGTTTGGCAAAGAAGAAAAATTCAGTTTACCATGTTTTACCATAGTAGCGTTAATTGAAGTATCAGTGCTAGTTTGGCAAAGAAAAACTCAGTTTACCATGTTTTACCATAGTAGCGTTAATTGAAGTATCAGTGCTAGTTTGGCAAAGAAAAACTCAGTTTACCATGTTTTACCATAGTAGCGTTAATTGAAGTATCAGTGCTAGTTTGGGAAAGAAGAAAAAATTCAATTTACCATGTTTTACCATAGTAGCGTTAATTGAAGTATCAGTGCTAGTTTGGCAAAGAAAAACTCAGTTTACCATGTTTTACCATAGTAGCGTTAATTGAAGTATCAGTGCTAGTTTGGGAAAGAAGAAAAAATTCAATTTACCATGTTTTACCATAGTAGCGTTAATTGAAGTATCAGTGCTAGTTTGGGAAAGAAGAAAAAATTCAATTTACCATGTTTTACCATAGTAGCTTTAATTGAAGTATCTGTGCTAGTTTGGCAAAAAAGATTGCATTTACCATGGGTTTTACCATATTAAAATTCATATTTCTGCTAGTTTGGCAGAAAATATTTGATGTACCATATTTTTTTTTTTTTTTTTTTTTTACCAGAGTAAAACTCTGATTGCAGTAACTTTGCAAGCTTGACATTGATTAAAGTTATTTTGCTAGTTTGGCATGAATGATTTTTTTTACCGTGGTTTTTTACCATATTAACATTGTGGTTATTTTGCTAGTTTGGCATAAACGTTTTTTTTTTAACCAAAGTTTTAATATAGTTACACTGATGGTAGTATCTGTGCTAGTTTGGCAAATAATATGCAATTTACCATGTTTTACCATAATAGCGTTAATTTGAGTAATTTGGCCAAAAAAAAAAAAGTACCATAGTACCTTTAATTAAATTATCAGTGCTTGTTTGGCAAAAAAGATTGTTTACCATGGTTTTAGTTTACCGTAGTAAAATTAATGTCAATATCTGTGCTAGGAAAGATTTGATTCACCATGTTTTTTTTTACCAGAGTAACACCGCTTGCAGTAACTATGCTAGTTTTGCAGAAAATGTTAACTTCACAATGGTTTACCATAGTAACTATGCTAGTTCGGCAGAAAGTTTTTAGCGTAGGTATCCGTCCTCATTTGGCAGAAAAGACTATAGCTACACTGACTGTACAGTCGAACAGTTAAAGTATGGCACTAATCGAGAACTGTGGTGGATTTTCCTAAGAACGGCGTTACTGTCAGCGGTGTTGAATAAATGAGCCATCCTTGATGATGGATTGACGCGTCTCGGCTTCTGCCCCTCGTTTATATATTTGGTGCATGTAAAGGAAAGCCAAGGTCAAGCAAATTGAACCTGTCAGTCAGAAACGCACCTACACTCGAAAGACAAAAGATTGATTTATGGAGAGCATGTCCGGCTTCCTCACGCCATTTTGCATCCTGATGAGTAGACGCAGAAATCGAAGGGGGCCGTTCGCCCCGGACATGCGTTTTGATTATCCCCGTCTTCGTTTCCTCCCGTTTTAGCGAGTCTGTGTCGCTGTAAATTCAATAGTTATTTTAAGGGCTACCCAGGGAGCCGCATAAATACAAATGAAACCGTCAGCCAGAGCGCAGCGTTCGCGCATTTGTCAATGCCGAGCGGGAATCTCCCGGGAGCCGAGGGGGGAGAGCCGAAGTCAAACGGCTGTACAGCTGAATGTGGAGCGCAGTCGGGGAGGTTTGCTGGGTAAAAGGGTCCGGTGGGAGACACGGGTGCAGATGGAGGCCCGCTGAACTCCACTCAATGTCAGCTGCACTTTTTTAAGCCGCCACCGGGGACCGGCGCGGGGACGCATGGGGTCGACGCAGCACATCTTCTTACAAAGAACAACTCTTGGCAAAATGCGGCCTTCCTGAGGGGGGATCAGATGGATGCAGAGGAGCCGCTCTTGTTTTACTGTCACTTCGGAGACTTTCGGGGTCCGTCTGTTGAATGCTGATGGCAGACGACAGATTCCCAAAGCCTCAGTCTCAAAAATGTACTGTTTGACGTTTACGTTACTAGTGCTAATAAACAGAATAGTGGAAAGTTCTTCCGATAAGTAGTTCTTCAGCTGTTTACCAATCCAAACTTACACAGAACGACATTTCTAGGAGTATCTATGAAAGATTTGCTACTACTACTAATCGTAGCATGCTAAAAGCAGTTTATGTTAAACGTAGGCTATTACATGTAGCATACGAGTATGTATATGAAGCGTTATACATTCTGAAGTCATGTTATCTTTGTTTCGTAGTGGGAAACGTCAGGATATGTTTGTTTTCCATGGCGTTTCAGCTGAAAGCTAATGGTGGACACAAGATTTCCAGGTCTTAAAGATGTAGCACTAGCTTGTAGCATTGACAGAATTAACGGAATTCCACTCCAGACTTGTGCAGAATAACATTTGCAGGCATTTTTAGGAAAGATTTGCTACTACTGCTAATCGTAGCATGCTAAAAGCAGTTTATGCTAAATGTAGGCTATTACATGTAGCATACAAGTATGTATATGAAGCGTTATTCATTCTAAAGTCATGTTATCTTTGTTTTGTAGTGGAAAACGTCAGGACATTTTTTGTTTTACTGTCAATTCAGAGATTTCCATGGCGTTTCAGCTGAAAGCTAATGGTGGACACAAGATTTCCAGGTCTTAAAGATGTAGCACTAGCTTGTAGCATTGACAGAATTAACGGAATTGCGAAAAGTTTTTCCGAAAGGTTTCTTGGATATCTCCTACTCCAAACTCACGTGGAATAATATTTGCAGGCATTTTTAGGGAAGATTTGCTACTACTACTAATCGTACCATGTTAAATGCAGTATATGCTAACACAGGCTAATCCATGTAGCATTTAATGGAGTATTAAAATAGAATTGCGATACGTTTTTCCGTCAGGTTTCTAGAGTTTTTATGCGTTCTTTAAAAAATGTTCCCAATCCAAACTTGCACAGAATAAAATAACATTTCTGAAAAAAATTTGCTACTACTACTAATCATACCATGTTAAATGTAGCATATGCTAACACAGGCTAGTCCTTGTAGCATACAATTAAGTATTAAAATGCGATTGCGAAAAGTTTTATAGCTATTGTTTAAAAAAAGTTTTCCCACTCCAAACTCAGACAGAATAACACTTGTAAGAGTTTCTGAGAAAAAATTGCTACTACTACTAATTGTAGCATTTTAAATGCAGTATATGCTAACATAGGCTAATCCACGTAGCATATAATGAAGTATTAAAATAGAACTGCGATACGTTTATCCGCCAGTTTTTGGCCGTTCTTTAAAAAATGTTTCCAGTCCAATCTCGCACAGAATAAAATTTGTTAGTTTCTAAAAAACATTTGCTGCTACTACTACTAATCATACCGTGTTAAACGCAGTAAATGCTAACACAGGCTAATCCTTGTAGCATACAAATAAGTATTAAAATGAGATTGCGAAAAGTTTTATAGCTATTGTTTAAAAAAAGTTTTCCCTCTCCAAACTCACACAGAATAACATTTTTAAGAGTTTCTGAGAAAACATTGCTACTACTACTAATCGTAGCATTTTAAATGCAGTATATGCTAACACAGGCTAATCCACGTAGCATATAATGAAGTATTAAAATAGAACTGCGATACGTTTATCCGCCAGTTTTTGGCCGTTCTTTAAAAAATGTTTCCAGTCCAATCTCGCACAGAATAAAATTTGTTAGTTTCTAAAAAACATTTGCTGCTACTACTACTACTAATCATACCGTGTTAAACGCAGTATATGCTAACACATGCTAGTCCTTCTAGCATACAAATTAGTATTAAAGTGAGATTGCGATAGGTTTTTCCATCAGGTTTCTAGAGTTTTTAGCTGTTCTTTAAAAAAATGTTCCCAGTCCAAACTCGCATAGAATAAAATTTGTTAGTTTCTGAAAAACATTTGCTACTACTTCTTATCAAACCATGTTAAATGCAGTATATGCTAACACAGGCTAGTCCTTGTAGCATACAATTAAGTATTAAAATGAGATTGCGAAAAGTTTTATAGCTATTGTTTAAAAAAAGTTTTCCCTCTCCAAACTCACACAGAATAACACTTGTAAGAGTTTCTGAGAAAAAATGCTACTACTACTAATCGTAGCATTTTAAATGCAGTATATGCTAACACAGGCTAATCCACGTAGCATATAATGAAGTATTAAAATAGAACTGTGATAGATTTTTCCGTCAGGTTTCTAGAGTTTTTAGCTGTCCTATAAAAAATGTTCCCAGTCCAAACTCGTACAGAATAAAATTTGTTAGTTTCTGAAAAACATTTGCTACTACTACTAATCATACCGTGTTAAACGCAGTATATGCTAACACAGGCTAGTCCTTGTAGCATACAAATAAGTATTAAAATGAGATTGTGAAAAACTCCAAACTCACACAGGATAACACTTCTAGGAGTTTCTGAGAAAGATTTTCTACTACTACTAATCATAGCATGTTAAAAGCAGCATATGCTAACACAGGCTAGTCCATGTATCATATAATGAAGTATTAAAATAGAACTGCGATACGTTTTTCCGTCAGGTTTCTAGAGTTTTTAGCCGTTCTTTAAAAAAATTTCCCCAGTCCGAACTCACACAGAATAAAAATGTTTCGTTTCTGAAAAACATTTGCTACTACTAAATTAGCTTTAAAGCAGTTTGTTGGTGTCAGCTAGCCACTAAACTAATCAGGTTTGTTGTTTTACCCAGATTTTGGCACTTTTAAGCTTCGAGACCAGCTAAACCAGAGCAGTTTAGCCTGTTTGAGCAGGGAAATATGCTAATCACTGCAGCACATGTCTAAAAGAAAGAATTGCTAAATAAATCCCTTTCAAAAGTGATTTAATACAGCTTTGTGTTGAGCATCGTTCACTCCACACGTGGACAGTGTAGTGGATGGGTGAAGGAACAGCTCAATTGCTCTCTTTCATCAGTCTGTAAGTGATTGCCGCCCTCTCCACTTTTCCTAATCCCAAGGTATTGTGCGCCTCCTTTATGTGTTTGACTAGCGCTTTATTTACCCTCTATTGGTGCGGTTAGGTGCGCTCTGAAGAAAATCACGCTCGCACACACGAGCGCTCCGATAATTGCCGCCGTCGCTAAAAAAGCAGCCGTGTCTAAATTGTCTGAGAGAGCTGTAATTGTTTTGGAAATTATTTATTCATTTGATTGCAGGGCATTAGTGTAACAGCTACGCTAACAGGATGAGAGATTCGCTTTTTTTTTACCCCCTCGTAAACATTGAATAGGAATTAAGGATCATTACGTTATAAAAGACGACAGGCAAGTGCACTATAAGTACTCAAATCTGATATCCATTAGAATCAAATGTACACTGGTTTTTCTTTGTAGAATCACTAGCATGTTTTGACTGGGTTGGTTGGTGTTGCTTTGTTCCAAACTTATCTCATAGCAATTTCTGCATATATTGTGAGGTGGCTAATTTGTACATGTTTGTATGATTTTTGTTAAATTGTATGTATTTTACCTGCCCCTAATGACCTACCCCTAACCCCGGCCCTAGTCAGGCCCACACAGTCGTTTCACAAAGTAGCCTAATCATTGTGAATTCTGTTGCAATAATCACAATACTTCACTTAGAAAATTGTATTGTTTCTTGATTCTTGTTTGCCTTATAATGTTAAAAGTAAGTTTGGGAACAGCGCCTTGCCCCTTAGCTACAGCAGAGATCACTGGATGCCGTTATACATGCCTTTTCCATTGGTCGTGAGATAACATTGCTGTGTTCACTTATTTGCCATGTAAAAGCTTAGAAAAAATTGTACAAATTAGCCAACTCGTAAAATATGTATGAACTGGTCGTGAGATAGCGTTGTTATGTGGCTATGTTCGCCATGTTAAAGCATAGAAAAATTGGTACGAATTGGCCGCCTCGTAAAATATGCGAAATAATCGTTAGATAGCATTGCTATGTTTACTTGTTCACCATGTAAAAGCGTAAAAAATTGTACGAATTAGCCATCTCGTAAAAAATATGTACGAATTGGTTGAGAAATAGCATTGCTATGTTCACTTGTTCGCTATGTAAAAGAGTAGAACAATTTTTACGAATTAGCCATCTTGTAAATATGTATGAATTGGTCATGAGATAGCATTGCTATGTTCACTTGTTCAGCATGCGACAGTGTGGAAATTTTTGTAAGAATTAGCCACCTCGTAAAATGCGTACAAATTGGTCGTGAGATAGCGTTGCTATGTTCACTTGTTTGCCATGTAAAAGCATAGAAAAATTTGTATGAATTAGCCATCTTGTAAAATACATACAATTTGTTCATGAGATAGCTTTGCTATGTTCGCTTGTTTGACATGTCAAAGCATAGTAAAATTTGTACGAATTAGCCATCTTGTAAAATGCGTATGAATTAGTCATGAGATAGCATTGCTGTGTTTACTTGTTCGCTATGTAATAGCATTGCCAAGATGGCTAATTCGTAAAAATTGTTCTACTCTTTTACATAGCGTACAAGTAAACATAGCAACAATATCTCGCAACCAATTCATACATGTTTTACAAGACGGCTATTTTGTACAAATATTTCTACGCTTTTATATGGCGAACAAGTAAACATAGCAATGCTATCTCGCAACCAATAATAGCATTGCGAGATAGCATTGCTATGTTTACTTGTTCGCTATGTAAAAGAGTAGAAAAATTTGTATGGATTAGCCGTCTTGTAAAATACTTATAAATAGGCCGCAAGATAGCATTGCTATGTTTACTTGTTCGCCATATAAAAGCGTAGAAAAATTTGTATGAATTAGCCGTCTTGTAAAACATGTATGAATTGGTTGTGAGATAGCATTGCTATGTTTACTTCTTCGCTATGTAAAAGAGTAGAACAATTTTTACGAATTAGCCATCTTGTAAAATACTTATGAATTTGTTGTGAGATAGCATTGCTATGTTTACTTGTTCGCCATAAAAAAGCGTAGAAAAATTTGTACGAATTAGCCGTCTTGTAAAACATGTATGAATTGGTTGTGAGATAGCATTGCTATGTTTACTTCTTCGCTATGTAAAAGAGTAGAACAATTTTTACGAATTAGCCATCTTGTAAAATACTTATGAATTTGTTGTGAGATAGCATTGCTATGTTTACTTGTTCGCCATAAAAAAGCGTTGAAAAATTTGTACGAATTAGCCGTCCTGTAAAACATGTATGAATTGGTTGCGAGATAGCATTGCTATGTTTACTTGTTCGCCATATAAAAGCGTAGAAATATTTGTACAAATTAGCCGTCTTGTAAAACATGTATGAATTGGTTGCGAGATAACATTGCTATGTTTACTTGTTCGCCATATAAAAGCGTAGAAATATTTGTACAAATTAGCCGTCTTGTAAAACGTGTATGAATTGGTTGCGAGATAGCATTGCTATGTTTACTTCTTCGCTATGTAAAAGAGTAGAACAATTTTTACGAATTAGCCATCTTGTAAAATACTTATGAATTTGTTGCGACATAGTATTGCTGTGTTTACTTGTTCGCCATAAAAAAGCGTAGAAAAATTTGTACGAATTAGCCGTCTTGTAAAACATGTATGAATTGGTTGCGAGATAGCATTGCTATGTTTACTTCTTCGCTATGTAAAAGAGTAGAACAATTTTTACGAATTAGCCATCTTTTAAAATACTTATGAATTGGTTGCGAGATAGCGTTGCTATGTTTACTTGTTTGCCACATAAAAGTGTAGAAAAATTTGTAAGAATTAGCCATCTTGTAAAATACGTATAAATTGGTCGTGAGATAGCGTTGCTTTGTTTACTTGTTCGCCATGCGAAAGCGTAGAATTTTTTTTACGAATTAGCCACCTGGTAAAATACGTAAAAATTGGTTAGTAAGATAACGTTTCTGTGTTTACTTGTTCACCATATAAAAGCGTAGAAAAATTTGTATGAACTGGACGTCTTGTAAAACATGTACGAATTGCTTGCGAGATAGCATTGCTATGTTTACTTGTTCGCTATGTAAAAGAGTAGAACAATTTTTACGAATTAGCCACCTCGTAAAATGCGTACAAATTGTTTAGTAAGATAACGTTTCTGTTTATTGTTCACCATGTAAAAGAGTAGAAAAATTTGCCATCTCGTAAAATGTCATAAGAAAATAGCATATTTTGTGCATTTATGCAGTGTAATCACATCATATATATCAGATTTTAGACAAAGTTAATACATTTTAGATAATGTTTCAGTAATCTTGTTTTTCATGTTTTAGTTTTTGTCATTTTAGTACATCTATTTAAACTCAAATTTCATTAATTTATTTGCCATTTGTCGTCTTAGATAACGTTTTTCTTGTGATGTTTGTTTCATTTTTTTTCACTGTTGTAGTAGTTTAAGTTTATGTTTTTAACGTCAGTGGCATCAGGTGTGGTAATATGAAAGTGCACAGAGGTCCCTGACCTTTCAGTATGTATCAGGGCTTGACCTTTCACCTCTGTCCTGCTGAGTAAGCCAACAGCTCAAGGTTTGTGTGATTAGATTCTCTCCTCATTGCTTTTACATCTTGAAATCCATCATGTGAAACACGCCAGTGCTGTGAGGTGCTTGAGTTCAGTCTTTTATACGGCTGTAAAAGCATCTCTTTCCAGTCTGAAAGGCGCTTTCTTTGGCTGGCGTGACTCGAGCGTCTTCACAGTGTTCTAGTGAAACATCTCCCGCTCGAACAGAATATGTAAATGTAATATGCTCACACCATATTAAGGCTCGATGTCTCTTTGATGGCTTCACCATAGCAACCGGATAACTTTCACTTGCTGCAACATTATGCTAATACAGTGGCGCTTTCGCTCGGACGGAAAAACGCATTATTAGGCTCTCGCAGTCGCCTTGCGAGTCTGTATGTGATGATACGCATGCTAAAGGCTCGTGGTTTTTTGTTTTGATTCACGGGTTTGGGAGAAAGTCAGGGCTGAGGGCTTTAAAATAGTTATGAAATGGGGATTACTGTGCTGGAATGGTTGGAAACTGAAGGTGAAAATAGGAGACCTGCTGTATTGTACTCTACTGTTTGTCAAGATACGACAACCTCTACATTGCTGCCGTTGCTCAGATTAAAATAAACATGGCTTTTCACCTAAAAATAGAAAATGCTTTTTGAAAAAAAATGTAGAATTAAATATAATTGCTATAATATTATACGAACACTCAGACTCATTAAAATGCTTCTGCAGTTATTTTACGACGACTTAACATTTGTTAAGTCAAGCGTGAGCACATCATTTAATTGTAAACAACACATAAGTTTTTCTAATGTTACATTTTAAGTTTTGTTAATTTTCACCCCACCATTTTGAATAACAGTACAGATTTGTTAGTTTGTTTATTCCTCCTCACCTATAATAATGATGATGATAATAATAATAATAATAATTATTATTATTATTATTATTATTATTATTATTATTATTAAGTTAAAATATATTAAAGACTCCACATTTTTGCATAATAGTAAACTTCTTATTTATTTATTTATTTATTTATTTATTTAGGGAAATTTTAAAAGTTTGGCCAGCTTTTATTATTATTATTATTATTATTATTATTATTAATTTAAATATATTTTAAGACCTGAATAATAGTAAAATTCTTATTTATTTTTACTATTATTCAAAAGTTTGCACAGCTTATAATATTATTATTATTATTATTATTATTATTATTATTATTATTATTATTATTAATTTAAAATATATTAGACCCCATACTTTTGCATAATAGTACAATTCTTATCTTATTATTGTATTTATTTATTTATTTATTTATTAACAGAACTTTTAAAAAGTTTGGCCAGCTCATTATTATTGCTGTTGTTGTTGTTGTTGTTGTTGTTGTTGTTGTTATTATTATTATTATTATTATTATTATTATTATTTAATTTAAAATATATTATTTAAGACCCCACAAATTGTAAATGATAGTCAAATATATTTATATATTTATTTATTGTTTATTTATTTATTTATTTATTTACAGTACATTTCAAACGATTGGGCAGCTCATAATTATTATTATTATTATTATTATTAATTTAAAATATATTATTTGACCGCACATTTCTAAATAATAGTAAAATGTATTTATATTTATTTATTTATTTATTGTTTATTTATTTATTTACAGTACTTTTCAAATGATTGGGCAGCTCATAATTATTATTATTATTATTAATTTATTTTAAATGTATATTTTAAGAAAAGTCGCACAATTATATTGCTGCTTATTATTATTATTATTATTATTATTATTATTATTATTATTTATTTATTTTTTTAATATTTATGATTGTATTAATATTTATTTATTATTTTGAAAACATAATTCTTTATAATTATTGTTGTTCAATTTCCCCCTCCACATTTATGAGAAATATTAATAATAGTACGGTGCATTTATTCCCCCCACATATTTCTGAATAATCTTTAAAAAAAATTATATATATTTTCACTGCCTTTCAAAAGGACAGTTCATTATTTATTTATTTATTTATTTATTTATTTAAAATATATTCTTTAAGCCACATTTCTGAATAATACTAAAATGTATTTATTTATTTGTTTGTTTGTTTGTTTACTTTATTTATTTACATTTCAAAAGTTTGGACAGCTCATTATTATTAATATTAATATTTTTGCTGTTTTATTATTCATTATTATATTAACATTTATATATACTTTACATACTTTACATTGTACACATACAACATTATTGTTGTTGTTTCTGTCAGAAACAACATAAAACAACATAGTTATGAACAACAGTCATTTGTTCATTTGACTCCTTAAATATAATTTGTACATTTTTATCTCTTAAATGTGCTTTTAAGGAAGGCGCTATATAAATAATTGTGATAGCAATAACAATACGATTTGGAATTGATTTTTGGATGGAAACTAGCCGGAATGAATCACTGAAAAAAGATGAAAAGCATCATTTCGCCATTGTCCGATTTTCACTTCACCTGCAACTTCAAAAGTAACTTTTTTCCTTCGTGAGCGGAAGGTCAATCGATATCCGTTTTGCGTTTTTTTCAATTCAAAGCGGCATCAAAAAAGTTCTCAACGAGCTGTAATTTCACATACGAGAGATAAACGCCACTTGAGAGGCGATACAAATAACCGCCGGCCTTTCAAGCCTCTCCTTCACGGCTCTGGCTGAATAAGCATCGCTTCTGGCCTCTTTTAATGTCGCGGAATTGGCGAAGTAAATTATAATCGAGTCCGGCGGAGCATGAACGCTTCACTCATGCGATCTGTTGACAATGTGTTATTTGTTCCTCTGCCGCTCTTTGTCCCGCGTGGCACGCCGCTCCCCTAAATAAAGGCAAAAAAGAGCCGGACGGAGAGGGGAAAGCAATGATTAACTTAATGCAGGCGCTTCTGGGGTGGCGCGATCTTTACACGGTTCAGGGAGTAACGACGCGTTTTTACCTCGCGATGGAAACATTCGACGGCTTTCAGAGGCAATTACTGGAGCTCTCAATCACAGCCGCCGCTCTGAATGTCAACCAAGGACCTCCGTCGCTTCGCTTGCGCCGAAAACGGAGGCCGCCGGGCAATTTCAGGCCGGGAAAAAACATCCCAGAGTGCTTTTCCCGCTCATTTTCTCTGTGGGGATTTCAAAAAGTCTTCGATCGGGAGTCGAGAGCCGTGAACCGAAGCGGCTGAAACACTTGATTTGGAGCAAAAAAAAAAGCATCTGGAGTTCAGAGAAAAGGACTTGTTTATGAGGAGCTACTTGTTTCATGAAGTAAAGGCTGTGGTGAATGGGTGCCGTCAGAATGAGAGTCCAAAAATCATGGTAATCCACAAGTAATCCAGTAAGTAATCTGATTAATCTAAAGTCCATCTCCTCTCACCTTAGAAACCAGCCACATATTTGCTTTTTGAGCTCTTTTGGCGTCACACCAGACCACTTTTACTCTGGAGGAAGCATTATTATGGATTATGGATGTATTTTAGTTTAAAAAAACGTATTAATGATGGATTTGTTTCATCTTTTGTCTTCTCAAGATGTTAATTTGTGGACTGGAGTGGTTTGGATTATTGAGATGTTTTTATCAGCTGTTTGAACTCTCATTCTGACGGCACCCATTCACTGCAGAGGACCCATTGGTGAGCAATGATGGAATAATTAAATAAATAAATGTCAGTAGCTAGTAAAATAAATAAATAATTGACAGTGGCTAGGAAAATAAATAAATAAAACAACAAAAAAATAAATGTCTTCATCAAAAATGAATGATAATTTATTTATATAAAATAAATGTATTTATTATATTTTATCTATCTATCTATCTATCTATATATATATATATAATTAAATTTAATCATTATTATTATTATTATATTATATTATATTTATTATTAAAAAAATTATATATATAGATAGATACATAGATAGATAGATAAATATAGATGCATATATCATAATAATAAATTAAAATAAATGTCAGTGGCTAGTAAAATAAATTATATAATATTAAATGCGCCAGTGGCTAGTAATTTTTTTTTTCTTTTTTTCACAATAAATTGTTTATTTTAATTTTTGTTTTAGTGCATTTTTGAATGTATTATTATTATTATTATTATTATTATTATTATTATTATTATTTATTGATGTTTTTTAATAAAAATACCAAAATGTTTTTTCATATACCTGAGCCCAGAACTTGCCGGAAATATATTTTTATTCCTTCAGTCAGCTTGATCCTTAGGTAAATAAATAAACAAATATCAGTAGCTAGTAAAATAAATAATATATAATATATAATTTTAATAATTTTAGTTTCATATTTTATATCACATTAAATGTGCCAGTGGTTAGTACATTTAAACAAACAAACAGATAAAATAAAGTGTGTTTATTTTGTTTTTATTTTTAATTGTTATTAATTTTATTTTATTTTTTTTATAAAAATACCTAAATGTTTTTTCATATACCTGAGCTTGCCGGAAATATACATTTTAATTAATTCAGTCAGTTTGATCCTTAGGTAAGTAAATAAATAAATAAATAAATCTGTATGTTAATACAATAATATAATTAAAGATCTATTGATTTTAATTTTAATCTATCATTAAGGCATTTTAGCTTTTTAGATATTTTAGAGTCCATAATCCATAATATTACTCGTATTTTTATGGATTTGTCTTGTACAAACGCAGATTTTGTCTTTATAAAATTAATCAGATTACTTATTTTTTATATATTTCTTATATATTTTTGTGATGAACTGCAGTGGTGTGGAATACTATGATGTTTTTTTTATCAGCTGTTTGGACTCTCATTCTGACGGCACCCATTCACATTCATTGGTGAGCAAGTGATGTAATGCTACAATTCTCCAAATCTGATGAAGAAACAAACTCATCTACATCTCGGATTGCCTGAGGGTGAGTAAATTAAGCAAATTTTGGCCTTTTTTTCCATTAAGTTTGCATTTTTGTGTGTAAAATTAGTATTGTGGTTTGTTTATCCAAAATGATTTTGGTTTGTTTGGTGGCTTTTGTGTGAGACAGGAACAGCGTACAATGTGCATTTCTTTCCTTGACCTCAAATGCGTCAAAGTCAATGGATGATTTATTTTTTAAATAGACGTGGTTTGACTCTGGACTGTTCTTATTTTCCCTGAAAACACACTACTTTGTTTCCAAATTGAACTATTTGCCATTTTATTTTTGTTCGATTGTTGCTATGCAGATCTGAACTCGGCAGAAGGTGAATGTGACATGTTTTTTGCTAAATATTTGGGCTAAATTGATTGTGTTTTCATCTAGCATGCTAGAACATAGCTCAAACATAGCTCAAGCTCAAATTATTGTGTTTTTAAAAGATTCTGCAGTTTTCAATTTAGAAATGTATTACAATTGTTGTTATATCTTGGTCTCTTGACCTTAGTCTAGCTTTTTTGTTTGTTTGTTTGTTTTCCATATTATTTAATATCAAATAAATGATTGTATTATCATTAAAAATAAATAAAAATATAAATATATATATATATATCGAAATGTGTGCATTATGTAATGTTATATATATATATATATATATATATATAAATTGTAATATTATTTAGAATATATTTAAGAGTTAGAAATGGTAATATATTATTTTATATTATTTATATTGTTTGTAGTATATGTTATTCTTATATTTTATATAAATCATTCTGATAGTAATATATAATGTGTGTGTGTGTGTGTTATTTCTATTATAAAAATAAAATATATAAATACATTATATTTAAAATAAAATGGATTTTTAAAAATATAATATACATAATTTTCAAAAAAAATATATATATATTTTTTAATAAAAATGTGTGTGTGTGTGTGTGTGTGTGTGTATATATATATATATATATATATATATATATATAATAGTCTTATAAATGATATATTATTTAGAATATTTTTAAGAATTAGAAATGGTAATATATTATTTTATATTATTTCTATTGTTTGTAGTATATGTTATTCTTATATTTTATATAAATTATTCTGATAATTAAAAGATATTTTATTTCTACTATAAAAATAAAATATATAAATACATTATATTTTAAAACAATAGATTTTTAAACTATATTTTTGATTTTTTTTATTATTGATAATATACATGTTTAAAAAATAGTTTTGTTTTATAAAATAGTCTCAAAATTGTATAGTCTCAATATTAATATAATACAAATTGATATTATTTCGAATATTTTTAAGAATTAGAAAAGGTAATATATTATTTTATATTATTCATACTCTTTTAATATATGTATTTTTTTAGATCATTCTGAAAATAAAAATTATTATTATAAAAATAAAATGTATAAATATATTTTAAATATATAATCTAAAAATGTGCATAATATGTAGTTTTATATTATTTGTAATATAATTTTCCAAAAATGTAAATTTTGTATTATTATTATAAAAATAGTTATATTAATATTAATTAGTATATATATATATATATATATATATATATATATATATTGTTAAAAATAATTCAGAAAATAAACATATTATTTGTATTAATTTGGGAATTTCACAGATGAAGCTTGTCATATGAATTTGTAATAACATTCACTCCATCTCGACGCTTTGCTCTGTTCAGCAGCTCTTTTTTTAGCAGACAGGATCTCAGAGTTGTTTCCTCGCTTCTAACGTCGTCTGCTGGCGTTAAGAGTCGAAATGATTCACCGCTCCGCTCGAACAAAAGAAGGACAGTCCGACCGCTCCGGCTCTGATTAACAGCACATTAAGAGTGGGCCGACGAGAGGTGGGCAAACACATCGCCGGCGTCTTCCCATGAGTCAGCGCTTCTCGAAAAACCGGAAGATTATTCCGATTCTACCTGTCCCTAATAGTTCCTGACTGTCTCGAAAGTTATTATGAAGCCTGAAATTAATGAGAAAGAAAAGAGACGCTGATTAGAGCGCCGTGTTCTTCTCTGAGAATGGCCTTTTGTTGAGCTCCCGGGTGAAAATTAAGCCCGCTTTTGGACGAGCGAAGACTCAGGATTGTGATTAATGGTCTAGAGATCAACCTGGTGTCACACTGAGATGCACAAATGCAGAACAGGCTTTAACGAACCCGAGAACTCGGCGCTAACAAACGAGCGGCGCTCTGAAGGGGATCAGAAAATCACTTTATTATGTCGGGATTTTCCCGCTTCATGTTAGCGCTCAATGGAAATTACATTTTCAGCAGCGCATGCTAATATCTAGAGAACAGGTTGGCTGATCGCTGATAAAACGTTGATATATGTGCTGTAATGTACAGAGAACTGCTAAAATGAAATATTTATTTACACAGTATTTACTCAAAATCCACAAAAAAAAAAATAGTAATATATATATATATTAAAGGAGTGCATTTATAATAAAAACACAATACATCATTTTTAAACAGAATTATACATTAGTAAATAAATATAAATAATATAAATATAAAAATAAATGTATATTTAGCGCATTCATTTACAAAACATTTGCGTTCAAGCGAGGAACTTTACATTTAATCATAAAACTTTTGCGTTCTACTCTGAAACTTTGTGTTCATTCAGACTTTGAACAAAACTTTTGTTCTACTGAGAAACTTGACACTTCGCCATAAAACTTTTGCGTTCGTTTTGCAAAACTTTGCATTTATTCACAAAATATTTGCGTTCTACCAAGAAACGTTACATTTAATCCCAAAACTTTTACGTTCTACCAAGAAACTTTACCTTTAATTGTAAAACATTGGAGTCTACCAAGAAACTTTACATTTAATCTCAAAACTTTTGCATTTATTCTTTAAACTTTGCGTTTATTCAGAAAACTTTTGTGTTCTTCCGAGAAACTTTACATTTAATCCCAAATTTTTTTTTACGTTCTACCAAGAAACTTTACCGTTAATTCTAAAACATTGGCGTCTACCAAGAAACTTTACATTTAATCCCAAAACTTTTACGTTCTACCAAGAAACTTTACCTTTAATTGTAAAACATTGGCGTCTACCAAGAAACTTTACATTTAATCTCAAAACTTTTGCATTCTACCAAGAAACTTTGCATTTATTCAGAAAACTTTTGTGTTCTACCGAGAAACTTTACATTTAATCCCAAAACTTTTTCGTTCTACTGAGAAACTTTACCTTTAATTGTAAAACATTGGCGTCTACCAAGAAACTTTACATTTAATCCCAAAACTTTTATGTTCTACCAAGAAACTTTACCTTTAATTGTAAAACATTGGCATCTACCAAGAAACTTTGTGTTTATTCAGAAAACTTTTGTGTTCTACCGAGAAACTTTACATTTAATCCCAAAACGTTTGCATTCTACCAAGAAACTTTGCATTTATTCAGAAAACTTTTGTGTTCTACCGAGAAACTTTACATTTAATCCCAAAACTTTTGCGTTCTACTGAGAAACGTTACCTTTAATTGTAAAGCATTGGCGTCTACCGAGAAACTTTACATTTAATCCCAAAACTTTTACATTCTACCAAGAAACTTTACATTTAATCCCAAAAATTTTACGCTCTACCAAGAAACTTTACCTTAAATTGTAAAACATTGGCGTCTAACTGCGTTTAATCATAAACTTTTGAGTTTTACAGAGAAACTTTACATTTAATCATAAAACATTTTCCTTCTACCAAGAAACTTTACATTTAATTACAACTTTTGCATTCTACAAAGAAATTTTGCATTTAATTAAAAAACGTTTACATTCTACCAAGAAACTTTGCGTTTATTCAGAAAACTTTTGTGTTCTACCAAGAAACTCTATATTTAATCACAAAACGTTTGCATTCCACTAAGAAACTGTACATTTACTCGAAACATTTGCGTTCTACCAAGAAACTTTACATATAATCCCAAACTATTACGTTCTACCAAGAAACTTTACATTTAGTCATAAAACATTTTGGGTTTGCTAAGAAACTTTGAATTCATTTACAAAACTTTTCCATTCTACCAAGAAACTTTGTGTTTATTCAGAAAACTTTTGTGTTCTACTGAGAAACTTTACATTTAATTGTCAGACATTTGGTAGAAACTTTACATTTAACTGTAAAACTTTTGAGTTTTGCAGAGAAACTTTACATTTACTCAAAACATTTGGTACTACCAAGAAACTTTACAGTTAATTACAAAACGTTTGCATTCTACCAAGAAATTTTACATTTAATCACAATTTTTGCATTCTGCAAAGAAACTTTGCATTCATTTGCAAAACATTTGCATTTTACTGAGAAATTTTACATTTACTAAAAACGTTTGCATTCTACCAAGAAACTCTACATTTACTCAAAACGTTTGCATTCTTCCAAGGAACTTAACATTTAATCACAAAACGTTTGCATTCTACCAAGAAACTCTACATTTACTCAAAACGTTTGCATTCTTCCAAGGAACTTAACATTTAATCACAAAACGTTTGCATTCTACCAAGGAACTTAACATTTAATTACAAAACGCTGTGTTCTACCAAGAACCTCTACATTTTCTCAAAACATTTGCGTTCTATCGAGAAACTCCACAAATTTTCAAAAAATGACGCAAAACCTTTGCGTTCTAACGAGAAACTTTGCGTTAATTTACAAAATGCTTGCATTCTATGGACAAACCTTACATTTAATCGCAAAACTTTTGCATTCTACCAAAAAAGTTTGTTCATTCACAAAACACTTTTGCATTCTACCAAGACACCTTTTATTAATTTAAAAACTTTTGCATTCTACTGAGAAACTTAACATTCATTTGCAAAACATTTGCGTTCTACGAAGAAACTCTGCATTTAATTGCTAAATGTTTGCGTTCTACCAAAAAAAAATTTTTTTTTGCATTCTACTGAGAAACTTTGTGTCAATTCACAAAACTTTTGTTCTACTAAGAAATTTTACACTTAATTACAAAAGTGTGTTCTACTGAAAAACTTTACATTTAATCGCAAAACTTTTTTGTTCTACTGAGAAACTTTGGCGCATGAATTCTCAACATATATTCCATTGCATACTTATTAACTAATGGTTCACTGTTAAGTTCACATCTAGTGTCAGGTAGATTGGCCAGTATTATACTTGTCATTTCCTGTGAGGGTCCAGCCGGGATACAGAAATTAATTTTAGCAGGAGAGGTGAATAAGCGTGTTGCACTGTGACAGAGCAGCGCATTTGTGTCGAGGAAGCAGGTTCATCAGCTCAGGATCGACTCTCAGTTCCCCAGCGAAGCCGCTCTGCAGACAGACAGACGGACAGAGTGGGATGAGCTGGAAAAAGCTGTTCCGATAGTCATGACAGGAAACCGATGACTCACACTTCTCAGTAGGTTCATCTTCGGTTATTTATTTATTTGTTCTCAAGCACAACCACATTCAGCTCAGAAAAGTGAAGAACTAATCTCATTCACTAACAAGTGCTTATGAATGTGAATTTAATGCTTTAAAATCTGGATTATTCTCAATGAGGGAGCACATGCCCCTTGTTAGCATACAAGTGCATGCCCAAACTATGTCTGTATTAAAGACTTTTGCAAAACCTCAACTGTATTTGTGACTTGCATAAGTCTCATCATCTATCTTGGATATTTTCATACTTGTGTATATTATTATTTTATTAATTTATTGTTAATAAATAGTACTAAAATCAAATGAAACTGTATCCGACGGTTATACTTAAGACCGTTACATCCACATTATGTTTCAACATGTAAGTAAGCTTTTTTCGTGAATGTGCCAGATGATTTATTAGCCACTATAGGTAATTGAATAACAACATGCAGTAAACTGTAAAACTGTTTGCACTACAAACATGTTAATAGTTATATCAATACAATAAAATGACACAACATAAAATACCTGTAAATCTTTTAAGTTTTACATTTGCGTTCTATGGGGAAACTTTACATTTAATTGCAAAATGTACAAACTTTTGACATTCTAGCATGAAACTTTGCGTTCATTTAGTTTTCTACTAAGAAACTTTACATTTAATCACAAAACTTTAGTTTTCTACTTAGAAACTTTACATTTAATCTCAAAAATTTTACATTCTACTAAGAAACTTTACATTTAATCACAAAACCTTTGTTTTCTACTGAGAATCTTTATATTTAATCACAAAACTTTTGTGTTCTACTTAGAGACTTTACATTTAATCACAAAAATTTTACATTCTACTAGGAAACTTTACATTTAATCACAAAACTTTAGTTTTCTACTTAGAAACTTTACATTTAATCTCAAAAATTTTACATTCTACTAAGAAACTTTACATTTAATCACAAAACCTTTGTTTTCTACTGAGAATCTTTATATTTAATCACAAAACTTTTGTGTTCTACTTAGAGACTTTACATTTAATCACAAAAATTTTACATTCTACTAGGAAACTTTACATTTAATCACAAAACTTTAGTTTTCTACTAAGAAACTTTATATTTAATCACAAAACTTTAGTTTTCTACTTAGAAACTTTACATTTAATCTCAAAAATTTTACATTCTACTAAGAAACTTTACATTTAATCACAAAACCTTTGTTTTCTACTGAGAATCTTTATATTTAATCACAAAACTTTTGTGTTCTACTTAGAGACTTTACATTTAATCACAAAAATTTTACATTCTACTAAGAAACTTTACATTTAATCACAAAACGCTTGTGTTCTTCTATGAAACTACATTTAATCACAAAAATTGTGCATTCTACTAGGAAACTATATTTAATCACAAAACTTTAGTTTTCTGCTAGAAAACATTACATTTAATCACAAAACGTTTACATTCTACTAGGAAACTATATTTAATCACAAAACTTTTGTTTTCTACTCAGAAACTTTATATTTAATCACAAAACTTTTGTGTTCTACTTAGAAACTTTACATTTAATTACAAAAATTTGCTTTCAAATTTACATTTAATCACAACTTCTGTTTTCTGCTGAGAAGCTTTACATTTATTCACAAAACTTTTGTTTTCTACTGAGAAACTTTACATTTAATCACAAAACTTTTGTGTTCTACTTAAAGACTTTACATTTAATCACAAAAAATTTACATTCTACTAGGAAACTTTACATTTAATCACAAAACTTTAGTTTTCTACTGAGAAACTTTACATTTAATCACAAAACTTTAGTTTTCTACTGAGAAACTTTACATTTAATCACAAAACTTTTGTGTTCTACTTAGAAACTTTACCTTTAATCACAAAAATTTGCTTTCAACTTTACATTTAATCTCAAAACTTTAGTTTTCTACTAGGAAACTTTACATTTAATCACAAAAAAATTTACATTCTACTAAGAAACTTTACATTTAATCACAAAACTTTTGTTTTCTACTGAGAAACTTTATATTTAATCACAAAACGCTTGTGTTCTACTAGGAAACTTTACATTTAATCACAAAAAAATTGCATTCTACTAGGAAACTTTACATTTAATCACAAAGCTTTTGCTCTCTACTGAGAAACTTTATATTTAATCACAAAACACTTGTGTTCTACTAGGAAACTTTACATTTAATCACAAAAAAATTGCATTCTACTAGGAAACTTTACATTTAATCACACAACATTTGTGTTCTGCAAGGAAACTTTACATTTAATCGCAAAACTTTTGTGTTCCACTGAGAAACTTGACATTTAATTGCCAGAACTTTTGCATTCTACTAAGAAGCTGTTCATTCACAAAACTTTTGAATTCTACCATGAAACTTTGCATTCATTCACAAATCTTTAGCGTTCTACCTAGAAACTTTGCATTTAATCACAAAACTTTTGCATTCTACTAAGAAACTTTGTTTTTTCACACTTACAAACTTTTAAATTCTACCGAGACTTTGCATTCATTTACAAATTTTTTGTTAATCAGTAAAAGTCTAACCAAATTGCTATTGGTAATTTTAGTTTTAAGACAAGGAAATGAAACAAATTATGTTTTATGTAGGCTATTTTATTATTAACGAGTGTTTGGTCGCACAAAAGCCGTAAATGAGTCTTATTTACTGGCTATTCTTCATGAATAATCCAGTCGAACACTCATGATCAAAAACAATAATTATGAACGAACCCAATTTATTTATCTTTCCTTCATGGACAACCAAACGGAGAAAAGTCTCACCGTTAATGCGCGTGCACGTCTGGTAAACACACTCACGTTAATGACTTGAAAGCAGCATAAGTGCGACTCCACTGCATAATTAATTTGTCATAAATGCTGTGCTTGTGCAGTGACGCCTAGACGGCAAAAGAAATGTTTGAAAACCGCCGTCTTGACCTGATATCCACAATGCGTTTCTCTGGCGGGTTTACTATGCGAACATTTAACCCGAGACCCCGGAGACTGAATATTCAGGCCGGATATAATAAGGAGCGTTTACAGTCAGGGGAATGGATTAGAACAGATTATTACGCCTTGAAGGTTAGACGTGCATAAAACAAAGAAACGGAGGAGAGACGGAGACAGGCGGCAGCGCGCTTACACATAAAACGCGACCTTACTTTCTCTTTCTCTAGGCGGGAAGGAAAGCGCGCCGCCGCGACATGAGCGTCTCTGCAAACGGTGTCACGCTGGAAAACAAAGATGCGACAAAGTACAGGTTCACAGAGAGGCCGTGACTGAAGTGTTATTGAGTCATACTGCTGCTGAACCTGCGATTTTCTAAAAATAATAATAAAAATAAATGTATATAATAAATATAATATATATTATATAAATACAAGGATGTACAATATGATTGTATAAAGCCAGTCTTCATATCACAAAAACCATGTGTTTTTGAGCTAGATGTGAGCATTTTTACGCACAGTCCTTATTTTATCATCATTCTGTTGCTCACCGCCGATATTAATGACAGACGACTTATTTAAATGCCCTTAAGAACAATTTATCATTCACATTCATGCAAAACAAGAATTCATCAAAACCGAATTAGCATCCGATGTTAGACATTATCGTTTGACTGTGCCAGGCCATGACTAAAGAGAGCCCTGGAGACATGCTTTTAATGTGCGTGTGGAATAATAAAACACATTAAGCGTCTGTTTCGATGTCTACCACAAACATAATAACGTCAGCTGTCAAGGTTTCCAGACTTTTAAAAAAACACAGTCAAAAACAGCCTAGCAGACTCGCTTTGTTAAGAAAGTTTTCACGTATCCATCACGACATACAAAAAAAAAGTCAATATTTTTCATAAAGAGGGAGTACCTGAGGAAATTACTGTCGAACTCTCATGTCAACCGTCAGAAACTGAGGCTAATGATGTTTAGCGATCAATGCTGAGGGCAGAGACGTAGCTCGTTTAATGTATTCATGCTAGCTCTATGCACTCAGATTTCTCTTTCAGCCAAAGTCTGTTGCTCTGCAATTTAAGATGTTAGCAGATGCTCTTTAAAAGCAAATATTCTGCTGTTTTTTTTTTTTTGTTTTTGTTTTTTTTTGTAACTTAGCATCACTTGATAGCCTATTGGCTAACCGGCTAGCAAATTAGCAGTCAGTGACTGAACTTTTCAGTGCACAGATGTGAATTAGCATAAGTGAGATTTTACAGATCTGCATTTTCATGTCAAAACTCATGCTGATTGTAAAAGGCAGCTGTTGCCCTGTTGAAATGGTAAGCTAGCTTGCTAGCGGGCATGTTTAATGTAGATGGATAAAGTTTATGCTAACGTTAAAGAACGGAAAGTCTTGGTTATTTAAGAGCCATTCAGTTAAAAGAAGAGTTGATATATGTGTGTATATTAGCCATTAGCATTAGCACAGATTGAAAAACACATTTGTAGCGCATTTTCAGGTTTGGAACTGTGTTAGAAACACCATTTCTCAGGCTTTGCTAAAGCAAAATGTATGAATTTGTGTTGTCAGATTGTATTGCTAATTTTTTTTAAGACATGACTTAAAATGTCATAAATTCTTGGTCACCTACGTGATGTGTATATTAACAATTACTGTTAGCAAAGACTGCAAAATGCAGTTTAAGTATGATTTCAGATGGAGTTGCCAATTTATTACTTTGTCCATTGGGATTTTCCAAGATGGCCGTCAGGGGACCTGACTCATAAGTTTCTTAAAAATATTAAAATATATCATAAATCATAACTTGACCTTATTATTACAGGGAAATTTAGTTACAATATTAACAAATTTATGAAAGTTGTAATACTACTTTGTAAAAAATGCCTTCAAGATGGCTGCCATGGGATTCAAGTTGTGGTATCTTAAAATTTCATTAAGTCTCTGTTATTAAAGAGTCGTTCGGTTAAAACAATCAATTGCGTTGAGTGCGTATATTAGCAATTAGCATTAGCATTACAAAATGGCATCTGTAGCATGATTTCAGGTGAAGAATCAATTTTTTGTTGATTTAAAATATGTAATCAAAAATAATTTTGATTTTCATACTTTATGCTGCATAGAAAATGGCATCTAGTGGGAATTTAAAAAGATGGCCGCCGAGGGAACTGACTCGTATCTTTAAAAATATAGTTATAATATTAACAAATGTTTTGAAAATGACAGTTTTGATGAAAGTTGTATCACAACACAGAAAATACCTTCCAGGTTGCATTTTTCAAGATGGCCACCAAGTCACTTGACTTGCGTTGTCGCAAGCAGTTGCGTTGTGTGTGTATATTAGCAATTAGCATTAGCACTGCAAAATAGCGTCTTTAGCATGATTTCAGGTGGACAGTCTAAAATTATTGTTGATTTGAAATGTGTCATGTAAATAATTTCGATTTTCATACTTCATGCTGCGTAGAAAATGGCGTCCAGTGGGAATTTCCAAAATGGCCGCCAAGGGAACTGACTCGTATCTTAAAAAAAATGTAGTTATAATATTAACAAATGTTTTGAAAATGACAATTTTGATGAAAGTTGTATTACAACACAGAAAATACCTTCCAGGTGGCATTTTTCAAGATGGCCACCAAGTGACTCGACTTGCGTTGTCGCAAGCGGTTGCGTTGTGTGTGTATATTAGCAATTAGCATTAGCACAGCAAAATGGCGTCTTTAGCATAATTTCAAGTGGACAGTCTAAAATTATTGTTGATTTGAAATTTGTAATTGAAATAATTTCGTACTTCATGCTACATAGAAAATGGCGTCCGGTGGGAACTTTCAAAATGGCTGCCAAGAAAACTTGTGATAAGTTGTCTTGAAAATGTCATAATCTCAATTTAGATTGAAGTCCAGTCGGCATTTTCAAGATAACCGCCAAATTAACTTGTGTAGTAGTGTTTTGAAGAAAAAACAAATATGAAGGCTGTAATACTACATAGAAAATACCTTCCAGATGGCATTATTCAAGATGGCCGCCAAGTGATTTGCTAAGTGTCTTAAAATATCGATTATTCAGAAGTTGTTTGGTTAAAACAGTTAATTGGATTGTGTTTATAGGCAATTAGCATTAGTACTGCAAAATAGTATCTTTGACATGATTTTAGGTGGAAATGAAATCATTTGGATTTTCGTAATTCGTGCTGCATGGAAAATGCCCTCCAGTGGGAATTTCCAAGATGGCTGCCGAGCGAACTGACTCGGTAAGTTATCTTAAAAATATCATTATCTCAAAACTGTAGTAATTTGTTTGATTTAAGACTAGTTTAGCTGAAATATAATATTAACAAGTGTTGAAGATTTCAATATTAAAAAATAATGTCCAGTGGGTACTTTCAAAATGGCTGCCAAATGACCTGAAGTAAATATCTTAAAATGTCGTAAAGTCTTGGTTATTTAGGAGACGTTTAGTTTAAAGAGATGGCCACCAAAGGAAATTATTTGAAAGTGTCTTAAAAGTATCATCTCAAAAAATTCATAATTTGACATTTTTATTAAGGAAATATGTAGTTATAATATTAAAAAAGTTTTGAAAATTACAATACATTTATGGTAATTGTAATAATACATAGAAAATACCTTCCAGGTGGCATTTTTCAAGATGGCCGCCAAGTGACTCCGCTTGTGGTAAGTGTCTTAAAATATCATAGTCAGTTGCATTAGTTGCAATTAGTTGCATTATGTGTATATTAGCAATTAGAAGTAGCACTGCAAAATGGCATATTTAGCATGATTTCAGGTGGAGAATCAAAATGTATTGTTGATTTGAAATGTGTAATCGAATTCAGTCAGATTTTCATACTTCATGCTACATAGAAAATGGTGTCCAGCGGAAAGTTACAAAATGGCTACTGAACAAACTGATTTGTTGTAAGTTGTCTTGAAAATATTATCTCAAAAAATGTCATAATTTGACATTGAGCATTTCCAAAATGGCCGCCAAATTACATGACTTGACATTGTCTTTATTTTGTAAAGTCTTGGTTATTTAAGAACTGTTCCGTTAAAACAGCCAATTGTGTTGTGTGTATATTAGCAATTAGCATTAGCATTACAAAATAGCATCTGTAGCATGATTTCAGGCGGAGAATCAAAATGTATTGTTGATTTGAAATGTGTAATCAAAATAATTCTGATTTTTTTTATACTTCATGCTACGTAGAAAATGGTGTCCAATGGAAATTTACAAAATGGCTACCGAACAAACTGACTTGCGGTAAGTTTTCTTGAAAATATTACCTCAAAAATGTCATAATTTGACACTGGGCATTTCCAAAAGGGCTGCCAAATTACCTGACTATCTTAATGTTGTACAGTCTTGGTTATTCAAGAATCGTTCCGTTAAAACAGTCACTAGCATTGCAAATGACATCTGTAGCATGATTTCAGGTCAAAATCAAAATTTATTGTTGATTTGAAATGTATAATCAAAATAATTTTGATTTTCATACTTCATGCTACATAGAAAATAGCATCCAGTGGGAATTTCCCAAATGGCCACCAAACAAACATCGCTAAGTTGTCTTGAAAATATAATTTTCGATATCAATTTCAGAAAACGTTATAATTTGACTTATTAAAGATTATTTTAGTAGCATTAACACAGAGTGAAAAAACAACGTTTTTTGTGCAGTTTCGGGAGAAACTTTTTTTTTTGTACTTATATGCTATATACAAAATAACAGCTAGTGGGCATTTCCAAGATGGCCACCGAATGAACTGACCTGCAGTAAGCTGAAATATCATTATCTCAAAAATGTCATAATTTGACCTAATGAAGATGAGCTTAGTTGAAATATTAACAAGTGTTGATGATTTCAATATAAACAATAAGCATTTCCAAGATGGCCGCTGAGTGACTAGTTCAGTTAAAACAACCAGTTGTGTTTTGTGTGCATTAGCAAGTAGCATTAGCACAGACTGAAAATTAATGTGTTTAGAGCAATTTCAGGTGGACAATCTTAAACTATTTCAGATTTTCACATTTGTATGCTTTCTAGAAAATATTGTCCAGTCTGCATTTTCCAAGATGGCCGCCAAGTGAATTTACATAAAAAAAATATGGCTTGAAGGAGTGTCTTATTAATGTCACTGGTCAAAAAATATAATAATTTGACAAGTTGTCAGTGTGTGTGGGTTAACTGAAGTCAGATAAGTCATTGTTCGCAGCTCGCCTATCGTTCACAAATGCTAATGACAAGGCAGTGAGTGAGCGTAATGTTGTTGTTCCTAACTTTGCCAAAGTTATTTTGTCATTTCTCTGACAGCCCTCCGTTCCCACAGGCGTTTCCTCCTGACAGATCGGCCATGCTTCAAAAACACCTCAGTTTCTCCTCCATAACTCACAGCCAGCCGAAGTTAAAAAATAGCGCCAGTGCCGCGCTTGCACCCGCAGCTGCAACGTTTTAATAACAGCTAATGCTCTTTCACTCATTTGTCATGTCGCACCTTTTCCGAACACAAGAAAGCCCAGATGACCTGAGGCGAGACCGAAATGTAAGCACAGCATGAAAAATGACATAATGGCTGAAATGCCGGCGCTCCCGCTGGCTGACAGGTGTTTGTGGAAGTCACATCAGAGTCGCTGCCTCTCGTCAAGCGACACGGCGACAGGATTTTCCCCAAGAGGCCACAGATTCATATTCGTGCTCGTCGCTCGTCTCTTTAAGTTCATGTCTGTTTTTAATAATTATTGCAACTGGGAATGATTAGGGATGATATGTGTTAATTATATCTGTACTTTTATGTTTTCTGAAATAACTTTCAGCCAAACAAAACATTGACGTCATACGAGATAAAGCCGCTTGATGACTCGACTCTCACTTAGGGATGCGCGGTATACCAGTAATGGAAAAATACCGGTATATATTATATTTCAAATGGTTCGATATCATCATTTTGCCCAGTTCTGTATTTCATACGCTGCTGTTCCGAGGCAGTGCTTCCCAAATTGTTGCAAAACCGGTAAACTTGACAACATAAAAACACGATTATTCATCAAACAGATGAAACTCCATCAACTCGCTCAAAACTAGTAAATAAAGACAACAGTAGAAGCGAAATATGGCATTTTTTTGCATACAAAACAGATTTTGATCAACAGGTGAGTGCATCATTCATCGATCAAAAATTCAGATTTTATTCACAAATGAGATTGGACAGTAGAGAAGTATTTACTCAAGTACATTTAAAAAGTATCTGTAGTTTATTAGAGTGTTTTTATTTGGATTACTCCATTCCAAAGCATAACGTCATACTTTTTTCTGAACTACATTTCATAAATAAAAGTTGTTGTTTGTTTTACCTTTAATAATTAAGAACAATGTAGTACAATGTAACAATGTAGTGATTTCTTGTACTCAAGTACATTTTAGAATTACTTTTACCTGAATAAAAGTTAAAAAGTAACATATTTCTAATCTAATAAAGCAACTGGTTAAAACCATCCAGAACACCTTAGCAACCACATAGCAACATGGTAAAATACCCAGAACACCTTAGCAACCACAAATAATGGTAAAAATAACTACCAGAATACCTTAGCAACAACATGGCAACTGATTAAAGCCATCCGGGACACCTTAGCAACCACTTAGCAACATGTTAAAAAAACCCAGAACACCTTAGCAACCACATAACATGGTACAAATAACTACCAGAATACCTTAGCAACAACATGGCAACTGATTAAAGCCATCTGGAATACTTTAGCAACCACTTGGCAACAGGTTAAAAAAAAAACCCAGAACACCTTAGCAACCACTTGGCAACATGTTGAAATACCCAGAACACCATAGCAACCTCATAACATGGTAAAAACCACCAGAGTATCTTAGCAACCACATAGCAACTGGTTAACCATCCAGAACACCTTAGCAACCATATAGCAACATGGTAAAATACCCAGAACACCATAGCAAACTCATAACATGGTAAAAACCACCAGAGTATCTTAGCAACCACATAGCAACTGGTTAACCATCCAGAACACCTTAGCAACCACATAGCAACATGGTAAAATACCCAGAACACCTTAGCAACCACATAACATGGTAAAAATAACTACCAGAATACCTTAGCAACAACAAGGCAACTGATTAATGTCATCTGGAATACTTTAGCAACCACTTAGCAACATGTTAAAAAAAAACCAGAACACCTTAGCAACCACTTGGCAACATGTTAAAAAAAAACCCAGAACACCTTAGCAACCACTTGGCAACATGTTGAAATACCCAGAACACCATAGCAACCTCATAACATGGTAAAAACCACCAGAGTATCTTAGCAACCACATAGCAACTGGTTAACCATCCAGAACACCTTAGCAACCACATAGCAACATGGTAAAATACCCAGAACACCTTAGCAACCACATAACATGGTAAAAATAACTACCAGAATACCTTAGCAACAACAAGGCAACTGATTAATGCCATCTGGAATACTTTAGCAACCACTTAGCAACATGTTAAAAAAACCCAGAATATGTTGAAATACCCAGAACACCATAGCAACCTCATAACGTGGTAAAAACCACCAGAGTATCTTAGCAACCACATAACAACTGGTTAACCATCCAGAACACCTTAGCAACCACATAGCAACATGGTAAAATACCCAGAACACCTTAGCAACCACATAACATGGTAAAAATAACTACCAGAATACTTTGAGTCTGAAATCTAAAAACAATCAGCGAGACAGAGAGATAATAATGTGATTTTAAATATTTTGACTGTTAGAATAACAGTTTACAGTAAAACAACCTTTGTTAAAATTCTGTAGGTAAGCTGACCTAACAGTATTACAGCACTTATTAATCTAGGTCAGTAATTATGTATAACTGATAAATAAACTAATACGTTTAGTATGTTAACAGTATTGATTTAGTATAGATACTGAGGTATTACATTCAGGTATCGTACCAAAGCCAATATTATGGTATCGAGCCATCCCTACTCTCACTAACCCACTGTAATATTGTGTGTTTTTAAGCAGCTCTTGACATGCAATCAGTGCTGATGTCGAGCGATGATCCCTAAACCGCAGGTGAGCAGATTACACACTGTCAGCGCTGCTATGGTTAGCTGTGAGATTCATGAGGCTCGACTGAGTTTGCTAGAGTCTCTTCAAATCTGTTTTGTCTGTCAGCATCTCATCTGCAGTTAAATCCCTTTGGCACTGTAACAAAACAATGACTTTAAAAAAATAAAAAAAAAATCCACTCCTGTTGCAGCCTTAATTAAACATTGTATAGCTGTATAAAGCAGCACACACTTTTATTCGATGCCGCTCGAGCATGAAAGCCAGACTGGGAGTTTTTTTAAAGAAACATCTTCTCAAAAAAAAAAGAAAAAGAAAATGCCGCCGCAAAGATGCAGTTTTCTTAGCCAAGGCCTTAATGTTGTTTGTTTAGGATGTGTACAAGCATGCAGCGCGCTGACAGTCCTCAGAGAGAAGCCGTCAGCGTGTGTGAAGAAACTCCTCGCTGCTTTAGCTGTCATTTCTACAGAACGCTGTGAGCCGTTAGCTTAACAATCACAGACTCAAACTATTTTTAGCACTCTTCCCTGTGCTAACTCACCACAATGCTACGTGTCGGCAGTACTGAATGATTGCTAAGGTGTTTCGGGTATTTTAACATGTTGCTAAGTGGTTGCTAAGGTGTTCTGGATGGTTTTAACCAGTTGCCATGTGGTTGCTACGGTATTCTGGGGAGTTTTTACCATGTTATGTGGTTGCTAAGGTGTTCTGGATGGTTTTAACCAGTTACCATGTTGTTGCTAAGGTGTTCTGGTAGTTTTTACGATGTTATGTGGTTGCTAAGGTGTTCTGGGTATTTTAGCATTTTGCTAAGTGGTTGCTAAGGTGTTCCGGATGGTTTTAACCAGTTGCTGTGAGGTTACTAAGATATTCTGGTGGTTTTTACCATGTTATGTGGTTGCTACAGTGTTCTGGGTATTTAAACATGTTGCTAAGTGGGGTTGCTAAGGTGTTCTGGATGGTTTTAACCAGTTGCTATGTGGTTGCTATGATATTCTGGTATTTTCTCCCATGATATGGTTGCTTCTGGGTATTTTAACATGTTGCTGTGTGGTTGCTAAGGTGTTTTGGATGGTTTTTACCAGTTGCTATGATGTCGCTAAGGTATTTTGGTGGTTTCAATCATGTTATGTGGTTGCTAAGGTGTTCTGGGTTTTTTAACATGTTGCTAAGTGGTTGCTAAGGTATTCTGGTAGTTTTTCACCATGATATGTGGTTGCTAAGGTGTTCTGGATGGTTTTAACGAGTTGTCATGTTGTTGCTAAGGTATTCTGGTAGTTTTTCACCATGTTATGTGGTTGCTAAGATGTCCTGGGTATTTTAACATGTTGCTATGTGGTTGTTAAGGTGTTATGGATGGTTTTAACCAGTTGCTATGATGTTGCTAAGGTATTTTGCTGTTATTTTACCATGTTATGTGGTTGCTATGGTGTTCTGGGTATTTTAACACGTTGCTAAGTGTTGCTAAAGTGTTTAGAATGGTTTTAGCCAGTTGTTATGTTGTTGCTAAGGTATTCTGGTGTTGTTTACCATGTTACGTGGTTGCTACGGTGTTCTGGGTATTTTAACATGTTGCTATGTGGTTGCTAAGGTGTTCTGGGTATTTTAACATGTTGCTATGTGGTTGCTAAGGTGTTCTGGGTATTTGTAATGTTTTTCTGGTGTTATTTTACCATGTTATGTGCTAAGATTTCTAGATCCTTGCTACGTGGTTTTAACATGTTTCTGCAATGTTGCTAGGGCGTGTTGTAATTTTTTACCACATTTTGTGGTTGTTAAGGTGTTCTAGGCATTTAACCGGTTGCTATGTGGTTGCTAAGGAGTTATGAGTGGTTTTGACCTGTTGCTATGTGGTTGCTAAGGTGTTAACCCATTGCTTTGTGGTTGCTAAGGGGTTGTGAGTGGATTTAATCTGTTGCTATGTAGTTGCTAAGGAGTTATGAGAATTTTTATTGTGTTCCTTCCTATGTAGTTTCATTGTGTGAGTGATTTTAACTTGTTGCTGTGTGGTTGCTAAAGTTTTAACTCATTGCTATGTAGTTGCTAAGATGTTTGGGGTGTTTTTGCTGCATTGGTTGCCAAGGAGTTCAAGGTGGTTTTTATCAGATTATTTGGTTGCTAAGGTGATGTAACTGGTTCTAACCTGATGCAATGTGTTTAGTAAGGTGTTCTGATAATTTTTTAATACGTTATGCGGTTGCTAAGGTGTTGTTCATGGTTTTATCCCATTGCTAAGGTAATAATATTGCAGTCCACACATTTAAAATTCGTCTTTGAACTTCGAAACTGCTCTTTGAAAGCAAAGCGTTTTTAATGAGTATTATACATATAATACTCAATACATATAGCAAGCACTGCTAGTAACGGCAAACAAACTAAGTAATTCCGATTGTACATATGATTTTCCGGGGTTTTGAGGCTGGTATTGTGCTGCGGTGGATGATCCGCACCCGCTCGTCTAATGGACTCTATGAAAGCGTCTTTTATTCCGTGTGAAGTTCAGGCCTGTGTGCGTTTACCATACAACCGGGACAAAAAATAAGCGCGTCTGAGAGACAGAGAGAATAAAGGAGCTCATGAATTTATATAAGATGCTGTTGAAGTCTAGAGGGATCGGACCGAGCGGGACAGAGCTTATGAATTCATCCAGAGCTAGTGAGCTATAAAATGGACTTTCTGATTCCCCGAACGCCTCGTACGTCCAGCGCTGCCCACGTAAATAACACAGAAAACTCCCATCCGGACGCTGCATTTAAACGTGCTAAGCGTTAGCGATACCACTGATGAAGTCAGGTGTGAAACATGACGCAGGTTTCTGATCATGTATATTATTAGCTATGTTTAGTTTGTGTCTCCTACAGTGTTTGTGACAGGAATGAGTCCTCAGGAGAATCTGTTGTTGTTTCATTAAGTGACCAAAAATGTAAGACAAGACATTTCTATATCTATTTAAAACCTCACAACCTGCAGTAGTACTGAAAATATTAACATTTTTCATTTTATATAAACATATGAATGGCTGAATGGATATAAATATATCATTTTTGTGAATAGCAGAAGAACAGGACTGGGACATGAGGGCAACCGCCTAGCGACGCACTTCCTCAGACCCTAGCAACCGCATAGCAACGCCCGGCAACCAACCGCTGTAATCAGGTGAGTGAAAGCGTCACATACTGTAGCTGTAGGCTAATTCTCTCTCGGTTTGTGTGGTTTGTGTGGCGTCTCTGTTGTCGTGATGTATCTGGGCTCAGATCCATTCACTGCAGATCAATCACAGCAGATCACATCCTCTCAGCTCACCGAGATAACACCTGTAGACAGCGTCACCCACGACTCCACATCTCTAGAAACGCAGCACACTTGTCAGATACTGTACATACGGATTACAGTCTTGAGGGTTTTTTTTTTTTTTTAGCTTTACAGTGATTTTGATGAATACGATTGTAGAAGATATTTCAGAAAACACTCAATTAGCAAGTGCTTTTGTCTGAAGTCACCTTGAAGTGAAGTCATGGGTTGATTAAGTCTGTAAGTCTTTATTGCAGATTTTTATAAAAGTACTTATTTTCATTGATAAATAAGATTTATTTATAAATAAGATGTTTGTTTACTTTAGGCATTTATTGCAGATTTGTTCATAGAGTTACACATACATACATTTATTTATTTATTTATTTATGTTAATCCTTTATTGCAGAATCAGGACATTTATTTATTTATTTAATTATTTATGTAAAGCCTTTATGGCAGAATCAGGAAATGTATTTATTTATTTATGTTAAGCCTTTACTGCAGAATCAGAAAATGTATTTATTTATTTATTTATTTGTTATGCCTTTATTGCAAAACCAAGAAATTAATTAATTTATTTATTTTATTTATCTAGCCTTTATTGCAGTTTATATCCAGCTTCTGAAAAGTTTTTCTTTCTTTCTTTCTTTCTTTCTTTCTTTCTTTCTTTCTTTATTTATTTAAGCTTTTATTGCAGAATCAGGAAATGTATGTATTTATTTATTTATTTATTTATTTATTTATGTTAAGCCTTTACTGCAGAATTAGGAATTTTATTTATTTATCTATTTATTTATGTTAAGCCTTTATTGCAACATTAGGATTTATTTATTTATTTGTTATTCCTTTATTGCAAAACCAAGAAATTAATTAATTAATTTATTTTATTTATCTAGCCTTTATTGCAGTTTATATCCAGCTTCTGAAAAGTTTCTTTCTTTCTTTCTTGTTTTATTTATTTATTTATTTATTTATTTATTTAAGCTTTTATTGCAGAATCAGGATATGTATGTATGTATTTATTTATTTATTTATTTATTTATGTTAAGCCTTTATTGCAGATTCTTTTAAATGGTTTGACCAAAACAAATATCTAGCTTCTTAAAGGTATTTTATTTATTCTGAATTATTCTGATTTATTTGTTTGTTTTCGTTCTTTTGTAAGCATTTATTACAAATTCATGATGATTTTTTTATTTCAAATCTGATTTTTACAATTTAATGTAATAACCTTTTATTTTAAAGTATTTATATTCAATTAATCTACTGTACAAAAAGATATTTGCTTATATCTGCAAAATATATCAAAACATTTTAGTAGTATGTCTAGTGTTCGTTCATGTGCTTCTAATTGTAAGCCCAATCCCATATTCTCCCAAATACAGTTGTGATTTCTTTCCATCAGCTGTGTTGATGTGATCCTGACTCTGGATCCAGACTCCGGTGGTCTCCGTTCTCTCGGGGAGCCGCTAACAGCTGGGTGTTTTGGTCCAGATCTCCCCCACTGCAATCAGCTCCGTAATTAGGATTCAGCGCCGGCCTCCTCTGCCACTTTCAATTGGCGCCAACATGGCAGCCGAGGAGTAAATCAGGTCTGGTAGTTCAGCCCAGAGACACAGACAGAAACCAAGCTACAGCTTGTTTGCTTGAGCGTTACCGCCGTGATTTTGGCGGGAAGCGTTCCCGCTCTTTCGACTGATTTATTGAACGCTACTAATTAGCGCTAAATTATCGCACTGAATCATGGAAAAGTCGATTCGCCGTACATCCCTGAGCACATGTGACTTTGGCTATACTTACCGTCGGCCGATTAGCGTACCTTTACAAGCGTCAGCCCACGGTGTCGTGTCTTCCTGCCAGGCGTGAATTAACAATTAACTAACTGTTGTTTCATAGCAACCGACACTCATTAAGAAGTTCATCATTGGCTGCTATATTCAGCACACTACCCTTGGGGTGGGCGTACATCCAGCGCAAACATCTCTTATGAAGAGATATGAAAAGATGAAGTTGAAACTAATGTTGAAAGACATGTCAAGACATCATATAACAGCCGGTCCCGGGAGAGGGTCTCTGTCTCTCTCTCTCTTGTGCGCGGAGGCGACGGCGGCTCGAGTTTTGCGTTTTTCGGAGCATCTCTTTTTTACATGCGGCCCAATTAGCTCAAGTCAGCAGAGTTTTCAACCTGCAAATTATTGCTTGAGCAAAACTATGAAGACGCAGATCAGAAATACAAAGTTTGGAGTCCTTGAAGTGCTAAACGTTGCCGAAACGTTGTCAGATGGTTGCGTAAGTGTTCTGAGTGGACGTTACAGGTCTGAAGATGCTCTGTGATTAGATATGGCTCAAATCAGTTCTTCTGCGCACGCTGTTTGTTGCTTTCGTCTTCCGGTGAAGCTCACTTTCTCAGAGTTTTAAACCAAAACATTGTTGAATGGGAAAAACTATGATATCTACAAATCAGAAGTACTAAATTTATATGTTTTGCAAGTGTAAAACTCACTGCTGTGAGGCTAGTGGTTTACGAAATGTTGACAAATGGTCGCACAATTGTTTCGAATGGTTTTTAGCATGTTGCTAAGTGGTTGCTAAGGTGTTCTGGGTGGTTTCTAGGTGGTTACTTGTTGGCCCAAGTCTAAAAGGTCCTTCAGGGGTCTGCAGATATGGCTCAAAAGAACAGTTTTGTTCTTTTTGTCCATTTTATCGTTCACCAACATAGAATTGTGTCAGTTCGCTTACTTAGAGTTTTGAACTTATACATGGTTGAATAGGAAAAATTATGATCCCTACAAATTAGAAATACAAGATTTGTGTGTTTTGCAAGTTCAAAACTCACTGCTGTGATGCTAATGGTTTACAAAATGCTACATAATTGTTCTGAATGGTTTTAACATGTTGCTAGGTGGTTGCTAAGGCGTTCTGGGTGGTTTCTAGGTGGTTACTTGTTGGCCCAAGTCTAAAAAGTCTTTATGGCATTCGGGTCTGGAAATATGGCTCGAATTAATAGTTTTCAGTGTTTTCGGCCATTTTATCGTACGCCAACAAAGAACTGTGTAAGTTCGCTCAATTAGAGTTTTTAACGTATATATTATTGAATGTGAAAAACTATGATAGCTACATATCAGAAATACAAGATTTATGTGTTTTGCAAGTGTAAAACTCACTACTGTGGTGCTAGTGGTTACGAAACGTTGACAAATGGTCGCACAATTGTTTCGAATGGTTTTTAGCATGTTGCTAAGTGGTTGCTAAGGTGTTCTGGGTGGTTTCTAGGTGGTTCCTTGTTGGCCCAAGTCTAAAAGGTCTTTATGAAATTCGGGTCTGCAAATATGGCTTGAATGAATAGTTTTCATTGTTTTCGACCATTTTATCGTACACCAACAAAGAAATGTGTTAGTTCGCTCACTTAGAGTTTTTAACGTATATATTATTGAAGGCAAAAAACTATGATACCTACAAATCAGAAGGACAAGATTTGTGTTTTACAAGTGTCAAACTCACTGCTGTGATGCTAGTGGTTACGAAACGTTGACAAATGATTGCGTAATTGTTCTGAATGGTTTTTAGCATGTTGCTAAGTGGTTGCTAAGGTGTTCTGGGTGGTTTCTATTTGGTTACTTGCCGGCCCAAGTCTAGAAAGTCTTTACGAAATTCGGTTCGCTCACTTAGAGATTTAAACGTATATATTATTGCATGCGAAAAACTATTATCGCTATAAATCTGAAGTACAAGATTTGTGAGTTTTGCCAGTGGTTTATAAAACATTGCTAAATGGTTGTGTAATTGTTCTGAATGTTTTTTAGCATGTTCCTAAGCTGTTCTGGGTGGTTACTTGCTGGTGCAAATGTAAAAAGTCTTTGTGATATTCGGGTCTGTAGATATGGCTCATATGGACAGTTTTCGTTGTTTACGACCATTTTATCCTACGCCAACGCAGAACTGTGTCAGTTCGCTCACTTAGAATTTTAAACATATATATTATTGAATGTGAAAAACTATGATACCTACAAATTAGAAATACAAGATTTGTGCGTTTTGCAAGTTCAAAACACACTGCTGTGATGCTAGTGGTTTACGAAGCATTGCTAAATGTTACGAAATTGTTAGAAATGTTTTTAGCATGTTGCTAAGTGGTTGCTAAGGTGTTCTGGGTGGTTTCTATTTGGTTACTTGTTGGCCCAAGTCTAAAAAGTCTTTACGAAATTCGGGTCTCTCACTTAGAGTTTTAAACATATATTATTGAATGCGAAAAACGCTATCTCATGGAAATTCGTACGAATTTTATAAGGTGGCTAATTTGTACGATCCCACATTTGCCTAGACCCCAGTGACTGTTAGGTTTAGCGGCGGGGTTGGGTGAAGGACATTCGTACGAATTCATACGATTTGGGAACTCATAAAATGCGTATGATTTAGCCAAAAACGTATGTACTTATATGAGTGAAGTCGTAGAAATTCGTATGATTTAGCCACCTTGTAAAATATGTACGAATTGCAGTGAGATCGGGCTGACAAACTATGATAGCTACAAATCTGAAGTACACGATTTGTGAGTTTTGCAAGTGGTTTATGAAATGTTGCTAAATGCTTGCGTATTTACTCTGAATGTTGTTTTAGCATGTTGCTAAGTGGTTGCTAAGGTGTTCTGGGTGGTTTCTAGGTAGTTACTTGTTGGCCCAAGTCTAAAAAGTCCTTGTGATATTCAGGTCTGCTGTTATGGCTCGAATGAACAATTTTCGTTGTTTTCGACCATTTTATTGTATGCCAACGAAAGAACTATGTAAGTTCGCTCTCTTAGATTTTTAAATGTATATATTATTGAATGCGAAAAACTGTGATAGCTACAAATCAGAAATACATGATTTATGTGTTTTGCAAGTGTAAAACTCACTGCTGTGATGCTAGTGGTTTACGAAAAGTTGACAAACGATTGCGTAATTGTTTCGAATGGTTTTTAGCATGTTGCTAAGTGGTTGCTAAGGTGTTCTGGGTGGTTCCTTGTTGGCCCAGGTCTAAAAAGTCTTCACGAAATTCGGTTCACTCACTTAGAATTTTAAACGTATATATTATTGAATGCGAAAAACTGTGAAACTGCGAAAAACTGCCGTGATGCTAGTGGTTACAAAACGTTGCTAAATGTTACGTAATTGTTGGGAATATTTTTTAGCATGTTGCTAAGTGTTCTGGGTGGTTTCTAGGTTCCTTGTTGGCCCGTCTAAAAGGTCTTTACAAAATTTGGGTCTGCAAATATGGCTTGAATTAATAGTTTTCGTTGTTTTCGGCCATTTTATCGCACACCAAAGAAGAACTGTGTAAGTTCGCTCGCTTAGAGTTTTAAACGTAAACATTATTGTATGAAAATATGACAACTACAAATCAGAAGGACAAGATTTGTGTTTTGCAAGTGTAAATCTCACTACTGTGATGCCAGTGGTTTACGAAATCTTCACAGCTGATTACAATTTTAGCATCAGGCATAATTGGTGCTAACAGCATTATCAATTTGTTCATGGGGTGTGGTATGCCAGACTTGGGTACGATTGGTTGTGAATCACTTGGTTCCTCTCATGTAGGTAGGGATTTTACTGAAACCTGTAAGCTAGGCAGGAAAGAAAATACAACTCAGTTATGAGTGAACTTGATAACCACATTCAATTTGTGCATCAAGTCTCACACTAACAACTTTAGTGGAGCTTGACATGAACAAGAAAAAACGTTTTAAACCCAGGAGCTCTTACCTCCAACAGAGGTAGTACATGGCATTTAATGTAAGTTCCTGAAATTCCCACAGAATTAACTATTTGATTAGAAATGGAAACTTCATAATGTGCTTCTTGCTGTGGCTGAAACTTACACTTATTTTGCTCCCTTTGCATTTGTCTTTTGAATAACCTGCAATCTTGCCAAACTTGACTTTCACTGCAGTTATTACAAACTATTCTTGGATTTTTTGGTTGAGCCAAGCATGGTTTCACTTCTGCTTTCTGGTCATGTTGACCCTTCCGAGGCTTCTGCCCAGTGAACATAGCTGTCTGAGTTTTAACTAAAAGTCTGCCAGGTGAATCTAGTTCCCTAATTTGCTTCCCCAATTTATCTACACTCATTATTTATTGGGAGTTTAGACGAGAGTTCATCAACCCATGCTTGCTTAATTAGTAATATTATTATTATTATTATATAGCACCTTTCCCAGGCTCAAGGATGCTTTACAAAGTACACCAATACAACAAATACTTATTAAATTCTTAAAATTCTCTTTTTCATTTTCTTTCTTACTGCAGATAGAAATTTGAAGTAGGTTCTTTAGGCTTCTGCTTAGTATTTGCAGCGAACGATAGGTTCTTGTCTACTACCTACATGCTTATCTAGAAAAACTCTTAGTTCCTTAAAGAAAGTGTCATGATTTTCAGGCTTCTCCAAAAAAAAATCAATGAGGACCTGATATCTTATCTTCTTTTTTATTTTGCCTGCTCTTAACCATACCATTGCGTTCTGACTGGCATTAGATTGAATGATTGGAGTTTTACCATTTATTTTGCATCATTTTAATTTCAGCCTTGTTCCGCATTTTCTGCTAGACATTTTAACTCTTGGCATATATATGTATCCCCAATTTTGGCTCTTCCCAATGCCTCCTTGACTAAACTGTTGGCCACTTGCATGCCATCTTCTGTAAATGACCCCTCTTTCAATTTGGGCTATAATTTGCTCTAACAATCCCACCATACATATAATGATGTATGGTTTGGTTGTACATGTACAGCACAGGAGACAGGATCCTGGACCAATGAATGAGCCACACAGCAGCAGTGCAATTCACTCAAAGGCAATTTATTGAGAGCAAGTGATGTATTATATACTTATTTAGGGAAGTGAAATATTGGGTTGTGAGCAGAAATATGGAAAGGTACAGACAGTCTCATGATCTCGCCATTACATCATTGTCTAGATTCCAAATATGAGAGATAACATGAAAACTTTTATTAGAAGACATATTACAAGGGACACAGGATGTTATAGAATCGTACAATTAGCAAAGATGCTAATAACAAAATGGTTATGTGAAACTCCTTTTGGGCACTTTAAGTATTACATTTGGAGTGTAACTTGTGGGTTTAGAGCTAACATGCTAATAAACAATTATGACTTCTTATCTCATAATTTCAGCTTAGTTTGTCATCATTTTGCCTTCTAACGTCATAATTCTGACGTTTTATCTCATAATTATATTTTATCTCATAATTTAAAAATTAATATGTCATCATTTTGTCTTTTATTTCATAAATAATTTAAATGTTGTATATAAATTATTTCTTATCTGTCATACTTGTAGCTTAGTATGTCATAGTTTCGACTTGTGATGTCATAATTTTGTCTTTATCTCATACTTATGATTTAGTATGTCATGATTTCAACATTTTATCTCATAATTATCTCATCATTTCAAATTTGTCATAATTGTGGCTCTGTCATAGTTTCGACTTTTTATCTCATAATGATTTAATGTCATGATTTCAACATTTTATCTCATAATTATTTCTTATCTCATCATATCAAATTTGTCATATTTGTGGCTTAGTATGACTTTTGTCTCATAATTATTTCCCATAATGTTGACTGTCATAATTTCAACGTTTTATCTCATAATTATTTCTTATCTCAATGTTGACTAACATTTCAACGTTTTAAAGTCATAATTCTGACTTTTTATGTCATTATTATCAATTTTTGAAATCTCATAATTTAAATTTCATCATAACTGTGGCTTAGCATGTCAAAATTTCGACTTTTGTCATAATTTTGTCTTTATCTCATACTTATGATTTAGTATGTCATGATTTCAACATTTTATCTCATAATTATCTCATCATTTCAAATTTGTCATAATTGTGGCTTAGTCTCTCATAGTTTTGACTTTTTATGTCATAATTTTGTCTTTATCTCATAATGATTTAATGTCATGATTTCAACATTTTATCTCATAATTATTTCTTATCTCATCATTTCAAATTTGTCATATTTGTGGCTTAGTATGTGACTTTTATCTCATAATTATTTCCCATAATGTTGACTGTCATCATTTCAACTTTTTATGGCATATTTTGTATGACTTTGTCATAATTTCAACGTTTTATCTCATAATTATTTCTTATCTCAATGTTGACTTTCTCATAATTGTGACATAGTATGTCACAATTTCAACGTTTTATGTCGTAATTTTGACTTTTCAGCTCTTAATTTTGACATTATAATTGTGGCTATATCGTAATTTTTATATCATTATTATGAATTTTTGAAATCTCATAATTTAAATTTCATCATAACTAATCAATTTCGACTTATGTCATAATTTTGTCTTTTTATGTCATAATTTCAACATTTTATCTCATAATCATTTCTTATCTCATAATTTCAAATTTTTCGTAATTGAGACTTGGTATGTAATAATTTCAACATTTTATCTCATAATCATTTCTTATCTCATAATTTCAAATTTGACGTAATTGTGAGTTGGTATGTCATAGTTTTGCCTTTTATAAAGTCATAATTCCAACTTATAATTATGTTTTTTTAATTGTATAATTTAGATTTTGTCATAACTGTGTGTATGTCATAATTTCAACGTTTTATCTCATTATCATTTCTTATCTCATAATTCCAAATTTGTCGTAATTGAGACTTGGTATGTCATAATTTCAACGTTTTATCTCATAATCATTTCTTATCTCATAATTTCAAATTTTTCGTAATTGAGACTTGGTATGTCATTATTTCAACGTTTTATCTCATAATCATTTCTTATCTCATAATTTCAAATTTGACGTAATTGTGATTTGGTATGTCATAGTTTTGCCTTTTAAAGTCATAATTCCAACTTACAATTATGATTTTTTAATCGTATAACTGCTTTAATAATCGTCATAACTGCGTGTGTCATAATTTCAATGTTTTATCTCATAATTATGTATCTCGTAATGTTAACTGTCGTAATTACGGCTTAGTATGTCACACAATGGGTACTTAAAACGTACATTATATTTGTTATATTTGGAGTGTAACTTGTTGCACTAAGCGTGTCGTACTTTGAGTTATGTATTTGTTACCATTTCTAACTGTAAGGTAGCATTAGCAAACATGCTAATAAAGTAAAATGGATACCTAAAACTACTTTTGGGCCCTTTAAGTATTACATTTGGAGCATAGCTTGTAGCATCAAACCATAACGTGTTGTACTTTGAATTAGTTTGAATTTAATTGAGTTTGTTCTCATTTCTAACCGCAAGTTAGCATTAGCAAACATGCTAATAACATACAATGGGTACTCACAAATCACATTTACCATTTTAAAAACTTTAGTGTATGGGGTTTAGTGTATGGGGTTTGTTTTAGTGTCTAATTGTGAGTTAGCATTAGCGAACACTGCTAATAACATAGAATATACAATAGCAAGCGTGTTAAAGTATGTTTTAACCTTCATCCGCGCTGCTTCAGAGTTAATGGAGCTGATTATTCATGGTGAAATATCTGCTGCATTGAGTGAGGTATTTATAGTATTAGTGTGGCTGCGGGGATGGTGTTGTTTTTTTACCGTTGTGCATAAGATTGCAAGCCATCCGCCGACAGAAGGAAGTGCCTCCGTTTTCTGTCAGAGTTTAGCACCCTCGCCTACTTGTGCCATCCGTTAGACAGTTGCCATAGATATCCCATAATGCCACGAGCGCAGCAATGCAGAGAAACTAGGAGAACAGGAAGCTCAGTCTGTCCATTAGCCCATAAAGATGGCGTTACTTTAGTGAGCGCTCATATTTTTGGAAGCCCATTTCTGCCACATAAGAAAATAAATCAAAATTTGGCAAGATAAAAAAAATCTAAATTATGACTTTAAAAGTTGACATAAAAAGTCTAAATTTAAAAGTCAAAATTAACATACGATATCATAAGTGAGATAAAAGATTTAACTGATTAAATCTTTTCTACTTATCTCATAAGATCAGTTTAGTAGGACATCATTTTTATCATATTTATGACCAAGTCAACTTTGACTTCTTTCCTCATGATTTTGTTATATTTATGACTTATGATCATAAATGTATTCTTTGACTTGTCATAACCTTTTATCTCATAATTATTTCTTATCTCGTAATGTTGACTGTCATAATTGTCTTTATCTCAGATTGTCGTCTTTGTCATAATTATGACTTTAGTATGTCATGATTTCAATTTATGTCATAATTTTGATGTTTTGTCTCATAATTATGACTTTTTATCTCATAATTTTGACTTTGTCATGATTGTGGCTTAATAAGTAATAATTTTGCCTTTTAAAGTCGTAATTATGACTTTTTATCTTATAATTCATAAATGTATCATTTTAAGTTTTATCTCATTTCTTCTCATGTCAACTTTGTCATAATTCTAACTTTTTCTATCTCATGATTATTTCTCATTCCATGTCGATTTTGTCATAATTTCATAATTTCGACTTTTTATCTCATGTTTTTGACTTTTTATCTCAAAGTTATTTCTTATCTCATAATGTCGACTTTGTCATAATTTTGACTTATGTCAGTTTCAACTTTTTATCTCATAGTCAACTCTCATAGTCATAATTTTAATTTAGTATGTCATAATTTTGACTTTTTATGTCAATTTAGCCTTTGTATCTCATAATTATGACTTAATATGTCATAATTTCAGTGTTTCTAATTATTCATTTCTATAATAATTCATAATTATTTCTTATCTCATAATTTCTAATTTGTCATAATTGTGGTTTAGTATGCCATAATTTCATGTTTTATGTCAGAATTATTTCTTGGTGCATAATTTGTCATTTGCCGTAATTGTGGCTTAGTATGTCATAATTTCATCTCTTATCTCATAATTATTTCTTATCTTATAATTTTGATTTTGATTTCAATTTATGTCATAATTTTGACTTTTTGTCATAATTTTAACTTTATCTCATAATTATTTATCTCATAATGTCGACTTTGTCATAATTTTGTTTTTTATCACATAATTAATGTTTAATAATTTCGGGGGGGTTTTGGTCATAATTTCGATTTATGTCATAATGTTGACTGTCATAATTGCATCTTAGTTTTCTAAATGTATAATTTTAGCTTTTATCTCATTTTGAATTTGACATACTAAGTCATAATTATGACAATTTCAACTTGCATCTACTTTTTTTTATCCCATATTGTTGACTTCATAACTTTTTATCTCATAATTATTTCTTATCTCATAATGTCGACTGTCATAATTTTGACTTTTATCTCAATTATTTTTTGTCATGTTGACTGTCATAATTTTGATTTGTCATACTTTTGACTTTGTGATAGTTTTGTTTTTTGAATGTAGATATGTTGAAAATCTTGTCTGTCGACTGTCATAATTTTGACTTTTATCTCATAATTATTTCTTATCTCATGTTGTGGACTTGTCATAATTTCCGCTTGTCATAATTTTGATTTGTCATAATTTTGACTTTTTATCTCATAATTATTTCTCATCTCATATTGTTGACTTATGTCATAATTTCCAGTTTTTATGTCATAATTTTGACTTTTTATCTCATAATTATTTCTTATCTCATAATGTCGACTGTCATAATTTCGACTTTGTCATAATTTCAGTTTAAGTCGTATATTCCACTTATGTCATAATTGTGACTTAGTATGTTGTAATTTTTTATTTTTTCATAATTTTGTGTTTTTATCTTATAATTATGACCTAAAATGTAATAATTTCACCTTTTAATTTAATATTTTTGAATTTGTCATAATTACCGATTAGTATGTCATAATTTTAACTTCTATCTCATAATTTTTTATTGCATAATGTCATTGTCATTTAGAATTTTTAAGTCATAATTTTTAGTAATTATTAATGTCATCCACTTTGTGATAATTGTGAGGTTTTTTTTTTTTAATCTCATAATTTCGACTCATAATTGTGGCTTAGTATGTCATAATTTTGACTTTTTATGTCATAATGACGTTTAAAGTCTTGACAATTTTATCTTAGATGGTGGAAATATGCTTCTGTACACATTAGCACACTTAGCACAATCTAATGAGTGCAGAGCTGACGGGAACCGCTTGCTTTCGTCTTTTATTCCAGTCACACCGAGCTCCCCGAACATTTATCGCTGAATCAGAGCGACGACCCTACAATCCGTCGCCGCTTTTGTGACAGATCAGTAAAAAGGAAGGACGAGAGATTTCGTTGTAAGAAGAAGGAGAAGCCTTCAGGGTATCCCTTTCAAAAGTGTAAATGAATCATGAAATCAGCCCAAAACGGAAGAGCGCGTTGTGTAACAGTTGGCAAAATGGCAGGGTTTTTTCGTTTTTTTTGCGACTGCTGAGGAGGATTCAAACTCCAGAAGATGTTTCTGGTTGCCAACGCGTTCTGGTGCCGACTGGCCTCCGCTCAGGCTAAGTTTGGCTCTCACGCCAAAGCCGATCAGCATGTGCAGCTACCCACACGTGTGGCATAGGTATATGAATCAAACAGAACGAGTGCAAAAGGCTGAGAATATGCATGCGAGTTACTGAAAGTCAAGCGGTCGCCATCTGGTACGCCGAAAACTTTGGTGACTCGTCCAGTTCCATCTTCCTTTACCATTAATGCGTCATCGGCAAGCCCACTGGCCATAAACCACTTTAAAATTCATAAAAGATGGCTTTTATATGGCTTTTAATAAAAAATGATTGAATTTGGTGCTAGAGGACTAGAGGAGATAGAGAAAGGTCATGTTTGTGACCCTGGACCACAAAACCAGTCTTAAATGGCAAAGGTACATTTGTAGCAATAGCCAAAAATACTCAGAATCGTTGTATCTCGGCCAAATATCGTCCTATCCTAGCTTATTTAATCAGCTTTCAGATGATGTATAAATCTCAGTTTCAAAAAAATTACCCTTTTCTGTGGTCCAGGGTCATATTTCGATTATTTAGTAAAAACATGACACGTTTTTATATTTCTTTTATATTATAATTAAGCTGTTTTTAGGATTCTAGACTTAATTTACTGTAATGTTAGTTTTTTTTTTTTATTATCATTCAGATGTTAAATAATTGTATAATTATTGAATTAAAAAATGCATTAAAATGAAATAAATTAGTTATTTAAATGTTTGTTAATTATATTAATATTATTTAAATCATTAAAAATGCCAATTTTAATGAAAACATATAATAATTATGTCCAGAATGATTTTTATTACGGTATTAAAATAAATTGAATTAATTGGTTAAATGCTAAAATATTAAATTAATATTATTTAAATGTTGTCCTTCATTTATGCTGATTATATATATAATAATTATATAATTATTGAATTTATAAAAAACTGCATTAAAATGAAATAAATTATTTAAATGTGTGCTAATTATATTAATATTATTTAAATCATTAAAAATGCAGATTTTAATGAAAACACATAATAATTATGTCCAGAATGATTTTTATTACTGTATTAAAATAAATTGAATTATTTGGTTAAATGCTAAAATATTATATTAATATTATTTAGATTTTGTCCTTCATTTATGCTGATTTATATATATATATATATATATATTTAATATTTAATGTATACATTTAATATATATATAAGAATGATTTTCCTGTATTATTACTGTATTAAATTTTATTTTATTTATTAATTATTTAAATATTTAAATATTAATTTAATATTATTTAAATTATAAATGTATTATCGTTCATTTATGCTGTTTTCCATTAAGGATTTTTAGAATGATTTTTATTACTATTAATCAAATATTTAATTTAAATATTTAAATTTAAACAATATTAATTCATTTATTGTTAAAACTATTAACATCATTTTTATTTAAATACATTTTATATAGTTTTCTGTAGCATTTTTACCACTAAAATAGCATTTATATTGGTTTTTCGTTGTAAATCATTGTAAAGTTTTTTTATTATTTTTTATTAATCAAATCTTACTCTCATTACTGTGATGTACAGTAAAATGCATTCTTTTGCAAATTAATAGTTACATTATTTAAATAATTATATTAATATCATTTAAATCCTATGCACCACTAACTATATTGCCTTTATGCAGATTTTAATGAAAAAATATTTGTATTACTCTATTAATAAATAATAAGAATGCTTTTTGAGAACAACTACATTTGCAGACAAACTTAGAGACGAAACAGATTTTAATTTTCTTTAAAAAATGATGTAAAATATGCAAATCCACATTTCTTCGGATGATTCTGAAGAGGCGTGGCCTCAGCCAGCGCATCCTGAAAGGGGGCGGGGCCAGTGCGAGCGTCTTTTAACGAAGGGGCGGAGTCCGAATGAGCAAGCACCGGGGAGAGCGAGCGAGCGAGAGAGAGAGCGCGGTGGGTGGGCGTGTCCATGACGTCACCCTCCAGCTCTCCTCAGCGCGCACAGCTGTGGTTTCTCCGGAGCGGAGCTTGAAATCAGACGCGCCGAGCGAGACGCAGCGCTATCCGGGGGATTTACACCGCTATTCGCCGTCCGCCTGCGGCCGGGAGCTCTCTCTCTTTCGCCTTGGATCTGAACCTCTCCTTGGATTATTACCATTACCATTCTTTATTCCTTGCCCGCGCCGCGCACGAAGATGTAAAGGAGGTTTTGCGCGTGCGGAGAATCCACGGAGAACACAGGAACGCGCTCGTTTAAAAACAAGGTAAGAGCAGTTCAGAAACTCCGTGTTGATGTCAAAAACGGGTGGGAAGTGGACACTTGGTGTGCGGAGATCTTCCGAACAAGTGTACGCGCGCGGAGAAGGTGGTGCCCCGTGCGCAGTTTGCGCTCCGGACGCGTTTTGCGCATTAAGAATAAAGTCGTTTCCCGTGCGTTTCGAGACTTTACAGCCGGTTTCAGCGTTTCTTCCCGCTGTTATCCGCCAGCTTCATCCGTGGGACAGTCATCCCGCCCACAGGATCCCAAAGCCCCGCTTGTGTAAAGTGAGAATTGATGCCACCGTGCGCCCTGCCAGCCTCGCGTATCTGATTTCAACCGCGTTTATAGGCTAATGAAAGTCTGTTTATGCATCTGATTTGCACACTGACTCTCTTTGAGCGATGCGATCTTCTGAGATTCAGTCCAGAAATGCCCACCTGCTGAAAACAAGTGAGCGACACTTCATTTCAGCGGACGCGGTTATTATAGTCAACATGTAGATCGAGCCCGAAGAGCTTTCACTAGATGGATTTCATCCCTAAAAAACTAAAAAAATCCCTCTTCAGGCGCGCGTTTGCATTTTATGAATGATTTATGAACACCAGTCAGTTTAGAAATCAATTGCACGCTTCAAAACTGATGCCCTCTCTGTCCATGCGAATTTTTCTGCACTGTAAAATGGCATGGTTTGTCAGTATTGTGCTTTGTGCATGCACTAAAAGAAACTGAATAAAGCAATTAAATCTGTAACGTTCATGGGAAGACGTCCACGGTCCAGAATATGGGTTTTAATGCACTGAACTTTTGCTTTTGCTCTTGAATATGTGATGCATTGGAGTTCAGGGTGTCTTCGCTGCTTACGCCGGTCGAGGGGATGTTGGCTTTTAATATTTCATGACGGGTGGTTTTGTGTTTTTTGCACAGTAATGGACATGCTGTCTCGGTGCGGTGTGGTTTTCAGTGCATCCTGTGCTGGATTTGCATGAAGTGAGGCTTGACAGTGGAGTAATTCAAGCCACACCCTCTTTATGGACTTACATCATAATCTCATGTCAGATTGGAATAAATTAGCTTGGTTGTTTTGCGCTTTTGGTTTTATGAATGTACGTCCTGAAGTGTCTTCAATGAAGATTTGTCTTCGGATATAATAGCCGAGTACTACAAACTCACACAGGCTACTCTGAAGTCCTCTTTATTTTATTGAATGTGTGTCTGATTGTGTCAGGTTTTGTTTGCTTGAACTATCAAAAATCTTCTCTTTTTCTCATAAGTGTACATTTGAATGTCCTCGACGTCTCCGAAGGAAGGTTTTTGTCCGGTTTTGCTCATTTCTACTGGGAGATTAGTCAAAGATCATCTCGGTTTTAATAAATGTGCATCTGCAGTGTCTCAAAATGGAGCTTCCGGCAGATTTCTTGGTAAATCTGACATCGTACTCCAGTCGAAAGACCGTCTCTGATGTCCTCAGTGTCTCAAAACTGAGTTTTTTCTTAAATTTCGTGGGCTCAAGTTATCAAAATTTGTCTTTTTTTTAAAACAAATCAAGTTTTAAAATGGAGTTTCTGTCAGATTTCTTGGTAAATCTGACATCGTACTCACACAGACTGGTCCAAAAATCATCTCTGTTTTAATAAATAGATATTTAAATGTCCTCCATGTCTCAAAACTGAGTTTTTTTCTCAGATTTTCTTCACTCAAACTATTTTATTATTTTAATAAATGTATATCTAGATGTCCTCAGTGTCTCAAAACTGAGTTTTTTCTTAAATTTTGTGGGCTCAAGTTATCAAAATTTGTCTTTTTTTAAAACAAATCAAGTTTTAAAACTGAGTTTTTTCTCAGATTTTCTTGGCTTAAATTATTGAAAAAAAAAAATATTATTTTAATAAATGTATATCTAGATGTCCTCAGTGTCTCAGTGTTTCTTAAATTTTGTGGGCTCAAGTTATCAAAATTTGTCTTAAAAAAATAATAAAAATCAAATCTAAATGGCCTCGATGTTTTAAAATGGAGTTTCTGTCAGATTTCTTGGCAAATCTGACATTTTACTCACACAGACCAGTCAAAAATCATCTCTATTTTAATATACAGATATTTAAACATCCTCAATGTCTCAAAACTGAGTTTTTTTCTCAGATTTTGACCAAAATTTTATCAAAATTTGACTTTTTAAACAAATGTATGTCTAAATGGCCTCAGTGTCTCAAAATTGAGTTTCTGTCAGATGTCTTGGTAAATCTGACATTTTACTCACAGAGACTAATTGAAAAATCATCTCTGTTTAAATATATAGACATTTAAACGTCCTCAGTGTCTCAAAACAGATTTTTCTCAGATTTTCTTGGCTCAAACTATCGAAAAGTTGTATTATTTTAATAAATGTATATCTAGATGTCCTCAGTGTCTCAAAACTGAGTTTTTTTCTCAGATTTTCTTGGCTTAAACTATTTTATTATTTTAATAAATGTATATCTAGATGTCCTCAGTGTCTCAAAACTGAGTTCTTTTCTCAGATTTTGTGGGCTCAAGGATAAAATTTGTCTTTTTATACAAATGTGTCTAAATGGCCTCAGTGTCTCAAAATGGAGTTTCTGTCAGATTTCTTGGTAAATCTGACATTTTACTCACACAAACCAGTTGAAAAATCATCTCTATTTTAATAAATAGATATTTAAATGTCCTCAATGTCTCAAAACTACATTTTATCAGATTTTCTTCGCTCAAACTATCGAAAAATTGTATTATTTTAATAAATGTATATCTAGATGTCTTCAGTGTCTCAAAACTGAGTTTTTTTCTCAGATTTTGTTGGCTTAAGTTATCAAAAATTGTCTCTTTTCTAAATAAATGTATATCTAAATGGCCTCAGTGTCTCAAAATGGAGTTTCTGTCAGATTTCCTGGTAAATCTGACATTTTACTCACACAGAGCAGTCTAAAAATCATCTCTATTTTAATAAATAGATATTTAAATGTCCTCAGTGTCTCAAAACTGAGTTTTTTCTCAGATTTTCTTGGCTCAAACTATCGAAAAGTTGTATTATTTTAATAAATGTATATCTAGATGTCCTCAGTGTCTCAAAACTGAGTTTTTTTCTCAGATTTTCTTGGCTTAAACTATTTTATTATTTTAATAAATGTATATCTAGATGTCCTCAGTGTCTCAAAACTGAGTTTTTTCTCAGATTTTGTGGGCTCAAGTTATCAAAATTTGTCTCTTTTTTAAAACAAATCAAGTTTAAATGGCCTCTGTGTCTCAAAATGGAGTTTCTGACAGTTTCTCTTTGGTAAATCTAACATCATACTCACACAGACCAGTCGAAAATCATCTCTAATTTAATAAATAGATATTTAAACATCTTCAGTGTCTTAAAACTGAGTTTTTTTTTTTTCTCAGATTTTGATCAAAATGTTATCAAAATTTGACTTTTTAAACAAATGTATGTCTAAATGGCCTCAGTGTCTCAAAGTCATCTCTGTTTAAATATATAGACATTTAAACATCCTCAATGTCTCAGAACTGAGTTTTTCCTCAGATTTTCTTGGCTCAAACTATCAAAAATTTTATTATTTTAATAAATGTACATCTAGATGTCCTGTGTCTCAAAACTGAGTTTTTTTCTCAGATTTTGTGGGCTCAAGGATAAAATTTGTCTTTTTATACAAATGTGTCTAAATGACCTCAGTGTCTCAAAATGGAGTTTCTGTCAGATTTCTTGGTAAATCTGACATTTTACTCACACAAACCAGTTGAAAAATCATCTCTATTTTAATAAATAGATATTTAAATGTCCTCAATGTCTCAAAACTACATTTTATCAGATTTTCTTCGCTCAAACTATCGAAAAATTGTATTATTTTAATAAATGTATATCTAGATGTCTTCAGTGTCTCAAAACTGAGTTTTTTTCTCAGATTTTGTTGGCTTAAGTTATCAAAAATTGTCTCTTTTCTAAATAAATGTATATCTAAATGGCCTCAGTGTCTCAAAATGGAGTTTCTGTCAGATTTCCTGGTAAATCTGACATTTTACTCACACAGAGCAGTCTAAAAATCATCTCTATTTTAATAAATAGATATTTAAATGTCCTCAGTGTCTCAAAACTGAGTTTTTTCTCAGATTTTGTTGGCTTAAGTTATCAAAAATTGTCTCTTTTCTAAACAAATGTATATCTAAATGGCCTCAGTGTCTCAAAATGGAGTTTCTGACAGATTTCTTGGTACATTTAGACCAGTCAAAAACCATCTCTAATTTAATAGACATGTATTTAAACGTCCTCAAGTCTCAAAACGCAGTTTTTTTTTTCCCTCAGATTTTGTTAGCTCTGTCAAAAATGTTATTTTAGTTAATGTATATCTAGATGTTGAAAATCTAGATGTTGAAAATTAGTTGAAAATCATCTCTAATTTAATAAATAGATATTTAAATGTCCTCCATGTCTCAAAACTAAATTTTTTCTCAGATTTTCTTGGCACAAACTATCAAAAAATGTCATTATTTTAATAAATGTATATCTAGATGTGGGCTTAAAGATAAAATTTGTCTCTTGTTAAACAAATGTGTCTAAATGGCCTCAGTGTCTCAAAATGGAGTTTCAAAAGCTATCAAAATTTGTCTTTTTTTTTAAATAAATGTCTAAATGGCCTCAGTGTCTCAAAATGGAGTTTCTGTCAGATTTCTTGTTAAATCTGACATTTTACTCTCAGACCAGTCAAAAATCATCTCTGTTTTAATAAATAGATATTTAAACGTCCTCAGTGTCTCAAAACAGCATTTTTTTTTTCAGATTTCCTTGGCTTGAACTATCAAAAATTGTATTATTTTAATAAATGTATGCCTAGATGTCCTCAGTTCCTCAAAACTGAGTTTTTTTCTCAGATTTTGTGGGCTCAAGCTATCAAAATTGGTCTTTTTTTAAACAAATATATGTCTAAATGTCCTCAGAGTCTCAAAACTGAGTTTTTTTTCCTCAGATTTTCTTGGCTTAAATGATTGAAAAAATATATTACTTCAGTAATGTATGTCTAGATATCCTCAGTGTCTTAAAATGGAGTTTCTATCAGATTTTTTGGGGTAAATCTGACATCATCCTCACACACACCTGTCCTCAGTGCCTCAAAACGGAGCATTTTGATATATTTTATTGGCTCAAATGGTCAAAAATCATCTCGGTTTCATAAATTTATACCTAAATGGCCCTAATTTCTCCAAATTGATTTTTTTATGTCAGATTTTTTGTAAGTATGTCCTCAAACTCTACCTAAATATGAATTTATTCACAAACACTAGTCAAAAATCATCTCTGTTTTAATAAACATGTATCTAGATGTCCTCAGTGTCTCAAAACTGAGTTTTTTTCTCAGATTTTGTGGCCTCAAGTTATCAAAATTTGCCTCTTTTTTAAAAAATGAATGTCTAAATGGCCTCAGTGTCTCAAAATGGAGTTTCTATCAGATTTCTTGGTCAGTCTGACATTTTACTCACACAGACCAGTCTAAAAATCATCTCTGTATGTATAAATATATATATTTAAACATCCAACAATGTTATTATTTTAAGAAATGTATATCTAAATGTCCTCAGTGTTTAAAACTCCAATTTTGTGGGCTCAAGCTATCAAAAATGGTCTCTTTTTTAAATAAATGTATGTCTCAATGGCCTCAGTGTCTCAAAATGGAGGGACTTTCCGATTTTGTTGATAAATTTGACCTCAAACTCAGGCACAAGAGTTAAAAATAATTTATATTTCCAAAATGTATATTTAAATGTCCTCAGTGTCTCAAAATAGAGGTTTCTGTCAAATTACACTTACAAAAGACAGATTTTATTACCAATTACAGATGATAAATGATCCAAAATCACCCTTATTTTAATAAATCTATATCTAAATGGCCTTTATGTCTCAAAATGGAGGTTTTTGTCAGATTACACTGACAAATTATAAATTACATTACAAATTACAGATTACAAATGGTCCAAAATCACCCCCTTTTTAATGCATTTATATCTAGATTTTCTCAGTGTCTCAACATGGAGGTTTTTGTTGGATTTTATCAGCTCAAATGATCAAAAATCATACATATTTTAATATATTTATATTTAAATGGCTTTACTGTCCCAAAATGTAGGTTTTATTAGATTTTGTTGTTAAATTTGTCCTCAGAATATGTACTTTCTCATATACTAGTAAAAATCTCTATTTTAATCAATGTGTGTCTAAATGCTCTCAATGTCTCAACATGGAGGTTTTTGTCAATTTTATTGGCTCAAAGGATCAAAAATCATCTCTATTTTAATAAACATATATCTAAATGTCCTAATGTCTCAAAACATTTTTTTTTTTTTTGTCAGTTTTTGTTGGTAAATTTGCCATAAAACTATATATGTGTTTTTGTCAGATTACTTTTACAAATTACAGATTACAAATGATCAAAAATAATCTATTATTTAAAATGGAGGTTTCTGTCAGATTACATTATAGATTACAGATTACAAATGAACACAGATCATCCCTATTTTAATACATTTATATCTCAAGGGCTTTGTTTGTCAGTTTTTATTGTCTTTAATTATCAAGCATTTGCCTCTGTTTTTATAAAAGTGTAAATGGCCCTAAGAGTCTCCAAATGTCAGTTTTTGTCAGATTTTTGGTCAATGTTATCCTCAAACTCTACCTAAATATGAATTTATTCACAAACACTAGCCAAAAATCATCTCTGATTTAATAAGTGTGTATCTAAACATCCTCAGTGCCTCAAAATGAAGGATTTAGAGTAGGATATTGAGTATTTTGTCAGATTTTATTGGCTCAAATGATCAAAAGTCATCAGTTTTTATAAATGTGTCTCTAAATGATCGTTTTTGTCAGACTTTTGGCCATTTTTGTCCTTAAACTCTACCTAAATATGAATTTATTCACAAACACTAGCCACAAATCATCTTTGTTTTAATAAGTGTGTATCTAAACGTCCTCAGTGCCTCAAAATGGAGGGTTTTGTCAGATATTATTGGCTCAAATGATCAAAAATCATCTGTTTTTATCAATGTATGTCTCTAAATGTCAGATTTTTGTAAATTTGTCCTCAAACCGTACCTAAATATGCCACAAATCATCTCTGTTTTAATAAACGTGTATCTAAACGTCCTCAGTGCCTCAAAATAAAGGATTTAGTCAGATTTCACTGGTTCAAATGATCAAAAATCATCTCTATATCATCTAAATGTATACCTAAATGGCCCTAAGAGTCTACAAATGGAGGTTTTTGTCAGATTTTTGGTCATTTTTGTCCTTAAACTACACACCACTAGCTAAAATCATCTCCGTTTTAATAAGTGTCTCTAAACCTCAGTGCCTCAAAATGGATGATTTAGAGTAGGATATTGAGTATTTTGTCAGATTGTATTGGCTCAAATGATCAAAAATCATCAGTTTTTATAAATGTATGTCTCTAAATGTTAGTTTTTGTCACATTTTTGGTCATTTTTGTCCTTAAACTCTACCTAAATATGAATTATTCACACACACCAGCCTCAAATCATCTCTGTTTTAATAAAAGTGTATCTAAACGTGATCAGTGCCTCAAAATGGAGGATTTTGAGTAGGATATTGAGTATTTTGTCAGGTTTTATTGGCTCAAATGATCAAAAAATCATCTGTTTTTATAAATGTATGTCTCCAAATGTCTTTTTTTTTTTTTTTTTTTGTCAGGTTTTTGGTAATTTTTGTCCTCAAACTCAACCTAGATATGAATTTATTCGCACACAATCGTCTCTGTTTTAATAAGTGTGTATCTAAACGTCCTCAGTGCCTCAAAATGGAGGATTTTGAGTAGGATATTGAGTATTTTGTCATATTTTATTAGCTCAGATGATCAAAAATCATGTTTTTGTAAATGTATGTCTCTAAATGTCTCCTCAAGCTCTACCTAAATATGAGTTTATTTACACACCACTAGCCAAAAATCATCTCTGTTTTAATAATTGTGTATCTAAATGTCCTCAGTGCCTCAAAATGGAGGATTTTGAGTAGGATATTGAGTATTTTGTCAGATTTTATTAGCTCAGATGATCAAAAATCATATCTATATCATCTAAATGTATACCTAAATGGCCCCACTGTCTCTAAATGTCAGTTTTTGTCAGATTTTTGGTCAATGTTGTCCTCAAACTCAACCTAAATATGAATTTATTCACACACACTCTAGCCACAAATCATCTTTGTTTTAACAAGTGTGTATCTAACTGTCCTCAGTGTCTCAAAATGGAGGGTTTTGTCAGATTTTATTGGCTCAAATGATCAAAAATCATCTGTTTTTATCAATGTATGTCTCTAAATGTCAGATTTTTGTAAATTTGTCCTCAAACCGTACCTAAATATGCCACAAATCATCTCTGTTTTAATAAATGTGTATCTAAACATCCTCAGTGCCTCAAAATAAAGGATTTAGTCAGATTTCACTGGTTCAAATGATCAAAAATCATCTCTATATCATCTAAATGTATACCTAAATGGCCCTAAGAGTCTACAAATGGAGGTTTTTGTCAGATTTTTGGTAATTTTTGTCCTTAAACTACACACCACTAGCTAAAATCATCTCCGTTTTAATAAGTGTCTCTAAACCTCAGTGCCTCAAAATGGAGGATTTAGAGTAGGATATTGAGTATTTTGTCAGATTTTATTGGCTCAAGTGATCAAAAACTCATCTGGTTTTAGAAATGTATGTCTCCAAATGTCTTTTTTTTTTTGTCAGATTGTTGGTAATTTTTGTCCTCAAACTCGACCTAAAAATTAATTTATTCACAAACACCAGCCACAAATCATCTGTTTTAATAAATGTGTATCTAAACGTCCTCAGTGCCTCAAAATAAAGGATTTAGTCGGATTTCACTGGTTCAAATGATCAAAAATCATCTCTATATCATCTAAATGTATACCTAAATGGCCCTAAGAGTCTCCAAATGGAGGTTTTTGTCAGATTTTTGGTAAATTTTCTCCTCAAACTCTACCTAATATGAAGTACCTAATACAAATATGAATTTATTTACACACACACTAAAGACAAATCATCTCTGTTTTAATAAATGTGTATCTAAACATCCTCATTGCCTCAAAATTGAGTATTTTGTCAGATTTTACTGGCTCAAATGATCAAAATCATCTGTTTTTATCAATGTATTTCTCTAAATGTCATTTTTTTTGTCAGATTTTTGGTCATTTTTGTCCTTAAACTCTACCTAAATATGAATTATTCACACACACCAGCCACAAATCATCTCTGTTTTAATAAAAGTGTATCTAAACGTGATCAGTGCCTCAAAATGGAGGATTTTGTCAGATTGTATTGGCTCAAATGATCAAAAATCATCAGTTTTTATAAATGTATGTCTCTAAATGTTAGTTTTTGTCACATTTTTGGTCATTTTTATCCTTAAACTCTACCTAAATATGAATTTATTCACAAACACTAGCCACAAATCATCTCTGTTTTAATAAGTATTTATCTAACCGTCCTCAGTACCTCAAAATGGAGGATTTAGAGTAGGATATTGAGTATTTTGTCAGGTTTTATTGGCTCAAATGATCAAAAAATCATCTGTTTTTATAAATGTATGTCTCCAAATGTCTTTTTTTTTTTTTTTTTTTGTCAGGTTTTTGGTAATTTTTGTCCTCAAACTCAACCTAGATATGAATTTATTCACACACAATCATCTCTGTTTTAATAAGTGTGTATCTAAACGTCCTCAGTGCCTCAAAATGGAGGATTTTGAGTAGGATATTGAGTATTTTGTCATATTTTATTAGCTCAGATGATCAAAAATCATGTTTTTGTAAATGTATGTCTCTAAATGTCTCCTGAAGCTCTACCTAAATATGAGTTTATTTACACACCACTAGCCAAAAATCATCTCTGTTTTAATAATTGTGTATCTAAATGTCCTCAGTGCCTCAAAATGGAGGACTTTGAGTAGAATATTGAGTATTTTGTCAGATTTTATTAGCTCAGATGATCAAAAATCATATCTATATCATCTAAATGTATACCTAAATGGCCCCACTGTCTCTAAATGTCAGTTTTTGTCAGATTTTTGGTCAATGTTGTCCTCAAACTCAACCTAAATATGAATTTATTCACACACACTCTAGCCACAAATCATCTTTGTTTTAACAAGTGTGTATCTAACTGTCCTCAGTGTCTCAAAATGGAGGGTTTTGTCAGATTTTATTGGCTCAAATGATCAAAAATCATCTGTTTTTATCAATGTATGTCTCTAAATGTCAGATTTTTGTAAATTTGTCCTCAAACCGTACCTAAATATGCCACAAATCATCTCTGTTTTAATAAATGTGTATCTAAACATCCTCAGTGCCTCAAAATAAAGGATTTAGTCAGATTTCACTGGTTCAAATGATCAAAAATCATCTCTATATCATCTAAATGTATACCTAAATGGCCCTAAGAGTCTACAAATGGAGGTTTTTGTCAGATTTTTGGTCATTTTTGTCCTTAAACTACACACCACTAGCTAAAAATCATCTCCGTTTTAATAAGTGTCTCTAAACCTCAGTGCCTCAAAATGGAGGATTTAGAGTAGGATATTGAGTATTTTGTCAGATTTTATTGGCTCAAGTGATCAAAAACTCATCTGGTTTTAGAAATGTATGTCTCCAAATGTCTTTTTTTTTTTGTCAGATTGTTGGTAATTTTTGTCCTCAAACTCAACCTAAAAATTAATTTATTCACAAACACCAGCCACAAATCATCTCTGTTTTAATAAACGTGTATCTAAACGTCCTCAGTGCCTCAAAATAAAGGATTTAGTCGGATTTCAGTGGTTCAAATGATCAAAAATCATCTCTATATCATCTAAATGTATACCTAAATGGCCCTAAGAGTCTCCAAATGGAGGTTTTTGTCAGATTTTTGGTAAATTTTCTCCTCAAACTCTACCTAATATGAAATACCTAATACAAATATGAATTTATTTACACACACACTAAAGACAAATCATCTCTGTTTTAATAAATGTGTATCTAAACATCCTCATTGCCTCAAAATGGAGTATTTTGTCAGATTTTACTGGCTCAAATGATCAAAATCATCTGTTTTTATCAATGTATTTCTCTAAATGTCATTTTTTTTGTCAGATTTTTGGTCATTTTTGTCCTTAAACTCTACCTAAATATGAATTTATTCACACACACCAGCCACAAATCATCTCTGTTTTAATAAAAGTGTATCTAAACGTGATCAGTGCCTCAAAATGGAGGATTTTGTCAGATTGTATTGGCTCAAATGATCAAAAATCATCAGTTTTTATAAATGTATGTCTCTAAATGTTAGTTTTTGTCACATTTTTGGTCATTTTTATCCTTAAACTCTACCTAAATATGAATTTATTCACAAACACTAGCCACAAATCATCTCTGTTTTAATAAGTATTTATCTAACCGTCCTCAGTACCTCAAAATGGAGGATTTAGAGTAGGATATTGAGTATTTTGTCAGGTTTTATTGGCTCAAATGATCAAAAAATCATCTGTTTTTATAAATGTATGTCTCCAAATGTCTTTTTTTTTGTTTTTTTTGTCAGGTTTTTGGTAATTTTTGTCCTCAAACTCAACCTAGATATGAATTTATTCACACACAATCATCTCTGTTTTAATAAGTGTGTATCTAAACGTCCTCAGTGCCTCAAAATGGAGGATTTTGAGTAGGATATTGAGTATTTTGTCATATTTTATTAGCTCAGATGATCAAAAATCATGTTTTTGTAAATGTATGTCTCTAAATGTCTCCTGAAGCTCTACTTAAATATGAGTTTATTTACACACCACTAGCCAAAAATCATCTCTGTTTTAATAATTGTGTATCTAAATGTCCTCAGTGCCTCAAAATGGAGGACTTTGAGTAGAATATTGAGTATTTTGTCAGATTTTATTAGCTCAGATGATCAAAAATCATATCTATATCATCTAAATGTATACCTAAATGGCCCCAGTGTCTCTAAATGTCAGTTTTTGTCAGATTTTTGGTCAATGTTGTCCTCAAACTCAACCTAAATATGAATTTATTCACACACACTCTAGCCACAAATCATCTTTGTTTTAATAAGTGTGTATCTAACTGTCCTCAGTGTCTCAAAATGGAGGTTTTTGTCAGATTTTATTGGCTCAAATGATCAAAAGTCATCTGCTTTTACAAATGTCTGTCTCTAAATGTTAGTTTTTGCCAGATTGTTGGTCAATTTTGTCCTCAAACCCATTTTATTCACACACTGGTCACAAATCATGTCCTCACTGCCTCAAAATGGAGGGTTTTGTCAGATTTTATTGGCTCAAATGATCAGAAATCATCTGTTTTTGTAAATGTATGTCTCTAAATGTCTCCTCAAACTCTACCTAAATATGAATTTATTTACACACCACTAGCCAAAAATCATCTCTGTTTTAATAATTGTGTATCTAAACGTCCTCAGTGCCTCAAAATGGAGGATTTAGAGTAGGATATTAAGTATTTTGTCTGATTTTATTGGCTCAAATGATCAAAAATGATCAGCTTTTAATCAATGTATGTCTCTAAATGTCAGTTTTTGTCAAATTTTTGGTCATTTTTATCTTTAAACTCTACCTAAATACCTCAGTGCCCTGTTTTATAGGCTCATCTCTGTCCAAACAAGTATTCGCTGAAAAATCCTCCACTTTGAGTGTGCTTTTGGATCTCCCTGCCCTTGGTTTCACTGATGAAGTGGTTTGTAGTCGTCCGCCCGAGGAGCTCTTCTTGCTTTCCTGCAGGACATCATCTCAGTCCATTTGTAGTTTTCGGCGGGTGCCAGCGGCCGGACGAGAGGGGACTGTAGTCTGTTGTAGCGTTCAGGCCCGGCGGTGAGTGGTTGGTCTGTAGATTTGCGTCTAGTTCTCCCGGCAGTGAAGTGGGATAAGTACCTGTCATTCCTTATGTATGAAAACGCTCGTCGTTGCTGCATGAATGGACATTGTGTTATTTACGCAGCGAGTCCCGCGGGCCGCTAGCGCTCCACTGCGCTACTGACGGATTGATCAGGCCACTTATATCTACAACAGCCACCGCTAGCACTGATATATCACACTAAACATTAGCTGCACTTGTTAGGGGGCGAAACTTGGACCGCTGACGTAACCGAACTGACCAGAATGAGGAGTGATTATTTATAAAATTGTAAAATTGAAAATAATTTATAAAATGAAATCTGTAAGTCAAGGAGCTGCCATTTATTTGCGTTTTATATTTATTTCTATATTTATTTTTTTGATGTTGTGTTGTACATTAAACAAGACTGTAAATGGTTATATTCATGATTTTTTTCTCTGACTGTACAGATTAATTTATATTTGTATGTATATTATTCCATTTTAAACTATTTTATTATATTATTAAGTTATATAATTTATTAATGTAATTTTACAAAATAATATGTACACTCAAGGAGCAACTATTTATTCATTCATTTATTCCATGTTATTTTACCAAAAAATCTCTAAAGCAAGTTATTTTATTTATTGCACTCAATATTTTACAAACTATTTTTTTTGCCTGAATTTTTTTCTTTGACATAACAGAATTATGATTTATTTGTTTTATTTAGTAATTTATTTATATTTAGTAATTTATTAATATTTTATAATATAATATATTCTCAATTTATTTATATATATATATATATATATATATATATATATATATATTTTTTTTTTTTTTTTTTTTTTTTTTTTGTCTAAATATTTCTTTAACAGAACAGAACTATAATGATTTTTTTATTTAGTTATTTAATTTATTAATATAATAATTTAGCAAAATAATACTGTGCCCTCATTAATTAGTTGAATACACTCAAGGAGCAACTATTTATTTATTTATTTATTTATTTATTTATTAATTCCGTGCTATTTTACCCAAAAAGAATCTGTAAACTTAAGATATTGTATTTATTTATTTATTTATTGCCCTCAACTCATATTTCACAACTCATATTTTTATTATCTAAAAATTATAATTTTATATTTTATTATATAAAAATCTGTAAACTCTAGCATATTTATGAATTTATCTCATATTTTACAGACTTTTACATTTTTCAATTTTATTTATTTTTTATTCTTTGGTGTAACATAACTATAATTATAATTTTTTTTATTTAGTTAATAAATGTATTAATATTTTACCAACTTTTTTAAATTTGTCTGAATGTTTTTTTTTTAACGTAACAGAACTATAATGATTTTTTTTAAACTATAATGAAATAATTTAGTTATTTAACTTATTAATATAAGTATTATTTTACAAAATAATATGTACATTCAAGGAGCAACTATTTATTTTATTTACTTATGCATTCATTCATTTTTTTTCATGCTATTTTACCAAAGAAATCTGTAAATTCCAGATATTTATTTATTGCACTCGACTCATATTTTACACTTTTTAATTTTTTTTTTATTCGTCTGAAACTATAGAACTATAATGATTATTTTATTTAGTTATTTACTTTGTTATTATAATTTTTAATTCACAAAATAGTACGTACACTAAAGGAACTTTTTATTTATTTACTATTTTATTAATTTATTTATTCCATGCTACCAAAAAATATATAAACTCAAGCCATTTTATTTATTTATCAATCCATATTTTACAAACTGTTTTTTATTTTTACGTAACAGCCATAATGATTATTTTTTTATTTAGTTATTTAACTTATTAATATAAATAATTAAAATAATATGTACAAGGAGCAACTATTTTTTTTTTTTTTAAGTATTTGTTAATTTTTTTACATGCTATTTTACCAAACAAATCGGTAAATTCAAGCTAATTTATTTACTTATATTGCACTTGACTCATATTTTACTTTTTTTTTTATTCGTCTGAAACTATAGAACTATATTATTTTACTTAGTTATCTAATTTATTAATATAATTATAATTTAGAAAATAGCATCTACATTCAAGGAGGCCTACTATTTATTTATTAAGTTAAGCAGAATATTAAACATAAAATTATATAATCAGAAACTACTATAATTTAAATAGTTGTAAATAAATATTTTAATAATTTAAAATATTTTAATCATTTTAATTAACAAACCAAAATAATTTGCAGTTAATTGTGTGTTTTCAGTTCTAAAAGTGTTTTATTGTATTGTTTTATTTTATATTTCAATAAACGATGCATTTATCTGTGATTATACAGTTTGAATGAACCCTAAGATGCCTTTTCCCAACATATTTGAGTATAAACGCTAATATAGCAAGACTTCACCTGTTCATTTTCAGACAGAAAGTCGTTTTGAACTTCAGTCTTGAAGGTCTTTCCTAAAGCTTTAAGAGTTTGCCGTTTCTCCCACAAAGTCTGGATGTTTTGGTTGAGCGAGCCGCCTCTCGTATCCCAGCAGCCCCTTGTTGCGTGATGACGGATCGCGTGTCGCGGAGGAGCCTGCAGCGCTGGAGCTGATAAGGATGAGCGCGTTTCACGAGCTTTTTAAGAGCCGCGCTTTCCTGCTCCAATCCGTGACAGAAGCGGCTGTAAAATACACACTTAATGACCAGACAGAGACCATTATGGGCCGCGAAACAATGCGCAAGCATCCTCACGTGTGTGTTAACCCGCAGGCGGCTAGTTCAGTAAGGCGTAGCTATGCTAAATATTAGCGCACATGCGTTAGCATTCGGCAGTGACCGGAAGTTCGGATCTTTGAATCTCGTTCATCAAAATGAACAAATCTTTTTTTTTAAAGTTAATTTCAAATAATAGCCAAATTCCTTTCAAACAAGACTGTTAATTCAATAAAACTGTAATGTAGGCAAATTCCGAAAAACAAACGATTAATTCATGGTTTTAGGTTACACAGTGAAACGGTAGGCTATTGTTTAGTTCATCTCTCGAGTCTTTCGTTTTTAATATTAGCCTATTTATTGTTACTTTTTTATTTTGGTTTATTTTTTTTTATTGATTTGGGGATTTATAATATCTTATTATGTTTTATTTCATTTTTATTTTATTGTATGATTTAATTTTTTATTATGTATAATTTTTATTTTATTGTGTGATTATATTATTTATTATGTATACTTAAAATTTTAGTCGTTATTTTATTATTTGTATTGTTATTATATTTTATTTCATTTTTATTTTATTGTATGATTTAATTTTTTATTATGTATAATTTTTCTTTTATTGTGTGATTATATTATTTATTATGTATACTTAAAATTTTAGAGTCGTTATTTTATTATTTGTATTGTTATTATATTTTATTTCATTTTTATTTTATTGTATGATTTAATTTTTTATTATGTATAATTTTTCTTTTATTGTGTGATTATATTATTTATTATGTATACTTAAAATTTTAGTCGTTATTTTATTATTTGTATTGTTATTATATTTTATTTCATTTTTATTTTATTGTATGATTTAATTTTTTATTATGTATAATTTTTCTTTTATTGTGTGATTATATTATTTATTATGTATACTTAAAATTTTAGAGTCGTTATTTTATTATTTGTATTGTTATTTTTTATTTATGTATGTACTTTAGAAACAGGGATCTATACTTTATTTCTATTTTTTTTTTTTTTAAATACAATTAGAGGATCAAAATTAAATACAATTAGAGGATCAAAAATTGTTAAAATACAATTAGAGGATCAAAAAATATTTTGGTTTATTATATTATATTATATTATGTTGTATTATTATATTATTATGTATACTTAAAAAAATCTTTATTTAAGAGAAAAATAAATGTTATCTTTTTTATTTGTATTGTTAAATAATTTGTATTTATGTACCAAAGTAAATTTTTCATTTTTATTGTTTCGTTGCCATTTATTATATATACTTAAACTTTTTTTTTTTTTTACAAAAATGTTACTTTTTTATCTATGTACTTTAGAAACAGGGATTGATTTTTTGTTAATACAATTAGAGGATATAAATATTTGTATTATATTTTTTATTTTATTGTATGATTATATTATTTATTATGTTTAATTAAAAATAAAATTTTTAGAAATAAATATAAATAATAAAAAATATATATATATATATTATTGGTATTGTTAAATGGTTTTTGTTTATGTACTTTAGAAACATGGATCTAATTTTTATTTGTAGTTTTGTTTTAATAAAATTAAAGTATTTAAATTTATTTTGGTTTATCTTATTATATTCTATTTCATTTTTATTTTATTGTGTGATTATATTATTTATTATGTATACTTAATTTTAGAGACGTTATTTTATTTGTGTTGTTATTTTTTTATTTATTTACTTTAAAAACAAAAAATTTTATTTTAGTTATTTTTTAAATACAATTCTTACTGTATTGTATGGTTGTATTATTATGTATACTTATTTTTTTATTTTAGAGAAAATTTAATTTTTAATTTAATTTATTTGTATTTGTATTGTTAAATATTTTTTATTTATGTACTTAAACATGATCTAAATTGTATTTTTTTTAAATACCTTTTATTGTATTATTGTCATTTATTATATATACTTAAACACATTTTTTTTATTTAACAGAAATGTATATTTTTTATTTGCATTTTTATTGTTACTTTTTTATGTATCTATGTACTTTAGAAACAGGGATCGAATTTATTTATTTATATACATATATATATATATTGTTTTTAATACAATTAGAGGATATAAATATTGTTTTTATTTTATTTTTATTTTATTTTATGATTATATTACTTATTATATTAAAAGTGTTACATTTATTTTTAGAGAAATATTTATCTTTTATTTTATTTCATTTATTTTTATTTGTATTGTTAAATGATTTTTATGTACTTCAGAAACAGGGATGCAATTTTTATTTGTAGTTTTTTTTTTAAGTAATTGTTATTATTATGCCAACTTAAAAACTTTTTTATTATTTTGAAGATTTTTTATTTTGAAGATTTGTTTTTTATCTGTATATATAATGTTTTATTTATGTACTTTTTTATCTATGTATGCCTCTTAAATTAATTTATTTCTAAAAACAATTAGAGGATCTAAATATTCTTATTTTAAATTATATATTATGTTGTATGATTGTTATTGTTCTTATTTTAAAATATTTTTATTTTATTGTCAATGTTCCAAATCTATTGTTGCCTTTGACACCTGTACTAGGTTTTGTAACACAGCTAGTGTTCACTGCTCTAACTTCCATTAAGATGCGACTGTTAGCTTTGCTTGTTCACTGTAAATGTTTGAGAGGTTCCCTTATTGAAGTACACTGGCGAAAGATGATTTTTTTTACAGCGGCCGCTGTAGTGACTATGTATTTGCTTGCAGTATGTATGCAGGAGGTGCATTTACATTAGTACGAGCTGACAGTAACCTACACTCGGGCCTCCCGCTTGTTCCTAGCAGAATTTAGCATTTCCCGGAAAGCCTCAGCCTTTATGTGTTGAAGCTCGACACTTTAATGGGTTTGATGTGTACCTGCGTTCGCACGAGGGGCCCCGGCTGTGTATAAAAGAATGATGGGCCGCTGTGTCAGACGAGATGGAGAAAGAGTGTTCGGCACCTCTGGGAACAAAACCGCTTCAGGCGGATCTCGGTTCATCTGTACTGTGAGGGTCAACAAGACGAGGGGGGAGTAATTATCCTGACAAAGTGCGTCAGCAGTTATCGAGCCGCCGAGGAGAGGGGGCGGGGCTTGTCTGGGAATTGAGTGTCGATTTGCATACTTTGAATAAGTGTGCACTTCGCTGGTGAGTGCTTCGAAAAGTGTATGTGAATATATGGCTTGGGGGGGGAGCTAAAAAACAGGACTTGATGATGTCATCTGAAACAGGAAGTCGTTTGAGAGGCGGAAAAAGCAGATTAATGCAAGTCGTACTGTTTAAAACAGCATGTGGAATACGTGCTATTTAACAACATGCAATGATTTACATACTAATATTAATTTTGCGTACTGTGAAGTATGGATAATATTTGATTTCAGATTTCCCGATGTTCACAATCGGTTTTACCTCTTTATATTTTGTGAAACAGGATCTTTAATGGGAAAAAAAATATGTGTTGGTGAAAAGTGTGGTTTTGCAGGTGGTTTGGGGGCGGGGTTAAAAAAACAAGGACTTGATGATGTCATCAGAAACAGAAAGTTGTTTTAGAGTCGTTTTTTTAACAAAAGGCAAATTGTTTTGAACCATTTAAAATAGTATGTGGAATACGTGTTATTTTAGCACATGCAATGATTTTGCATACTGTAAAGTAGTATGCAAATTCAGATTCATTAAACAAATGTTTGTAAAATTATGTACTTTTGTACAACAGCACCCTCAGTGAAAAAAGTGCCTTATTTTTTTATGAGTGTAATTGAGTGGATGGTAAAAAAAAATGTATGTAAAGTATATGACAGGTGGTTTGGGGACGGGGTTAAAAACAAGGCCTTGATGATCAGAAACAGAAAGTTGTTTTAGAGTCATTTTTTTAATAAAAGGCAAACATTGTTTGAATTGTTTTGAACTATTTAAAATAGTATGTGGAATACGTGTTATTTTAGCACATGCAATGATTATTGTACTAATATTATTTTATTTTGCATACTGTAAAGTATGGGTAGTATGCAAATTCAGATTGTTTAAACGATGTTCGTAACCCATTTTACTTCGTAAAACTATGTATTTTTGTGAAACAGGAACTTCAAAGAAAAAAAAGTGCCTGATTTTGTCTATTGGATGGTGAAAAAAATGTATGTAAAGTATATTGCAGGTTGTTTGGGGGTGGGGTTAAAAAACAAGGACTTGATGATGTCATCAGAAACGAAAAGTTGTTTTAGAGTCGTTTTTTTTATAAAAGGCAAACATTGAATTGTTTTGAACTGTTTAAAATAGTATGTGGAATATGTGTTATTTTAGCACATGCAATGATTATTGTACTAATATTAATTTTGCATACTGTAAAGTGTGGATAGTATGCAAATTCAGATTCTTTAAACGATGTTCACAACCCGTTTTACTTCGAAAAATTGTGGATTTTTGTGAAACAGGACCCTCAGTGAAAAAAAAATTGCCTCATTTTGTCTGTGCACAGTTGAGTGGATGGTAAAAATGTATGTAAAGTATATTGCAGGGGCGGAGTTAAAAATATGAGAACTTGATGATGTCACCAGAAATGGAAAATCATTTCAGAGGCAGAAAATGCATTTTAGTGCAGGTCAAATGCTTTTTTGGTATTGTTTTGTACTATTTAAAACAGCATGTGGAATACGTGCTATTTTACAACATACAATGATTTACATACTAATATTAATTTTGTATACTGTAAAGTATGGATAGTATAAGTATATGGCAGGTGGTTTGGGGGCGGAGTTAAAAAACAAGGACTTGATGATGTCATCAGAATCGGAAAGTTGTTTTAGAGTATTTTTTTTTAAACGAAGGACAAACATTGCGTTGAACTATTTAAAATGTGGAATACATACTATTTTAGTACATGCAATGATTATCATACTGATATTATTTAATTTTGCGTACTGTAAAGTATGGGTAGTATGCAAATTCAGATTCTTTAAACGATGTTTGCAGCCATTTTACTTTGTAAAATTATGTATTTTTGTGAAACAGGAACTTCAGTGAAAAAAGTCCCTGATTTTGTCTATACATAATTGATTGGATGGTAAAAAAGTGTATGCAAAGTATACAACAGGCCGTTTTGAGGGGTGGAGTTAAAAATATGAGGACTTGATGATGTCATCAGAAAAGAATAGTCGTTCAGACTCAGAATGCTGCATTTTAATGAAAGGCAAACCTTTTTTTTTTTGTACTGTTTATTACAATTAAAAATAAGTCGGGTATGTACTATTTTACCACTAATATTATTTTTACATACTTCAAAGTATGGGTAGTATACAAATTCAGATTCAGAAATATGAGGACTTGATGATTTCACCAGAAGCTGGCAGTCGTTTTAGAGATGGAAAAAGCTGTTTTTTTTTTAATGAAAGGCAAACATTTTGGTTTTGTAACAGTATGTGAAATAAGTGTTGTTTTACAACATACTCTCATTCATGCTCTAATATTGATTTTGCATACTGCAAAGTATGAGTAGTATGCGAATTCAGATTCTTTAAATGATATTCACAGATCTTTTACTTTGTAAAATGATGTATTTCTAGAAAAAGGAACTTGAAAGTGTATGTGAAGTGTGCAACCGGTGCTTCGGGGGCGGAGTTAAAAATGAGGACTTGATGATGTCATCAGTGAAGGAAAGTCGTTTCAGAGACACAGAATGCTGCATTTTAATACAAGAAACTTTTTTTGTTTTGTGACCGTATTGTTTTAAGTATGGATAGTATGTGAATTCAGACTCTTTAAACGCTATTCACAACCCTTTTTACATGGCAAAATTGTGTTTTCATAAAACAGCAACTTTAGAGAAAGAAAAAGTACTTGATTTTGTCTATCTGCAGTTGATTGGATGGTAAAAAAGTGTATGTAAAGTATACAGCAGGCCGTTCGGGGGGCGGAGTTAAAAATATGAGGACTTGATGACATCATCAGAAAAAGCTAATCGTTTTAGAGCCTCAAATTTCAATAAAAGGCACTTTTTTCTGGATTGTAGAATAACGTAGCATTGAATTGTTCGCAAGAAGACCAAGAATGTAATTTTACAAAGAAATAAATAGCGTAAGTTTTCGATAAAAGCCGCTATTTTGATAAACATTATTTTTTCCCATAAAACCACTAAGAAATCATAATTCAAAGACCAAATAGATGCCAGTCGAGCTCTTTTGTTTATTCTTTGCGTTTTCTCGCACTAAAACAAACATTAAGCGTTTGTTCGACAGCCTTCGTAGCGCGTATGTGTTGAAAGGCCGTGAGCCGTAGCGGTGACAGCCTGGCGTCTGCGTTTAATGTGTTTGTGACTCATGCTAAAGGTCACTTGGACACTGGGTCAGTAGGAGACGGATAGTCGGATGATACGGTGCGACCCGCGTCCGCGCGGAGCACTTAGCGAACGGCTCGTAAACCTCGAAGGTCACCTCAACATTTCAGAGCTCTTCCCGCCCCGCCGGCGCGCTGAGCTCATCTTCCCGTCGGGGTCTCCTGAGGTTAATGCATCTGGACAAACAGAGGAACACGCCGTTCGTTTGTTCTCCTCCGTTGTCGTCTGCAGTTTTTCGTCTGCCGACATAATATCCATAAATGATTCATCCGCGCTCATGTATAATTGAATGAAGGCAGGCAGAATGGACTCCAACAGTTTCATGCACTCTTTACATCTTTATTGGTCTGTTGCGGGATAATCCGATCAGATGCCATATGGGATGCGTGACCGCGGTTCTGCCATGGGACAATGATGAAGGCTTAGGTGTCTCACTCGTTTTAAGGCATTATAGGCGCAAATCCCAAGTTTTTGTCGCGGGAGATATTAGATAAAGTATTATCTAACATAGCGTGAGACGTAGCTTGTTTTAAAGCCTGGATCTCCATTTAAAATTGTGATTGTGGCCTGTTTTACCTTAGATGTTCCTTCTACTGTATTAATATTTAACTCAGTGTAGAAAAGATTTAGAATTATTTATATATAAAGGTAAACAATAAAATTTTTCAGATTAATATATTTAATATATTAATAAGTAATATATTTAGAAAATGCTCATATATATTAAATATTTAATATAGTTATAATAAATATGCAATAACCAAAAATGGCCATTTAGTTACTGTTGAATTATAAAATGCATATATGCAAGTATTGGTAAAAATTACATTAAATAAATTAAAAGAAATAATTAAATAAAACTAACATACATTTTAAAAAAGCTTGTTTGTGGTTAATGTCATTAATATACATTTTAATTTTACCAAGAACAAAATATTAAATAAGTTGATATAAAAAGAAGTATGATAATGTGTAAAAAAATATATGAAAATAAATGTTTTAAATATCTAATATATTGTAAATATAATAACTGTGTATAATATATATATATATATATATATATATATATTTAAAAATATAACTGTATTATAAATAAATATAGCAAAAAATAAACATAATAACTCCTAAAATATTTATAAAATACATTTAAATTTTATACAGCTTAATGAATAATATGAAAATTTTATTATTTATTGTACTATAGGTATTAATATATATAGCTATATTTAAACATGCTGTATTAATTAAATATATAACATTTTTAATACTTCACCTTTTTAATAACAAACATTTTTTTATAAATTAATAATTTTTTAATGTATTTTATTTAATTATTTTTTATATAAAAAATGATACCAATACTTGCATGTATGCACTTTATAATGTTAAAGTAATTAAACTACATATAGTTTACCATTTTCAGTCACTGCTATAATGGCACATCTTGTATTAAAAGCATTAAAACCGAAATAATTGACCTCCTAAGGTTGTCCATCGTTATTTCCGAAGGTCAAGCACCTCCCGTCGCTTAAAGATAAAATAACTCATTTCGTAAGAGTTCCCGGGGGTGTTTTCTGTGAAAAGCAGCAGGTGTGTTCATGTCAGGAGTGAAATGAGAGAGAAATGAAGGAGTTGCGGGCGGATGACAGGAGGAACAGAGCGTTTGTGATTGGCATCAGCTGTTATTGATCAGGGAGATCCGTAACACTGTCATCTTCCTATAATCTTCCTCCACTGGAGGAATCACAGCCGCACCTCACAATCCCTGTCTAGTCTCAGGATATATGCACATGCTACGTCTGATCTGCTTAATCTGAGCTCCAGACACACGCTGTGTCACATATTCATATTTAACGCACGATGCTCAGCATGTCCATGGCCAGAAATTTGACCCCAAATATCTATTCATTCATTTATTTAAAGACATTCTGTTTTCCTTTTTTATTTCGTGATGAAATATGACCTGGATATGTTTCTGCATAGATTCTCATGTAGAGTCTCAATCAAAGATAAAGCCCTATAGAGATGCTTTGATTTCCTCAGAGAGCGGCAGCATTGATTACGTGACTATATTGATTGTCTCTCCTGTGGTTTCATTAGCAAATGAACAAAACCACACTCTTAAGAAAAACGGTGCTGAACAGTCCCAGAAAATGGTTCTTCGGCTTAACAATAGCAGAAACATTATTGGTGCTACATAGAAACCTTTTTATTGGGTTCCATAAAACTATGCTTTGCAGCTGCTATATAAATAACCCCTTTAATTATATAATTTTAAAGTTAAATTTGTATTTGTATTAAGAATGAAGTCATTTAAGTTCCAGAAACTCAGTGATGAGGTGCTTTGACAGTTACAGATTTGAAAAACAAAAGGGCGGTAATAAAGAGCACTAAACTCTGACACAACAAACCATCATTTACCTGTTGGGAGTGTGTTGACAGTCTGTAGTTGGATCTCTGAGCTCCAGAAACTCAGTAATGAGGTGCTTTGACAGTTACAGATTTGAAAAACAAAAGGGCGGGAATTTAGAACTTTAAACTCTGACACAAATAACCATTTTAGCATTAAAAGGATTCTTCAGGATGTGATGGTTCTAAATAGAACTGTTGTTACATGTAAAGAACTGTTAAAGAACCATCTTTTTTTAGTGTACATATGTTCAAAAAAAAAAAAAAAAAGAAGAGAAAAGAATGTTTGGAAACCAAATACAATTTTAAAGTTGAATTTGTATTTAAAATTAAGAATGAAATCATTTACCTGTTGAGAGTGTGTTGATCTCTGAGCTCCAGAAACTCAGTAATGAGGTGCTTTGACAGTTACAGATTTGAAAAACAAAAGGGCGGGAATAAAGAACCCTAAACTCGGACAAAAATAACCATTTTAGCATTAAAAGGGTTCCTCAGGATGCAGTTGATTCTAAATAGAACTGTTACTACATGTAAAGAACCGTTAAAGAACCATCTTTTTTTAGAATGTAATGTGATAAAAAAAAGAAGAGAAAAGAATATGTTTATTTGGAAACCAGATACAATTTTAAAGTTAAATTTGTATTTAAAATTAAGAATGAAATCATTTACCTGTTGAGAGTGTGTTGACAGTCTGTAGTTGGATCTCTGAGCTCCAGAAACTCAGTAATGAGGTGCTTTGACAGTTACAGATTTGAAAAATAAAAGAGCGGGAAATAAAGAACCCTAAACTCTGACACAAAGAATCATTTCAGCATTAAAAGGATTCCTCAGGATGCGATGGTTCTGAGTAGAACTGTTGTTACATATAAAGAACCGTTAAAGAACCATCTTTTTTTGGAGCGTACATGTGATAGATAAAAATAAAGAAGAAAAAACGAATGTTTTTTTTAATGTTTGAATTAAAAGAATGTTTGTATTTAAAATAAGGAAAGAAATCATTTACCTGTTGAGAGTGTGTTGACAGTCTGTAGTTGAATCTCTGAGCTCCAGAAACTCAGTAATGAGGTGCTTTGACAGTTACGGATTTGAAAAACAAAAAGGCGGGAATAAAGAACACTAAACTCAGCATTAAAAGGATTCTTCAGGATGCGATGGTTCTAAATAGAACTGTTACTACATGGAAAGAACCGTTAAAGAACCATCTTTTTTTGCTGCACTGGATCTCCCAAAACAAACTCAAAATGTAAAAACTGATTTTGACAAAGTGACTTTGAGGTAAATTCAACTCATTAACATTTGGAGTAGCAAATGCAGGTTAATATCGGTGGTTTGAGCTTATCCAGTGCAAATGTGTTTTTCCAGTGTATTTCTGGAGGAATGTGAGGAATTTGGCTGGTTTCTCGTTCCCGGTTCAGGTTTCAGCGTTTCGGAGAGATTCCCAGGTGCACCTCAGGCTGTGACTTTGAGAGTCAACGGGACGCTCGTTCTTTTAGATCAGAGCTTGAGTTGACAAAAAGTCCATGAATAAATGACACTTTTAACCGTATAGTTCATGTGGAATCAGAATTAAAACTATGACCTTAAAGCATCCTTGACTTCCTTGTCGGCTGATGGTACCATTCGCTCACATTTGTCTTCATTTTTACATTTTGTGCATCTAGTCGATTCTTGATGGATAAAATCACTTAAAAAATATATATATATATATATATTATTTGCTTATATATTCATATATTAGTTTTTAATTGATCTAATTTTTATATTTTTTCCACAAATAAAATTAAGCCTTTAATTGAAAGTTGAAAGAAAATTGAGCTTTTAATTGTAATTTGTTTTATTTTTATTTATATTTTTCATAAAGAAAATTAAGCTTTTAATTATTTTGTTTATATATATATATATATATATATAAATAAGTTGCAAGCATATTATGCAGTATATTATTTATTGTAGTGTTTTTCAAGCTCATATATGGTGTATATATATTTTTTTTAATTTTCATATTTTTTCCATTAAGAAAATTATGCATTAACTTATTTGTTTTATTGTATTGTTTTATTTCTTTTTTATGAAACTTAATTATTTCCTTATATATTCAAATGTTGTTGTTTTATTACATTTTCATAATATTTTTTTAGGTTAGTCTGCGTAAGAGCACAGAGACATGCAAAATCCGGTTTTGTGTGATATGATCCCATTAATAAATGAGATTTTCTGGATTACAGTGGCCTAAAGAAGCGTTTAGCGCTAGCGTCTGCAGATCGTCTCACTGTGTTGTGTTCATTCGGTCGTTAGCTTTCTGCTGACTGTCTCAGGACTGGAAAGAGGATGTTGAGACGATAAGATCCATTTGAAGCTAATGCTTTTGGTGGCAGAGGAAGTGACAAAGACACGCTGCTTTATTGCTAGCGGCTAAGTGCCCGCGCGCTTCACTCCAGAGGAAATGGCTGCTGTTTAATTCATGCGCTGATGCTACGTTGTGATTTTGTTAAGCAGAGGACGTCTGGAGCTCTCCACCAAACCCTAGCCTCATTTCATTTATACTTACCCATAAACCACACATTCATCGAATTATATGTGACTTAGCTGCTATTTGGATTAAATTCAGCTCTACATTAAGAACTTGCAAGCTTTTTAGGTTTTTAGATTCTTTAGATTAGAACTTGGTGTTTTTTAAGTGTCTTTTGACTTGGGCCAGTTGAAACTACCTAGCAACACTCTAGTAATGGCATAGAAAGTCTTAGAACACCTTAACAACCACCTAGCAACTGCATATGAACTCTTAGAACTCCTTAGCAACACCCAAGCAACTGCGTAGCAACTCTTAGAACACCTTAGCAACGCCCTAGCAACTCCTTAATAACTACCTAGCAACTTCTAGAACACCTTAACAAATGCCTAGCAACTGCATAGCAACTTTTAGAACATCTAAGCTACCCCTTAGCGATCGAACAGCAGCTCTTAGATCACCTAGTCCAAGCAACTCCTTAGTAACCACCTAGCAACTGCATAGCAACTTCTGGAACAGCTTAACAAACATATCAACTCCTTAGTAACCACCTAGCAACTGCATAGCAACTTCAAGAACACCTTAACAATTTAGCAATGTCCTAGCAACTCCTTAGTAACCACCTGTCAGCTGCATAGAAACTTCTGGAACAGCTTAACAAACATATCAACTCCTTAGTAACCACCTAGCAACTGCATAGCAACTTCTAGAACACCTTAACAACTAGCAACTCCCTATTAACCACACAGCAAATCTTAGAACTCCTTAGCAACACCAAAACAACTGGATAGCAACTCTTAGATTACCTTATAAATGTTCTAGCAACTCTATAGTAACAACCTAGCAACTGCATAGCAACTTCTAGAACACCTTAACAACTCCCTATTAACCACACAGCAAATTTTAGAACTCCTTAGCAACACCCAAGCAACTGCATAGCAACTCTTAGCACACCTTTGTAATCACCTAGCAACTCCTTAGTAACCACAAAATAGCTGCATAGCAACTCTTAGAACTCCTAGTTCTAGTAGTCACCTAGTAACCGCATAACAATTCTGCAGAGCAGCTCTTAGCTCACCTTAGCAACATCCTAGCAACTCCTTAGTCCACCACCTGGCAACTGCATAGCAACTTTAAGAACATTTTAGAAAGTCTGTTATTGTTTTATGACATTGTCTTAATTTTTTGAGTCATTTTCAGGATTATTCTCATGTTGTCTGAGCAATAGACGTCACAGCTGAGGTGACAGACGTTTAATTGTCGCATGAATCGTCTCGCTCCGTTTTGTGTCGCAGCTTCAGAGGGCAGATGTGAAATTTGCACCTCAGTTTTCTTCAGCGTATCGTTTCCTCTCATGACTTCCTCTCTTCTCCTTCCCCTCGCATCTATTTGCAGATCTCTCTAGGGTTTGATTCTCTTTCAGGGCTCACTGGCTTGTCATCTTCCTCGCTGGAGATCTGAAACCTTCTGGAACCTTCCGTTTTAACGAGTCCCCATCAAAAACCGGGGAAATTGGATGGTGCAATGAATGGGTTTCAGAAGTCTCGTTGACGCAAAATCGTAATTATGCGACAGATAAACGCAGGTGTATGGATGCCATAATTTCAGTCTGAAGTGTTTGTTTGACAGTCCCTGATTAAGAACTTGCCCATGTTTTCTGCTCTTGGTGCTGCAGGTCTCCTGCTGTGCGTTCCTCTGAAAACCAGATCTCATTCCTGCTCCCCGCTATCATTGTTTTTATCCTCAGTTCTGGAGAGCAATTACCAACATCAGAAAACCCTGCTGAATATTCATGAGGCACCACTGTTTTACGTAAGTGTGCTGACAAAAACGCAAAACAGTTATGTGGCTACAGTGCAGGTACATTCATGTACCTTACCTGACAACTTTTGACTTTTTTGCCACCTAGCAACACCTTAGTATCCACAGAACAACTCTGCATAGCAATTCTTGGAATTCTTTAGATGAAGCAACCACCTAGCAACTGGATTGAAACTCTTCAAACACCTAGCAACATCCTAGCAGCTGCATAGCAACTCTTAGAACACTTAAGCAACCCCCTAGTAATCACAGATCAACTCTGCATAGCAATTCTTAGAACACCATAACAACTCTCTAGTAACCACATAGTGACAACATAGAACCTCCTCAAAAACCAAGCAACACCCTAGTAACAGTACAGAAACTCTTCAAACACCTAGCAACACCCTAGTAACAGCACAGAAACTCTTCAAAATCTAACAACACTATAGTGACAGAACAGAAACTCTTCATACACCTAGCAACACTCTCGTAACAGCAAAGAAGCTCTACAAATACCTAGAAACACCCTAGTAACAACACAGAAATTCTTAAAACACCTAGCAACACCCTAGTAACAGCATAGAAACTCTTTAAACACCTAGAAACTCCCTAGTAACACCATAGAAACGCATCAACATCTAAGGACACCATAGTGACAGAACAGAAACTCTCCAGAATCTAACAACACTATAGTGACAGAAAAGAAACTCTTCAAACACCTAGCAACACCCTAGTAACAGCAAAGAAACTCTTTAAACACCTAGAAACTCCCTAGTAACACCATAGAAACTCGTCTAAAACTAAGAACACCATAGTGACAGAACAGAAACTCTTCAAACACCTAGCAACACCCTAGTAACAGCACAGAAACTCTTTAAACACCTAGAAACACCCTAGTAACAGCAAAGAAACTCTTTAAACACCTAGAAACTCCCTAGTAACACCATAGAAACTCATCTAAAACTAAGAACACCCTAGTAACAGTACAGAAACTCTTCAAATATCTAGCAACACCCTAGTAACAGCAAAGAAATGCTTCAAAACCTAGCAACACCTTAGTAACAGTACATAAACTCTTCAAACATCTAGCAACACCCTAGTAACAGCAAAGAAACTCTTCAAATACCTAGAAACACCCTAGTAACAGCATAGAAACTCTTCAAAATCTAACAACACTATAGTGACAGAAAAGAAACTCTTCAAACACCTAGCAACACCCTAGTAACAGTACAGAAGCTCTTCAAACACCTAGCAACACCCTAGTAACAGCAAAGAAATGCTTCAAATCCTAGCAACACCCTAGTAACTATGCAGAAACTCTTCAAACACATAGTAACAGTACAGAAACCCTTCAAACACCTAGCAACACTCTAGTAACAACACAAACTCTGCAAACACATTGCAACACCCTAGTAACTGCAAGAAAACTCTTCAAACACCTAGCAACCACATAGCAACAAGTGCATAGCATAGCAACTCTTTGAACACTTAAGGGAGCCACTTAGCAACATGAAATTCTAGTTTTGCTTTCATTGTGCTACTATAATGAGCCACTAAACAGCTTAATGTCAGTGGCACTAAGGGATCATGACATTTTGCGTTTCTGTCAAATTGTAGCGATTTCTAGGATGTATTCTGATGGAGATGTTGCGTTGTTCCCTGCGGTTGTTTGCGTAAAGCAGGTGCTCGTCAGCATCTCTGTGGTCACAGTAAATCAGCTGGCCTGTTATCGTCAGCCGTATATCTGCATATTGTCATGAGATGCCGCCCGCGGCGCTGGTCTGACAGCGTAATGGATGAGATGTTGTGATACGCTTTTATTTGTGCTGCTCCGAGCCTTGACTCCATACTCACTGTGTCTCTTCTCGTTTGACAAATTTGTCCTAATTTATGGTTGTTTATAAGAGCCGTGAGGCAATCCATTCTGAGCTCCCCCCATCAAACAGCCGGCCGTACATCAAACCCACTCCAGTGGCTTTAGCTGCTTTTAGTGTCTTCAAGCTGATCTGAGATCTTTCACGGCCAGGCGCTTAGTAGAAGATTCCTTCAAGGTCACTCTGACCACCTGGAGGAACATTACCTTCCTCTTTCAAAGCACAGGACACTACGTTCTAGGCAGACGCCATGCAACTAGTAATTTATCCGTCGCATCAAAAGCGAAAATGTTACACAATCAAAGCCAATCAGAACCCAAAATCACTTGCAAGTGTTAACTTTAACAAATTTGATATATGGTATTTTATCATATTTCTCAAGTTTTGTCTCAGATGTTTCTCTTAAAACTCAGAGAAAAATTAGTCTGTGGAGTTATTTGATTGCAGAATTTTGTATTCGTTGTATAGCTAAGCACTTTGAGACCCCTTCTGAAACTCTAGACGAGATACGTGTGAGATTTCTGGGGCCTTTTTCTCAGGGGAGCCATCTAAGCAGGAGACGTCATTTCAATTAGCTCTCCATTTAATTTCTTTGCTGGCTAGTAGAAACAATCTCATCTGTTTTTTTTTCTCTTTCCCATAGGCTTGCAGCTTGCATCCGTCCTTCGCTTGACCGTTCGTGTACTGTATGCGTGCGCTGCAGTTAGTAGAGGGTTCGGTTGGTCACTGTGTCGATGCTCTTTGGTGTAGATCAATAATTCCATTCATGGGGCACAAGCACAAGTGCAGGACAAAGTGCTTTTCTGATTGCTGCTGTATGACGCCCGTATCGATTCTGGGCCGGGATGTTTTAGCCACACTGATCAGAAAGAATTGCAGATTGTTCCATTTGCCTGCAAGTAAGCCAAATATATTCAATTATGTCTAAGGCCTAATCATATTCTGCAGATATTGTTAAATGGACAGGAATAAGATACAAGACAAACATCTTACCCTGATGTCAAAGCTCATCTTGTCCATCCAATGCATGTTAGGACTGTGTGTTTGATTTGTCTTTTTTACACTATTTGCATAAATCCAAGTGTTTTTTTTTACACTAGCTGTGCGACAAAAAAGAATTTGAAAATAAATACATTTGCATGATTACTTAATATTCCTGTTGTAAAAAAAAAATTCTCATACCTGTGCAAACGGGTTCAGCCTGGTTTGATTTTGTAGTTTTAGAGGGGTTTTTGGGGAAGGCCAGGTTGGAAACAGCACCTAACATGACTGGGAGACCATCTAGACCAGCCTAAACTGGTTTGCTAGCCCTTCAGTCTAGTCTGATTTGGTAGTTTTAGAGGGCTTTTGGCGTGATCAGGCTGGGAAAACCTCTAGACCAGCCTAAACTGGTTTGGTCATTTAATCTGGTCTAATTTGCTAGTTTTAGAGGGCTTTTGTAGCATTGAGACTGGGAGACCATCTAGATCAGCCTAAACTGGTTTGTTGTTCCTTCAGTGTGGTCTGACTTAGTAGTTTCAGAGGTCTTTGGCGTGAACAGGCTGGAAGAACATCCATTTCAGTCTGAAACTGGTTTGCTAGGTATGTAATTTGGTCTAATTTGCTAGTTTTAGAGGGCCTTTGTAGCGTTCAGACTGGGAGACCATCTAGACCAGCCTAAACTGGTTTGTTGGTCCTTCAGTCTGGTCTGACTTAGTAGTTTCAGAGGCCTTTCGGAGTGATTCAGAGTGATTAGGTTGATCTAGAGACCATCCAGACCAGCCTAAACTTGTTTGCTGGTCTTTCAGCCTGTCCTGATTTGCTAGTTTTAGAGGGCTTTTGTAGCGTTCAGACTGGGAGACCATCTAGACCAGCCTATACTGGTTTGTTGGTCATTCAGCTAGGTCTGATTTGCTAGTTTTAGACGGCCTTTGGCGTGAACAGGCTGGGAGACCATATATTTTAGATTCTACTGATTTACTGGTCTAGTCTGGTCTAATCTGCTAGTTTTAGTAATCAGACTGGGAGACCATTTATTCCAGCCTAAACTGGTTTACTGGTCATTCAGCCTGGTCTAATTTGCTAGTTTTAGATAGCCTTTGGAGTGAACAGGCTGGGAGACCATCTATTTCAGTCTAAACTGGTTTGCTGGTTATTCAATCTGGTCTAATTTGCTAGGGTTTTTTTTTTTTTGATGACTTTTGTAGCATTCAGACTGGGAGATCATCTAGACCAGCCTAAACTGGTTTGTTGGTCATTCAGCTAGGTCTGATTTGCTAGTTTTAGATGGCCTTTGGCGTGAACAGGGTGGGAAACCATCTATTTCAGTCTAAACTGGTTTGCTGGTCATTTAATCTGGTCTAATTTGCTAGTTTTAGATGGCTTTTGTAGCGTTCAGACTGGGTGACCATATATTTTAGCCTAAAGTGGTTTACTGGTCATCCAGTCTGGTGTAATTTGCTAGTTTTAGAGGAGTTTCAGAGTAATCAGACTGGGAGACCATCTAGACCAGCCTAAACTATTTTGGTGGTCCTTCTGTCTGGTCTGATTTGCTACTTTTAGAAGGTTTTGTGGAAGTCAGGTTAGTAGACTAGCTGGCTGATCAGCTAACAAGGTTGGGAAACCATCAAAACCAGCTTTAACTGGATATGATCAGCAAACCAGTTTACGCTGGCTTAAGACATTGTTCTTTTAGGAGGGATATAAACCTTTTTTTCTGAAAAAATCAAAGTAGAAAGAAAAAAAGTCCCCCCACCTTATAGTATCGGTGTTAGGGGACATTTTAAAAGTCACATGACGGGCCCCAGAGTCCACACACATGCTTCAGGTTACACCAACCCCTTTTTTAGTCCAAGGTCATTGGTGGCTTAATGCTGCTGTGAAATATGCAGGCGGTGACATCGTTACCCTTGTTGTGACAGGTTTCAGGTGCACACAATGGCGCCATCCATCAGTCAGAACGATGGATTGGACTCAATGGTGGAGTCTCTAGACACCCGTCCAACCCCCAGTAAGACGCCCCGAGCTGAGCCTAAACCTTCACAAGCAATGCAAGCAGCGGTACGGCGCAATAAATCTTCCTCACCTTCCTCTTATCGGTCCTCGCTGTGGTCAGTGTGCTTCCTGCGGTCTTAAAGGCTGATTGCACTTTCCTCTTCGCTGTGTTCCGAACGCAATAACGCCTCGAGGGGTTTCATAATTCAAGCCCCATTGATTTGCGGCTGCAGATGTACATTAGTGTGAAGGTGAAAGAAAATGGTTCCTGGTCCCTGAAAAAAAAACTTCTGATTTTGATCTGAACAGGGATAGGGTTTGCTTGGTTTTTGCTCGGCAGTTCTGTTCTGAAAAGTAGCGGATCGCCCTGTTTACAGTTACAAACAAGTGTGGGGGTTAATGAAAGATCACACAGTACACTTTGGGATGCTTCCATATGTTGAAGTTCCTCATCAGCGGATTTCACAGCAACACAGCTGGAGCACGAGCTCAGGGATGGTTTGGTCGCATCTATTCCCCAAGTAAAAGCGGCGTGAAGTAATTAAACCATAGGTCATCATCTAATTAACAAGCTCAAACAACACAATCAGTCATCGTGAAAAAAAAAATAACAAGCCTCTTGAAATTTACAGGGAGTGGGAAGCGTCAACTTGATGCACTGAAATAACAGCTATTGGTAACTCTGTCTAGGTCTGTTGGCTCTGCCAATTGATGTTGAGTTTGCTGTTCTTGACCTCTTGTTGTGAACTTTATGGATTTGACTGACAAAACCACCAAGGCGTTTGAGTCTCTTAGAGTCTCTTAGAGTCTTGCTCCAGATTTTTTGGCGTGCAATGCGGGCACATTTGCTGCACCGCTAAACTACAAAGCGCTCGACTGCTTTGACGGGGTGATGTTTGGTCTTTAAGAAGTGACCAGAGAGAGGGTCATACATCATGTTGCATTTTCGCTCTTTCGCTGTGTTGTGCGAATCGAGGGTTTGATGGATAGCAGGCCTCCTGGCACTCTTGAAAGAGAGAGAGTGAGAAAGACTCAGCTATTGACAGTCTGTGCCTGTGAGAAAAAGCTCATTCTTTTCTTTCTGTGTAGTGTGGAGCAGTACATCTTCTGGACGTCTTCAGGCTATATTTGAGTGCGTTCTTCACAGAGAGGTCTATAATACCTGCAGAAAGCTGTCTGTTAGCATTTCCAGTCATTCAACTGTGAAAGATATGCCAAAAGTACAATTTGACAATCCAGACGGCAACAGAAAGGGAAGGATGTGAGTCCGCTTTTACGGTCTGTCAGTGGCGATACATTTACTACAATGTATTGTTGTTGCTTGCAGAAAATTTAATTAGTCAGAATGCTTGGTTACTTTGGAACAGCTGTCAATGGAGAACAACAAGAACCAGATGCTGTAGTTGAAAAATGCTCCAAACTTGACGTTTTGGTACTTAATAGAGATCCTTGTATCTAAACCTCCTTCGCTGAAACTAATTAGCTAAAATTAGCAGCAAAATTAGCAATTAACTAAATTCACCTGCATTTTTAAGTGGCTTTAGTAGTACTTATTGTAGTGGAAGAGCATCTAGACCAGCTTAAACTGGTTTGCTGGTCATCCACTGTGTTCTGATTTGGTTGTTTTACAGATCTTTTGGAGTGATCAGGCTGGAAAACCATCTATACCAGCCTAAACTGGTTTGTTGGTCATTCAGTCTGGTCTGATTTAGTAGTTTCAGAGGTCTTTTGGAGTGATCAGGTTGGGAGATCACATAGACCAGCCTAAAGTGGATTGCTGGTCCCTCAACCTGGTCTAAATTGCTAGGTTTATATGGCTGGGAAAACATCTAGATTAGCCAAAACTGGTTTGCTAGTCATCTATTCTGGTCTGATTTGCTAGTTTTAGAGAGCTTTGGGAGCAATCAGGCTGTGAGACCATCTAGCCTAGCCTAAACTGGTTTGCTGGTCCTTCAAACTGGTCAATTTTGGTCGTTTTACAGATCTTTTGGAGCAATCAGGCTGTGAGACCATCTAGACCAGCCTCAACTGGTTTGCTGGTCCTTCAAACTGGTCAATTTTGGTCGTTTTACAGATCTTTTGGAGCAATCAGGCTGTGAGACCATCTAGACCAGCCTCAACTGGTTTGCTGGTCCTTCAAACTGGTCAGTTTTGGTCGTTTTACAGATCTTTTGTAGCATTCAGGCTGTGAGACCATCTAGACCAGCCTAAACTGGTTTGCTGGTCCTTCAAACTGGTCAATTTTGGTAGTTTTAGATGTCTTTTGGAGTGTTTAGACTGGGCGACCATCTAGACCGGCCTAAACTGGTTTGCTGGTACTTCAGTCTGGTCTGATTTGCTAGTTTTAGAGTGTTTTTTGAGCATTCAGGCTGGGAGACCACCTAGACCAGCCTAAACTGGTTTGCTGGTCCCTCAACCTGGTCTAAATTGCTAGGTTTATATGGTTTTTGGAGCAGTTACACTGGGAAAACATTTAGACCAGCCTAAACTGGTTTGCTGGTCCTTCAAACTGGTCAATTTTGGTCGTTTTACAGATCTTTTGGAGTGCTCAGGCTGGGAGACCATCTAGACCAGCCTCAACTGGTTTGCTGGTCATTCAGTCTGGTCTGATTTAGTAGTTTTAGAGGTCTTTTGGAGTGATCAGGTTCAGAGATCACATAGACCAGCCTAAAGTGTTTTGCTGGTCCCTCAACCTGGTCTAAATTACTAGGTTTATATGGCTTTTGGAGCAGTTAGACTGGGAAAACATCTAGACCAGCCTAAACTGGTTTGTTGGTCTTTCAGTCTGGTCTGATGTAGTAGTTTTAGAGGTCTTTTGGAGTGATCAGGTTGGGAGATCACATAGACCAGCCTAAAGTGGTTTGCTGGTCCTTCAACCTGGTCTAAATTGCTAGGTTTATATGGCTTTTGGAGCATTTAGACTGGGAAAACATCTAGATTAGCCAAAACTGGTTTGCTAGTCATCCATTCTGGTCTGATTTGGTAGTTTTAGAGAGCTTTTGGAGCAATCAGGCTGTGAGACCATCTAGACCAGCTTAAACTGGTTTGCTGGTTTTTCAAACTGGTCAATTTTGGAGTGTTTAGGCTAGAAGACCATCTAGACCGGCCTAAACTGGTTTGCTGGTACTTCAGTCTGGTCTGATTCGCTAGTTCTAGAGTGTTTTTGGAGCATTCAGGCTGGGAGACTACCTAGACCAGCCTAAAGTGGTTTGCTGGTCCTTCAACCTGGTCTAAATTGCTAGGTTTATATAGCTTTTGGAGCAATCAGGCTGTGAGACCATCTAGACCAGCCTAAACTGGTTTGCTGGTCTTTCAGTATGGTCTTCTTCGCTGGGACTAATTAGCTAAAAGTGGCGTTAGTAGCACTTGTGTTTTTTAAAACCAGCTAGCAGATTTTTGCCTTATTTTTATGAAAGGCTAGCCTGACTGTGGATGATGAGTAGTCTGTAGCTTGTCAAGCTGCAGTCTCCAAATAGCCTTCTGTTAGCTAATGGAAAGGGGTCGTGAGTATTATTTTCCCCTTTTCTGCTGTGCTTTGATGAATGTGAAATGTTATGTTGGATGTGAGGGGCCGGAACATTCTGCCTAGCCTCACCTGATCTCGGTACTTCATCATGAGAGCGAGAAAGATGATTTGATAAAGATAAAGGAGGTGCTATGGCAAAATGCCTAGCATTATATTTGTGCACTTAGCCTGGGGTGTACGGTTGAAGGAATCATGTTGAAAATCCATAATTATGTTTTCACAGTCCTGTGGTCGGGAGTAAGACGAGCTAAATAAAAACTGTGACGCAGCTAAGTGCTAACAAGTCACTACTACACACTTATGCATCTAGTTTGACCATTTTTTGCTAGTTTAGCTATCGTCCCTGCCTCATTTTAGCTAACATTTTTTAGCTAACTTTTTCTTTTGCGTTTCCTACTTAACATTTTTTGTATTTTGTATATTTGTTAGCTCATAATATCAAACCTTCTGTAGCTAACTCCTTAATAGCATTATTTACTAATAGCAAATAGTTTTTGTTAGCTTGTTGTTTCCCGGTGATATCCCCTTAGACTGCACTGTTTTAAATAGCATATAGCTAGTTCATTTTAGTTAGCATTTGATGTAACTACTTCCCTAAATAGCTAATAGCACTTAGCTTGTCTTAGCTTGTGTAGCTAACTATTTCACATTTTCAGTTTAATACTAAATAGTATTGTTTTTAATTGCAAATAGTTAGCTGCTTTTTGTTAGCTTGTAGCTAGCACAGTTTTAGGTTGTTTTAGTCTTGAAAAACATTCTAATAGCATAGTTAGCAGGTTCTTGTTAGCTTGTAGTTTAGCTAACTTTTTCCCCTTTTCAGGTTGTTTCCCCTTAGCATTGTTTCGAATAGCATATAGCTAACTGATTTTTGTTAACTTTTAATGTAGCTAACTATTTACCTTTACATATAGTTTCTTCATAAGTTGTTAATAGCAAATAATTAGCTGCTTTTGTTAGATTCTTTAGCTAACTCTCTTTTCAGGTTATTTCTCATTTAAATAGCTTTCTTTCTAGTAACACATAGTTAGCTACTTTTGTTAACATGTAGTTAGCACATTTGTAGGTTGTTTCTCTCTTGAAAAGTTTTTTTATAGATTAGTTAGCAGATTTTTGCTAGCTTATAGTTTAGCTAACTATTTCTCTTTTCAGGTTGTTTCCCCCTAGCATTGTTTCGAATAGTATATAGCTAACTGTTTTTTGTTAGCTTTTAATGTAGCTAACTATTTACCTTTACATATAGTTTATTTGTAAGTAGCTAAGCTCAAATAATTAGCTACTTTTGTCAGGTTATTACTCATTGAAATAGCGTTCTTCCTAGTAATACATTGTACGCCGCTTTTGTTAGCATTTTTAGGTTGTTTCTCTCTTAATTCAAAAGGTTTTATAGTATAGTTAGCAAATGTTTGTTTGCTTGTAGTTTAGCTAACTATTTCTCCCTTTCAGGTTGTTTCCCCCTAGCATTGTTTCGAATAGCATATAGCTAACTGATTTTTGTTACCTTTTAATGTAGCTAACTTCTTAAGTTTCTTTGTAAGGAGCTAAGCGCAAATAATTAGCTGCTTTTTGTTAGCTTGTTGTTTAGCTAACTCTTTCTCTTTTCAGGTTATTTCTCATTTAAATAGCATTCTTTGTAGTAGCACATCGTACGCCGCTTTTGTTAGCATGTAATTAGCACATTTTTAGGTTGTTTCTCTCTTGAAAAGGTTATAGTATAGTTAGCAGATTATTGTTAGCTTGTAGTTTAGCTAACTATTTCTCCTTTTCAGGTTGTTTCCCACTAGCATTGTTTTTTGAATAGCATATAGCTAACTGATTTTTGTTAGCTTTTAATGTAGCTAACTATTTACCTTTACATATAGTTTCTTCGTAAGTAGCTAATAGCAAATAATTAGCTGCTTTTGTTAGCTTCTTTAGCTAACTCTCCTTTCAGGTTGTTTCTTATTTAAATAGTGTTCTTTCTAGTAGCACATTGTACGTCGCTTTTGTTAGCATGTAGTTAGCACATTTTTAGGTTGTTTCTCTATTCAAAAGGTTTTTTATATTATAGTTAGCAGATGTTTGTTAGCTTGTAGTTTAGCTAACTATTTCTCCTTTTCAGGTTGTTTCCCCCAGCATTGTTTTGAATAGCATATAGCTAACTGATTTTTGTTAGCTTTTAATGTAGCTAACTATTTACCTTTACATATAGTTTCTTCGTAAGTAGCTAATAGCAAATAATTAGCTGCTTTTGTTAGCTTCTTTAGCTAACTCTCCTTTCAGGTTGTTTCTTATTTAAATAGTGTTCTTTCTAGTAGCACATTGTACGTCGCTTTTGTTAGCATGTAGTTAGCACATTTTTAGGTTGTTTCTCTATTCAAAAGGTTTTTTATAGTATAGTTAGCAGATTATTGTTAGCTTGTAGTTTAGCTAACTATTTCTCCTTTTCAGGTTGTTTCCCACTAGCATTGTTTCGAATAATATATAGCTAACTGTTTTTTGTTAGCTTTTAATGTAGCTAACTATTTACCTTTACATATAGTTTATTTGTAAGTAGCTAAGCTCAAATAATTAGCTACTTTTGTCAGGTTATTACTCACTGAAATAGCGTTCTTCCTAGTAATACATTGTACGCCGCTTTTGTTAGCATTTTTAGGTTGTTTCTCTCTTAATTCAAAAGGTTTTATAGTATAGTTAGCAAATGTTTGTTTGCTTGTAGTTTAGCTAACTATTTCTCCTTTTCAGGTTGTTTCCCCCTAGCATTGTTTCGAATAGCATATAGCTAACTGATTTTTGTTAGCTTTTAATGTAGCTAACTTCTTATCTTTACATATAGTTTCTTTGTAAGTAGCTAAGCGCAAATAATTAGCTGCTTTTTGTTAGCTTGTTGTTTAGCTAACTCTTTCTCTTTTCAGGTTATTTCTCATTTAAATAGTGTTCTTTCTAGTAGCACATCGTACGCCGCTTTTGTTAGCATGTAGTTAGCACATTTTTAGGTTGTTTCTCTCTTGAAAAGGTTATAGTATAGTTAGCAGATTATTGTTAGCTTGTAGTTTAGCTAACTATTTCTCCTTTTCAGGTTGTTTCCCATTAGCATTGTTTTTTGAATAGCATATAGCTAACTGATTTTTGTTCTGCTTTTAATGCTGCTAACTATTTACCTTTACATATAGTTTCTTCGTAAGTAGCTAATAGCAAATAATTAGCTGCTTTTGTTAGCTTCTTTAGCTAACTCTCCTTTCAGGTTGTTTAAATAGTGTTCTTTCTAGTAGCAGAGAATTATTTTGAATATCTGATTTTTGTTAAGTTTTAATGTAGCTAACTATTTACATTTACATACAGTAAGTAGCTAATAGCAAATAATTAGCTGTTTTTTGTTTGCTTGTTTAGCTAACTCTTTCTCTTTTTAGGTTATTTCTCATTTAAATAGTGTTCTTTCTAGTAGCACAATGTACGCCGCTTTTGTTAGCATGTAGTTAGCACATTTTTAAATAGTTTCTCTCTTGAAAAGTTTCTTTATAGTATAGTTAGCAGATTATTGTTAGCTTGTAGTTTAACTATTTCTCCTTTTCAGGTTGTTTCCCCCAGCATTGTTTTGAATAGCATATAGCTAACTGATTTTTGTTAGCTTTTAATGTAGCTAACTATTTAACTTTACATATAGTTTCTTTGTAAGTAGCTAACAGCAAATAATTAGCTGCTTTTTGTTAGCTTGTTATTTAGCTAACTCTTTTCAAATTGCGCTCTTTCTAACTATATATCGTTAGCTGCTTTCGTTAGCTAGTGTAAATGACTACTTCACTATTCAAAGCTGTTTCAAAGCTTTTCTGACAGCCACAAATAGTAAGTACTACTGTTTTGTAAGTAAAAAAGAGAGTAGCTTAGCTGCACTCTATATTAAGAGTAGTTTCGAACTTGGCAAGCAAAAGTTTCGCTTCCCAAACACTGCATTAGTTCCACGTCTTTGTAATCCACTGAATTCCCAGAGAAGGCTGAGCGGTTCGCTCTGTGAGAGAGGTCATTACGTATTCCACTGCAAATCCAGTGGCTTTTGGGAGCGTCTGTCTCTAAACATTTAAGATGTGCTGTTCATGAAGGAGGGATATTCCTCACGCTGGTGACCAGAGTCGAGAGGGAACCGCCGTCTCGCTCCTGGTGAGAGGAGACCCTGAGTCGACCTTTCCTCAGATAATTCCCAGCGACTCCTTGTTGTCTGCTAATTAATAATTCAGGGACAGCATTATGTGCCCTGCTCATGGAGGAGAACATTTCTTAAGACGAGCCTTTGGGCATCTTGGCCTCTGCTTTCCTGTCTGACCCCTGTTTAAAAAACACATTTTTGAGAGCTCTGTCTAGTGTAGTGTAAATACAGTGTAAATGTAGTGGATTTTTTGGCCTACTGTCTACATAGGAGCAACTTAAAAGTTACAATTTCCAATAGAAGTTGACTTATGACATTAATCTAACTATGTGTAATAAGCATTATGTATATTAATCAATTAATAGTGACGATTTGACAGCGTACATGTAAATATTTCATACAAATGTATATTATGTAAACACAAACTTTTATTTTTGATGCGATTAATCATGATTAGTCAATTTGACAGCATATATAGACATACATTTCTTAAATATATACATTTATATTATGTATACACACATGTAAATTATGTAAGCTAATTTTTATTTTGAATGCGATTAATCGCGACAGCATTATATACATGCAAATATTTCATACATTTATGTTATGCATGCACAAATGTATATTATGTAAACACAAACTTTTATTTTGGATGCGCTTGATCTCGATTAGTATATACACGTAAATTTCTTAAATATACATTTAAGTATATTTAAGTATACATAAATACCTAAATGTATATTATGTAAAAAAAAAAAAAAAACGCCGCGATTAATCGCAATTAATTGATTTGACAGCATATATATATATACACACACACACACACACACACATTTTTTTAAATATATACATTTATATTTTGTACTCTTTTGTTTATTTTAGTTGCGATTAATCATAATTACTTTATTTCAGAGCATAATCAAGAGCATATACACGTAATTTTTTAAAAATATATAGTTATATTATGTATACAAATGTATATTATGTAAAAAAAATGTTTTATTTATATATATATATATATACATACATACACACATAAATTCCTTAAATATATACATTTATGCTAAATAGACAAATGTATATTATGTAAACAAACTTTTATTTTGGATGCGATTAATCACGATTAATCGATTTGACTGAACTATTCATATATATATATATATATATATATATATATATACA